>BMAW01098500.1:360134-391217 GCA_019974015.1 Nephila pilipes | reverse complement strand
CCATTGTTCAATCCTTATCTTGAATTCGCTATTTCAAATGATGTCGGAGCCCTGTTGGATTTGTTTTGGTCTTGATTTTATTTTATATTATATTAAAATAAATGAATTATTATTAATCTTACATATATATATGTATGTGTGTGTTTTATTTTTGAAGAATACATTAATTGATTATGATTTCAAGGATTCGTTTCCTTTCTCTTTTTCTTCGGTTGAACTTTTGTTTTAATTTGTAATTTCTACTTGTTTCTGCTCTATGTCATATATATATATATATATATATATATATATTATAGATTTTATTTTTGTAGATTTAATCGCTGAACTTTTTTGCATCTTTTAATCATTGAACTCTTTTGTAATTTGGATTTCCCAATTCAGCCTACCAAGTCGCAAAAGGGGAAGGTTGGTACCATTAAACTAGTTTAACCTCGCTTATTCGGTCCTCAGCCCGAAATTGCTTTTTGACTTGCTGGTTCCATATTTTCATTTATTTTTTCTTTCATTTTTACATTTCTTTCTGGATTTTTGTCTTTTTAAATTTTTTAAATTATTCTTTCATAAATTTTCAGTATATATATATATATATATATATATATATATATATATATATATATATAAACATGTGAGTGTGAGAGAGAGTGTAATTTTGTAACATATGCAATTTAATAGTTTTAATATTTAATAATTTATTAATTTTAGTTTTGAATATTTAATTAGGGATTATTTGTAATCCACACAAATATTAAAAATTAAGTCTGACAGTAATGATTATACTTGCGCGACACACACACACATATATATAGATAGAGAGAGAGAGATTAGGAGGTACCGTTATGTTTTAATTATTACTAAGAAATTACCGAGGTATTCAAATAAAATACACTCTGTACATTAATTGAATCATATGTACTTGATGTTAATAACTATTGATCCTGATTTATTAGATTGAAGAAATCCGCAGTATGAAGAATATCCAGTTCAATCTGAGTTTAAAATGACGTTCTCCGCAAGGTCAAAAGACGCTGGGAGGAATATATAACTCTGGGTAGTGACTATACAGAGAAGTCTTGAATAAATAAGTAAAAATTAGGTTTCTATCTTGGTTATTTTAGTAATAATTAAAACTTCATGACAAACGCCTAGATAATAATTTAAGCTTCACTAAACCGCGTGTTTCTTCGATTTATGGCTTCCTGAAACCAAACAAACTGCAAACCATCATTAATAAATGTAATTAACAATATTATGTACATAAAAATCAATTAATATGCAGAATGAATTTTATCCTGTTGACTCGATTATTTCTTAGTAATAATGAAAACACTCTCATTATTAAGATACCTGCTCGTGTATGTATGTACTCATGTACATATATGTGTGCATGTGTGTGTGTAAGTGTGCATTTTCAGGTATATATTACAAACAATCACTTAATTCCTTTTTATTTTAAATAATGTTTTAACACTTAAAAAATTGCCATTTTTCACGTAAAGGAATATTTGAAAACCTGAAGTTCTAAAATATTACTTAACTATGAATAAAATGTTCTAATTTTTTTTTTTTTTTAATAACGTAGAAAATTAGGAAGTCCCTTAAAAAGTCCTTATATTTTTTGAAAAGTTTCACTTACTTAAAGAATTGCGACTGATTTTGCTTTTAATTTTTTTTTTTTCTTTTCCTTCTTTGATCCATATAATCCGTATTACTTCGATCTTGACAATTTCTCATTTCTAACCAAAAGAAAATTTGGGGAGCAAAAAACAAATCAGCCATAATATTCGGGAAGTTTGCCAACATGGTAATTTAAGCCCTTACTAAATGTTTTATGGATATTCATTTCCTCGAACAGCTACTGTTTTCTTTTTTATCATTTCCTTCCCTGTGTGCATAAACTTATTCTGCCTTTTCTTCCTTTTCATCCAACTGCTAATGAAGAGCTGTTATTTTCTTATAGTTTTACATGAATTCAATTAACATTATTACGTTGTAACTCTTCAGAGTTGTTGTTTTTTTCTAACTGAAACCACACGCACGCAAGGAAAAGATCTTTCCTTCATCATTAATTTAATTACTTTAAACAATGTCACTATTGCATAAATTACATTCATTTTGAAAAAATTAGGGTTTAGTAGGGTAAATTTAAATATAAAAAGAAAATAATAGATGATTTTGTAATTTTTAAATAGGATTGATAAATTTTACATTTAATATAATGCATTTCATATTTAATATATTGATTTTGAAATATTTGTAACTGAAATAAAGATTTTTTTTCGGGGGTGGGGGGGATCACTGTTCATTTATTAAGCAATTTCTGAAAATAAAAATAACTTCTGTGCTCTTTATTTGGTATAATCATATGTATCTCTGCTGTTCAATGAAATAAATTCGTATATTTCAAAAGCATGCAAGAAATCGAAATTGTTTACGTCTTAATACAAAATTATGCAAAATTGAAATTAATCATACGCCAACCAAACTAACTCTCAAGTTACCTTAAATTTAATAACATAATTTTCAGTTTTATTTTTTATAAAAAAAATCGAAAAATGCAATATTACAAGATCTTTCTAATGGAGTATTCTGTATGCCAGCATCCCTATATATCGTTTGAAAGTGAGAGAAAGCTTTCAGTGTCTAAGTTTTGAATAGTTAAAACTTTTTTTTATGCAAAACATTTATGATTCATATATTTTTTTTAAAAAAAAATATTAATAATTATATATTAAAATTCTATGTAAAATCAATAAGATAAGAAACTGAATGTTTCCTTTGAAGCAAAATATTAAAATTAGATAGTTATGTCGTTTATCTTACCGGAAGTTAAAGAACGTCATTCAGATATATTGTATCTGTCACAGATATCGTCGTTCGCTTCAACGAGGCTATTGTTCCCTCATCACCCCTATTATTAATTAGAATATTGTATTTGATACTGATAATCAATTTCAGCAAGCATTATATTCATTAAATGCTTAAAAGAAAAAAATTTCCATTGTTACACTCAATTTTTACATTTTCTACAAGTTCTTAAATCTTTTCATCGAAGTTTCTTTTGATCATGACACAAATTTCAGTGAGCCTCCAAAGGGTTTGGTTTGGATTTGTTAACGTCATACTAGAAGCAATACGAGGACTATTGTAGACGGACCTCGTAATTTTGCACCTCGGTTAAGTGACAAGAGCCTCCAAATGTTGCAAATAATTTAATTGGATACCGCCAGGAGTCGCCTTGTATCGTCTAAGGTGAAAGAGCACGGGATCATGGGAAAGATTGCAGATTACATTTAGTTCTTGATCGCGTAAGACGGATTTTTCCTTTTGGATATAGTTTGTTCCGACCGCCTAAGAGAGGAATAGTGAATGTATGGGCTGTTAGGAGGCCTTTATATCTTTGTAAATAATGTATATAGTTGTTTATGTATAATTGGTTCGTACAGATTGCAATAAATGTGGCAGAAAGGCACCGTTCTCCCTCTCTTCTTGAATTTTGGATTGTTGTTCCTAAAACCAAAAAGATTTTACAGAATAGAAGGTTTGGGTGCGTTTTTGCTACTTTATGAATTTCTTTATCTTTTTCCTACTCACAGATATAATCATGTGGTTATAGAAGTGGATAGAAAATAATTTTATGCAAAAAACAGAATTGGGTAATTTTCAATTAATAAGGACACATATATTTATTTATAACTTCATTAGGTTGTTATCCTTCACTTTGACATATTTAAAAACGCAAGTTATTTTCTAAAAATTTATTTTGAACTAATGTTTAACTAATTTATATTCTAATTTTGAAATTTGTTAATATTAGAGGGGAAAGCACATCTCGAAACAGAATGATATCGAGAGTATAGCTTTAATTAGAAAAACATCATTTCACAGTACAACATTTTCTCTGAGTGGAATAGAATCATGGAAAAACGAGATCTCATGAGTATGAACACATTAAAAGTTTGTTAGACAAATGTCGTCAATATAGGTGTCCAAACAAGGTAAAAAATTTCTAAATTTAGATTTTTGATTATCAACTGATGATTTTAATTGCATCTTAAATTCAGGATAAATTGATATTGACGAATAAAATTTGAACATAAAGTATAGTATAATACATGAATAGAGTTAAAACATAAAATGATGTAAGTCATACATAAAAATGACTAAAATGTTCTTCTGAAAATGTTCAATTCATTCAAAAAGACATGGGAGGTCTCATGTCTCCTCAGGGCTGTTGAATCTTCCCTATTCCAGTGATGGGTTACTTCATACACTGCGTAGTGACACCTTTGAGTGATTTAATTAATTAGAAGATATTTCGATAGAATTGATTTCAAAGTCAGCCATTTTGATCAAAATTCTTCAAATTTAAACAGAAACTAAGATAATAGAGTAAACTTTAGAGACTAATAATTATTGTTTTAAAAATTTTATTCAAAAAGAATTAAATGAAGAATTCACGGTGAAAATAATAGCTTAACACCTGCTGACTTGGGGGTTATTTATTTTCAGATGATTTTTTTATTTCGTTGTGATAATATTCCCTTGTTATCCAAAGAATGTAAAAAAGAAAGAAAGAAAGAAAATGTTTGTTTAAAATTAACATGTAGATTTTAACAAATACTTATTTTAGAAGGAAATTCTATTTGAAGAATGACTTAACTTATAATGTACTGTTTCTTCAAAAGTTGTTCCCATATGCTTATCTAGTCGTTTACTAGCTTCTAAGAAAAATCATAACACTATTCAAAAACAGCTGCTCTATATTATGTTAAGTTATTTCGCAGATATGTTAATCAGTTTGAGATATTGCAACTCTATACCAATTCTAAATTATAAAGACAATTATTAAACATGTTTAACAAGTAAACATTAAAATACTGAAAAGCAAAGTAAAGAATAATACTATGTTTTAAAGAAAATTCAGTTATATTCTCGTTTTTATCAATTTATTAAAACATTATGTCCTTGGAATGAAAAATTAATAAGTGAATTTAAATGTTCTAAAAAAACTGTTCTTCCCCTTGATGTGTCATTTAAATAATGATAAAAACAATCGGTCTAATATATTATTTAAAGCTGTTTTCAAAGTAAAGATATTTTTCAAGTGTCTTCCTATTTAAACTCCATGTTTACAGTTACTTTTAACGATGTAATTCTACTCTATGAAGGCAATGTATCTTTTGCCTCACATTTAGAATGACTTCCTAATTTAGTGAGGCACAGATGTCACTATCAGCAGGAAAGCCAAGGTTATATTTCAGACTGAGAGAAGAAAAGTGTTTTGTCATTCGAACGAAAACACAGTATATTGCAACTTCACTGGAAATATCATGTTCTATTTAATTGTCTCTTCTGATATCGTTCAGTTGCTTCTTACATACTTTCTTATAATGAAACAAACTTGAAAGCATGAATTTGAGTTGGAAAATTTAGTTGCAAACTATTTGACAATCTTGAAAGTGTTGATATTAATTTAAAATGATAAAGAGGAAGAAATATAAAATAAATTTCTCTTTATACTTGAATGTCAGAATATTCCTTTACAATAAAATATTATTAAATATAAAACTATATCAACAATAAGAAACAAGATAACAGAAATATTTTACTTTTTTTCCATTATTATTTTCGAGTAACTCTTTAGAAAAAAATGTAGAAGATATACATAAAATTATAATCTCTGACTATTAGGATTATCAGCTTAATTTTCCATTGCTTAAAATTATTTTCAAAATAATAGTTACTGAGTTACTTTGTTTTTGAAAATTATGGATTTAAGCATTTTTCCGAAATTTTTCTTTCAAGATATGATTTAATATTATATTAGTAACAAAAAAAATTAATTATTGTTTTACAAAGAGATAAGGGGGGAAAGTTTGCGGTATTTTCGATTCTAATAAAAAAAATTATATAACTCGTAAAATATATTGCTACATTTCTAAACAGAGAACCTATATTCAACAGGATTATTCTGAAAAGAATTATAAATGTATGTCAATCCACTGTAAGGGTACTCTGTAAGTATGACGTCAAAGCAGAGGAAAACATCAATCAGATCTCGCTGAAGGCGTGGTTGCATTGCCTAATTAATCATCGCAGCGATTTGAGTCTCAAAGTTTGTGAGAACTCCCTCACGAAAGAGTTCCCTCAAGATCAACAGAATGTTCAACAACTTTTAGGATTTTTAGCACATTTTTTCTTACATGATCAAACGTGTGAGTTACAAACGAGTTACTACTTGTGGGATTTTTTTTTTTTTTTTTTTTTTTTTTTTTTTTTTATCTTTTATGTGCTTGAACTCGGAATTCCTTTACCGTTAGTTGAATGCTTCTCATTACTGTTATATTTTAATTTTACATATATTTAGAAAACAATCTGCCTCTAGTACATTACTTACATGAAAGAATAAACCCAAATTCAGGACACTTATTTCAGTTGGAAAGAATCGCGATATTAATATCGTGTTCGGGCTTTATGTACGTAATGAAAAACGTAAGATTTTAATATTCTATTCATGTCAGCCAGAATTAATGTGAATTTATGTAATACACATATGTTCCATATTTCAATTCCTCCACTTCAATGCCGAAAATATTTTTAACTTTTTTTATTTTAAAATTTAAAAAAATGGAGACGTTTACATTTGTTAAATGTTTTTGAAGTTTTAACAATACAATATATATGAATGGGCATACATAAGTTTACGTTCGCCCTAAACATTTTGCTTAACTGAATAAGCGTTTTCAATTCAAGATATGTCTTTTTACATTATCAGCAGACATATTTAAAAAGGAGAAGAAAACAAGTGGCCCTAAGTCCATGTGTTACTTGCTAGATTAATGAGTATACTTAACTTAATAAAGGATATTTTTTTCAGAAAAAAATAAACCTTTTGCTTTATTTTAATTGATATCGGTTATTATAATATTCAAAATGAATAAAAATGTATTAATTATGTGATTATGCATTTTTGATCATTCAATAAAGTAATCATATCTAATAATTAAACATAATAAACACCATAAATTATGAACATTGATTTTGAAAATCTATTTAATTATTTTCTATATATAATAGTATTCCTCCGATACTATTAGAATGCATATAACTTCCGAATTTTAACTAGAACTGCTATCACTTAAAATTGAATAAAATTATATTTTTTATTTTGAAACTTATATGTATAGTTTCTTTATGTATAACAAGATCTACTTAAGAAAAATGTAAATTTTCCAAATTTATTTAATTTAAGTTGCTTGAATGCGGTCGTCTTCAGTTCATAAATAAATTAGGGAGACCTTGTTAAATTATAAATAATCTAATGTAGCCTTCCATTACGAAAAATGTTCCCCATCCCTCTCCTATGACTTTGCTAACTACTTTGAATTATGAACGGAAGTTTTCACAGAAGAGATATTAAATCATTTTAATTACGACGTCCATTTAAACGAATCTGATGAGTTGTTGACTGATAAAGATGCTATGTAAGTGATAATGGATGAAGAGTAGTTAGTTTCTAATTAACATGTTTATAATCGTGCAAAATGTAATGAGGAGATGATCGATTGCGCATGTTGTAAAACAACTTTCAACTCTCTCCCATTAATATCTTAACACAAACGATTCAATAATCTTAAACACAAAGCTGAGAAAAGAGCTTGACAGTTACGTGTATATAAAGTGCGGATAGTATTCAGTGTTATTCCATGAGCTAAAAATTAAGATTAAAAGAAAAGAAAAGCTCAAACGAATAAATTAATATTGTAGAATGACGTCTTTAAGGAATTGTATCAACAATTAAATTTTAAGAAAAAGCTATTTTTATATTTGAATTATAAAAAATATATATAATATATAATATTATAGGGGTTCGATAACATTTTATTTGTAAGTAAGGAAAATCATTAAAATTTGTAATTTAGGCTAAATAATAAATTTGTTTTGTTTAAAACAGCTTAGAACACTGAATATACCAAATGCTTTTTATTCACCACGATCTATTATTCTTTATTTTTTTAGAAACTTCTCACTAAGAAGCAACACCTTGTAATTTTGAACCTCGGTCAAGTGACGAAAACGATGCCTGAGCTGGCACATCCATCACCAATCTTCTACACCACGCCAACGGGAGGACTTTCAACCTCCACAGATGAAACGTGCATCATGACTTGAACACACCTCTCGACGAAAACCGCTGTCCTCGAATCCGCGACCATTACCACTAGGCAAAAGCAACCACTTTTAATTACCGCAAAATTTTAAAAGCATCGATTGAAAGAAATCTCACAAATTTCGAATTATGTATGAAACCTTCAAAGATTTTATCTGGTCAGCTGATCGACAGTTCTCGATGCGAATCCGGATTAATTATTTACTGATATTTCACAATATTTTTTGATAACAAAAAACATTTACTCAGTCATGTCCACCAAAGGTTTTAGATGTTTCGTAAAGAAATTCGATACTTTTTTTTCCAACGATATTTAAAATGCTGAATATTTATCTAAAAAAAGGTAGCATTGTAAAAAAATTGAAATCAAAGTAAGGAATTGAAGGAAAAAATGAAATCATTAAATTTTTGAAGGTGAAATTAATACACACAAAATATCTAGTATCAAACAAAGTGTATAGTCAAGTTTTTTTTTTTTATATAAATTTGTTTCTTTTGTATAATCCAACCCTTAATCGTATATTGATGAGAGAAGCAGACTAAGAGTTGATCATTTAATTTAAAAATATTCTCGGCCATGTGATTGTTAAAAATAAGCTGAATATTTTTTTAAAAAAATATCTATAAAATGCATGCTTATTACATACCTTCCTAAATAATGCAATTTACAGTATTGTTTTTTCTTTTCGTTTTTCCTGTTCATTTTAAATGCACTTTTTCTTACATTTCAGGTTATAATCTTTTTTTCTATTAATAAGCAGCGCTTGTAAGTAATCTGTCTCTTTGAATGAATTATATGAGGTAAAATAAAGTTAGATAAATTTCAAACTTATATATATATATATGTATATATACTCATTTCCTCAAGGGAAAAGATATATATAATCACGTTTATCTCTTTAAAAAACTGAAAAGGACAGAATAAGTAATAATAATTTAATAATATTTAAAAAAAAAAAAAAAGAATCTAAAATACTGAATAGAACCACTGAAAATTAAATTACTTTATTATTTTAACCTTCGTAACGCTAAACATGTATTCAGTCAATCTATTAATAAAAGCTTGTTCGAGAGTTCATAATTCCGCAATTAAAAATACATGTAATTTTTCTAGTATTTTAGCGATGTTATTTTGAGAATCCTTTTACAATTAATCAGTATTGATTGAGAATTGAAAAAAAAATTTCGATGATTTAAAAAAAATTCTAAATGAGTAAAACAAAAAATATACGTATTTATAATAATTTCGAATTCAAAAGATGAGCGATTCTGATGTGTTAAATATCCGAAATAAAATATCTATTAAATTAAAGGCATCAAACTATGCCAGTGTTTCTGACGCTACCTAGTCTAGAATTAAGAGTGAAGTATGATTACACAACGAAAGTCTTGTAAATTTAATTGAGATTTCCATAAAAATGGATAGCTGAATTAACGGATATTATATAGTGCAAAATATCAATTATTTGACAATTTTTGATTACTCACGCTCCTAAAAAGTTTAGAGAAATTATATATAACGAAAAAAAGGCTCATGCTTCGGTCATTATACAATTTACGTTTATAAAATTAATTAATTCATTCAATGAGAGTTATATTGTGCTTAATGTATAAAAATAATTAATCTGAATCACATAATGATTGCTATGCAATTGTCACCATACATAAGCATCTGATTCAATAAATATAAAAACTTATCAAACAATATAAAAACTTAATAAATATAAAAACCTATCAATCTCTCTTTTCCTTCAGATATATTATGAAATTCGGCCTTATTTTGAAACCTTTGAATAGCTTCAAAGTTCATAAAAAGCTAAATTCGCCCAAGATGAATTAAATACTAATACACACACTATTAGGAAGTTCGCGTTATTCACTTCAACTAGCCTTATGAGGGCTATCACATGACAATATTTGGTTTGAGAGTCTCTTGTAGTAAATGATCTATGACTATGTAAATTAGATTAGAAACACTGAAATGTGATGAATAAGATTGATGTACCAACATTTATAAACTGAAGATAGTTGTAATAGAAAGAATGATATTGGAAAATTAAAATGTAGAAACAAAATGTGTACTTCCGCTAATGAGAAAAAAAGATTAGATAATTCGAAAGAATTGTGGAACAATCACCAGTAAACAGACATGTAGTAGGATCAAGTTTACAAGTTTAGTACTGACTCGGATCCGGCTAGGCATTGACAGATAAATAAAAAATTTGTGATGTTAATCATGAGGGTGAGACATGTGTTGGCACCTGATACACTTTTATGCATCAGGTGCCTACACGAGTATAAGCATATTACGTTTTGATTAGCATATTAGAGATAAGCACATTACGTTTTATAGTTAGAAGAAGATTAAATTATGGACTTGTATCTGTTTCAATGGCGGCTCGTTGGTAAAATTAGTAGGGAGGGTTAGAAGAAATTTTTATCCAGTGTTTTAAAATTGTATAAAAGGAAACAAACATGTTTAAAACGAAAATTATGCAGAAACGTGATAAATTCTAAAAGAACAATATCAAAAATTATTTACTTATTTTAGCTTCAATTGTTACAGCTCAAGCTTAATATATTTATTTAAAAATGAAATTCATTCTTCTTGTATTAGTTTGAGCGAAAAGATAAATAATTCTCTCCTTGATCTCTGGATGACAACTGAGGAAATTTTTCTCCATTGAAAGCATTGCAAGCGCAATTGGTCTTTCTGAATTCATAATGCTTCTTAGAAAAGTTTTGATTCTTTTCAATGTGTTCTGCCTCTGATATAGTCATGGGAACTGTCAAAAAAACTTTTATCAGTTTACTAAAAACATCATTTACATTATATTCCAAGGTAAATTTCAGCTGCTCTGTTATTTTTCAATATTCCTGAAAATCAAACCTACAACAGAATACTTTTAGTTTAGCTTCAAATTTTTATTTGTCCATCATGTGATATGATTCAGTGATCAGTATTATCTCTTCTGTGGTATGTTCATTCCTAAAACTAGAGAAGCATTTCTTGTTGAACAGTTTAGCTGCTACTAGGTGTTTAGGGGAATAATATCCATCCATTTTTCAACACATATATAGTCACACTCTTCCTTAGCTTCTGCCATGAGTATCTTTGAAGGATTTTCGCAGAACTTTGAGTTTTTCAATTCTAAAATAGCATTTTTTTAAAAAAAAAATTGTTACATAATCATTAACTTTTACACGCTAATTTCTTGAGATTGCATTTAATTGTAAATTATTTCAACATGAGGCATAATCTGATGAATAATCTCTAACCAAAACTTGAAATTATCATCATTCAAGTATTTTAAAATTACTGTTGTTTCCTCAATTATTTGATTTGCATTTGATGTCGACTGAATTTCAGTAAAGTAGTTTTTTAAAGGCTACAATTTTTCATGAACTCTGCTCATGGTCCATATATATTGAAGTTCCACCTTGTTGAAAATGGACGTGGAATCTTGACTTCCGTATGCTTCTTAAGAATGGACACACGTTGTGGTAATCTTGAGAAGAATGTTTGAATAGGTAGAAATTTGGGAAAAAAATAATCTTGCGTTTCTAGAACTACTTGTTGCATTTCTCATTATTAAGTTAGTTTATTTTTTATAACAGTGAATGAAATGTGCATTACTATAAATTGTTTTTATTTTCCTTGAACTCCTGCTTTTTTTGCCATTCATGACATTTGCACCATACAATGTCTGAGCTATCAGTTTTTGTCCATTTCCTTGAAGGATTATATCCAACTGTTCTAAAATACGTTTTTATATGCTATATGCAGTTCTATTTCCTGTAATAAAGAATCACCAAAAACTCTTAAATATTTCTCCATTCAATATGTGCCGTAGAACAAGGATCATTTTTGTGTCATCAGCCACGATGAAATTTTTATACTTTCCATCTTTATCTCCTCATGGTATATTAGTTGCAGGCAGTCAAGTATTTCGTTCTGAATGGTCATAAAACACTTTTGAAGACTGCACTAGTGTCAGTGATTCTTCAAATCTGAATCTAATTTAAATGCAAAATTTACTAATCCTTTAAATACCACTAGATTTATTGAACAGCCCTTTTCATCATGTCCACTTAAGGGAGTTTCAAACTTTCCACAAAAGAAAATGTACTCTATAATTTTGGACAAAATATATTTTACGGTTCTTTTTTACCTTTACATTATTATGCTCATTGATTGAAAGTCTGTATGCTTCTCTAAGTTTATCCTTAATACTTACGTTCATAAAAGTGACAGCGAAACTACATCATCAACTTGCTTCTTTGACTTCTCATGCTTTTCAATTTTTCTTTTATTTTGTTCATATTTCTAAAATCATGTTACATCATCTCCAAACAGCAAGCACGGGAAGCAAAACAGAACATTTTTTGCATCACAACCACAAATATCAACTTTCTTGTTGTTACCTTTCAGAATTATAGTTACTAATATTTTTCTTGTTGTTGCTTGCACCTGATTGAGATAATAGAATATTAGATGTTGATTGACTTTTTTTCTTAACTGAAACTTTCTCATGAAGCTTTCTACAGCTGTGAAAACTTAAGCTGTTGAAATTCACTTACAGTCACAGAAATTTCTTGGGGAAGCAAGGACATAGTTAAAGCTGTCTGTTAAGAAACGAAAACAAAATGTATAAAATATAATAACTGGGAGCAGGATAAAATAATCTGATTCCATACTTTTTCCATTCAAGAATATGGTACACGGGCTTTGAGCACAACACACATGGAGAAAGAAAAAAAAAAAAAACGCTTCAATCCATTGGCATGCCGCACTGTGGGAATGACAGTGCTCTATCTGCTTTGCAGCCTTACGCGCCGATTCCTGAAGCGCGCAGTTCCATACAAAGATTTTTGTATCTTTTTTCAAAAACTGGGAAATAGTTGCTGACATTAAGCTTAAAGGTAAAACATTGTACAAGTCCAAGGAAAGAATAAAAGGGGGGGAAATTATTCATTAAATTAAATGTAATATCAAGTGAATATTGAGGGTGCTGCAGTTCCTAAACACGAGCCGCCATTGGTTTGTTTTATTATTTTTGACTGATTATTTCTTGACCGAATTTAATTAATTAGTTAGTGGTGTAACAATGAGATAATCGAAGTACAATTGAGGCAACTGAATACAATTTTTTTAAGTACATGATTTCACAACATTATCAGCGATAGAGCAAATGTTAGCATTATCTTAAGGTAAATTGAATAATTCAACAACTTTTACAGGGAATCTTAGGATTTTGCAAGTTGTGATAAACTAATTCACGAAGCTATAAATTATCAAATCGTATATAGTATTTCTAATTTAATCCATATATCAACTATAATAGTGGGAGGCGATATTGTTCTATAGAAAACAGTTAATTCAAAATTTGTATTTATCAACCTTTTCGTTATATACTTACTGAGTAAAAATATATTATAGAGTAATATAATAAAATATATTCTATAGTATAATCATACTATATATATATATATATATATATATATATATATATATATATATATATATATATATACATATATAATTTATGAAAGAATAATTTAAATATATATATATATATATATAATTTAAAATATCATTTTATATGTACACACTAAACTAGAAAATGCATTTTACTTCCTCTTTTTGCATATTTACTTAGACGACTTCAAGAAATGATCGCAAACTCACAGAAGAAGTGTAATCTATAGAAAAGAATAAAAACGTACACATAAAATGAAATAACTAAAAAATAACCTGAAAACACTATGTTAATCTAAAATAAAACTAGGATAATTTTGATGAAGTTTCGACACGAGGATTAATACATTAAATACCTTGTTTAACTATATACATACTGCAACAAATATGGATTGTTATGCTCTTACTATAAAAAGAATGCTTTCTTAAAGAGTTTAAAACGCATAAAGAATGTTACTTTGATAGAAAAGGAAGAAAATACTAAACATGGAAATCCAACAAAGTCTTTACGAAGAAAGAGGAAAAGTATTTGCCGACGAGAGTTTTAAACATCAAAAAATAAATATAGATAGTTTCTGGGCTGCAAAAACATGAGCCATATAACAGCGAATTTTTTTTTAAAAAAAAAATGGGAACAGAGAATTGAGTGAGAAGTGTTAGCAGTATCCGAATAAAAAAGTTATCAGCAAAAAAGGCGCATTTTTCAAAGAAAAACTTCTTGCTTCATGGTTGGAAGGCCATTCTGCTTTGAAAAAAAAATATTTCAACAAATGAAACCAGCTAGGTATAAGATTTCAGCCTTCCAAACACTCTTACGAAGCAATCGAAGGAGAAATAACGGAAAAGTCGCTTGAATAGATGCTACGTTAGCGGAAACTATTAAAGAGAGTGGGCGAACCTCTCTTTCGTTAACTCTTTCGAGTAGTTGGATGGCAAAGCTGAGTTTTACTATTTATTTTTCTTTGATAAATACATTTCCCTCTTAAAACAATTCTTTTGAATGCGTTAGTTAAGGGAAGGCAAAATATATTTCATATGAGCACGAACTTTGGTCATGATAAATCTGATACTGAAAATTTTACATTCTGATCCTAATGAATCACTTAAGATTAAATCACGACTTTAAATTAATTTCCTACTGAATGCATTATCTATATCTATTATATTTTCTAGTATTATCTATTTTTTGAAGGAATGCATAAGGAATTATTAAAAAGTGAAAAGGATTTGATAAGAAATAATTGATAAGTAAGAAGTAATTAATAAGATATTATTAATATGTGACAAAAAAATTCAAAAGGAATGGGAAAAATAATGGGTGATTTTTTTTTAATCAATAAAATTTCCAGATATATTACAAAAATTCATCCGAATAAAATATCGGCGTGATTTTCGAAACTGTAAATAAAACTGATCTTTTTTAGATCTATTTAAAAACTGTTTTCAAAAATTCAGATTATTAAATTATTTGCAAATTCTGTAAATCAGATTAAACTTTCATACTTTCTGTATCTGAAATTCGGAGCATATTAGTTCATCAAGAATATAAATCAATTATTCTACTTAATAAGGTGATAAGTATTGGAAGAAAAAGCATTAAATTCAACTATGAAAACTTTTTACATTTTTGTAAGTATGCACACCTTATATTAATTTAAAATCGGAAAACTATTGTAAAATAAAACAAATGATTTTGCTAGTTAATTTTAATAATTGGTTAATTAATTTGCACTTGAAAATAAGCTGACTTTAATTTCATCTCATTCTAAAACTGACTGCTTATAATTTTATTACTGCACTTCAACTCTGTTTCGTACACAGACTGGAAATTCTATTAAATGCATTAAATTTTATATTAATATATAAAATACAATTTTTATTCCATCGCATTTTTTGGATTCTCGACATATATTTCAATCTTGACATGCATTCACAATAATTCAAAGGAACATAAATATATTTAAGAACTGATAGCAAAAACAAGGAGGAAAAAAATTAAAACAGGAAAGCGCAATGAAAATTCATTCCGAAGGAAAAAAAAAAACAAGATAGACAATACATAGCAAACAGTTCGTGGCATTGCTTCAAAATCCATCCTATTTTGCATTTCTTTCCTTTCCTGTTAAACAACAGGCCCTATAGAACAAATATAGGATCTAAACAGATGAAATTTTCTAGCAATAAATTATACCTTGTGTTCCCTAGGGTCAGTTCCTGTTGTTCATGTTGCCAAACGATGATGGGAAACTTATTGTCTTGTTTTTCTTCATTTCACTTGGGTAATGAAATATTGAAACTTTCATTCGAAGGGAAGAAAAGCAGCTGGGGTGCACCGTTGCGAAGATTGGATTATGGCGGGAAATGACGTAATCAATAGGATGACGTCAGTCCCGGGCTGCGATGGAAAGCGAGCCCTGGCTCCACGTCTTTTTCTTGGTTGCCAGAGAAGTCAAATTTGCACGGAAGCCTCATTGTTTGGCCTCGGGGATTAAAATTAAATATATACAATATGGTCTCTCTGTGCGACATGTCTTCAAAAAAGTTTTCTTTCGACATCGGATTTTTTTTTTCCTGTAAACTCACTGTTATTTGATCACGAAAATTTAAATATGCAACACAGAAAACTTTTTTGAAAATGGAGTAATTTCCAGTCAAAAAAGCTGTCAGAATAAAATGTTACCACTATTTTCTTATGCTGAGGAATTTTATCCTTTTGAAAATTTGAAACATTCAAAAAAAACTTCTTTTTTTTAATTTAGAAAGACGAAAAGAGAACTCATTTTCTATATTCTTGACTATTTTAAACTGAAACATCAGTGAGATGTTTCATACCATTGAACACACAAAATATTCTTTATGCAGTTAACAGTTTTAGCAATATAACTCAAATCTTTATTCGTATTTTCAATATTAAATAAATCTTATTTTAATGAGATAAAATTTATATTATATTTTTATCTTTTTTAATGAAGGAAATACTTATAAATACATTTTTTCTCTATATGTGCTGTTTTATGCATCTTTTAATAACCAGAAGAACTAAAAAGGATTAATCACTTAAAAAGATCATCTTTCAAAAAATAAAGAAGCTCACATTTTTAAAAAATGTGAATATTTCAAAAACAAAAATTCATATTTATTTATAGAAAACAGTCTTAGAAACTTTCAACTGAACGGAAATAGTTAAGTAAAGAAAAAAAAATTTAAAGAATGGTGTTCTAGTAATAAATATGTATGATATTTGAAAACAGCAATTATTATAGTTGTAGAATGTGATACAAAATTATTCGGATATTTTCCTTTTCCTGGTTTATGAATTCCAGTTGTTACTAAGTAAAATTATTCCTAGAAATGTAGCCAATATGCTAATGATAACGATTCATTTAAGTCACTTGGTTATAAAAATTAATTGTTTATGAATGTTTAAGAAAATTTTAAAATTTCATTTAGTGAATACTTTATTATTTGCATAATAATTACATGAAAAATGTTTGATGTTGCTCGCAGAGTAAGGTAATTACCCTTGGAGCATTTGCACAAGTTTGGCTACTGCCCCTCGAGCGAAAAATTACTATCTAATCAAAATGGGCTTCCAAGTCTGCACATAACATGGTGTTGAAATTGGAAGTATGCGATGCCCGTTCTTATAGTTAATAATTAATCAAAAAATATTTGGTTTTAATAGTAATCCAAATGTCCAAATTCTAATTTATTATCAGTAAAGCTTTGAATTAGCGTCTTTCTTAAGGTACACAAATTTTATTTGAAATTGACTTCGAAACTTTATATATCACTGAAATAATGAGGATGGCAACTTAATTGGTATCTCTATTTACTACTTTCTGCACCACAGAAGGATCAATAATTAATTATAAGTGTACAGAAATATAATAAAGATGCATACATCTTCTAAAAGTAGAAATAAAGAAAAATGTTTGGATAAAATAGTTGTTTTTGCTGCATATCCCATAAAACCATCCAATCAGTCAAGGAAATATTTACTATAAGCATTTTAAATATATGAATTTAAAATTCATAACTCATTTTTCAAAAAAATTTATAAATTATAATAAAAGCAATCTAACTATTATGCTGAAGACACCAAATATTGATAAAAATATATAAATTTTAAGGAGATAATTAATTCTAACTTAAATAAATTATCTTTTTTATTCTTGATATAAATCCTGATGATCCTACGCTTTCTTGAAAAAATTAATCTGTATGTTTTAGGTCATTTAACTGTTCGATTCGTAAAACTTAGTACTTGTTACTCAATTTTTCAGTTACAGTTACCAAAATAATACAAATACCCTTGGTTTTATCTATAAAGTAATAGATAAAGTGAACAAAGAAGAAAAAGCAAACATCGAAGCTTTTATCGAAAAACAAAGTTAAACTGAAAAACTTTTCTTTGCGATGCGAGCTTTTACCCAAAGCAAACACAAAAGCAGCATTAAAGAAGAGATCTTAAACTGTCCAAAACACTCTTATAAAACCTATCTTGAGCGACTTAACAACCGTGTGACAAGGATTTCCATTAACGTTCTTCAAAGATAAAGACTTAATGACATGACGATAAGTAGACGTCTATTTTCTAAGATGTAAGCTTACTGAAGGAAAAGGGTCGAATTTAGCTACATTTTCAGCAATAAATTCATATAAAGCCGATGTACCATCTGTCAACAAAATCGATGAGATTTTTATATCCTGAACAATAAATAAAGAAAATTAAATAAATGATTGTAAAAGATGGAAGGAGAAGTGCTTCTCAAATAGGAATACAAAAATATTTCTTCATTACTATCTTTCTAGTAAAAAGATTATGCGCATTTCTTATATTAATAAAAAAAACTATTAAATTATCTTTGAAATTAAATTTATTATTTTGCTATTTTATTCAACAAGCGATAAATATCAATTGATTCTTACACTATGACTAAAATTCCATAACGCAGATGATAAATTTACAATATGATGTTAACAAAACGGATGAATGTGAAAATTATGAAAACAGATACGAATAACGTATTTATATTATAACTGTTATTGTTTATCATATTTCTCTCCATATTATACCCAGAAATATATAAGAATTAGTGAATTGTGAAATGTATTAATGCAAGAGTATATTAACAAATTGTGAAATAGTGTGTTTTGTTCAAATATGTAATCGAATTATAATATTTGACGAAAATTCGGCGTTTAACTCGTTTCAAGACCGATTTCTCATCAAATTGGTAATGTGTGTCAATTTTAAGTGATCAATGAAGTTTCTATGATAAAAATATAAAAATTCATTCTATATTTCTAAAGTTGTAAGGTGCTGAAAATAAAAAATTATGAGATTGATAAATTGATTCACACACACAGATTTTACATTATACACTTATGAAATTATATACGTTTTATGCCTTTACGACCCATGAGTATTTTAGTAGTTACTAAAGTTGAAATTAAATTTCTTCTTATGCGGAAAATCTTAATCAGATAAAACATTTGTGTTATTCACGAAACCTTACTTCTTAATTATATTATTTCTTACTTTATATAACCTTCCTATCAATAAGTTTTATTTCTTAAGTGTTTATTATTGGAATATGCTTTCTCTAATCAGCTGCTATCCTTAGGTAGTGGATGAAATTTTTAAAATACCGGATGGTAATTATAATATTTTAAGGGGTATAATGATTCATTTAGAATAAGAATAAAAATGTTACATTAAATATTAAAACAAAATTGAATAATCAATTATTTACAAATTAAAATCTTCAAGTTCCGGTCACCTATATAGAGGGCATAAAGAACAAAAGGCGATTAGTTAATATTCGACAATTCAGAACAATTGGTCACATGTAAAAAGCTCTGTTGAGTCATTACTTTAATCTGGGACAAGAAAAAAAAAAGTTCAATTGCAAAGATTTAAGAGGGAGAAAAGATTCTCTGTTCCTATGTGAAAACAACCTGCGTGTTCGAAATTCCTACTTTTTCTAATACATAAGTGTAATCTACTCCCAACCCCCATCTTGTAAAAACAAATCCCAGGAGATTTTTCATAGATTACTTATGCACCACACGTTACCAGCACGCAAATTGCATACAAAAAAAAGAGATCATTTGAACCTTCTTTTCCCCATCAGAATAAATTTCTCAATCCTCAACCGCACTTCAAGATTCGTCTCATTTTGAATAAACTTGGAGATTTTCAGCTCATAATATCAATAGAAAAATGCTTCTTCCCTTTGGAATACAATTTCAATTTTAATGTGATTTTATGCTAGAAGAAGGAAAAAATGAATGCGTTTACTATAAGTTCTGGATCATGAAGTGATATAATATATATATATATATTACTTTTTCTTAAATTAACGTATTTTTATTCACTTCGGTAGTGAAATTGATAAATTTAAACGGAAATTTTTATTATTTGTTGTATTATATGAAAACGTGGTTGAAAAGGTAGTTTTTGAATTTAAATCCTTACAAAAATTCTTTATTTAGTGCTTTCAACGGAAAGAAGTTCTTTAACAAGATTATTTAAGACTTCAGTGACTATAAAATTACCAATCTTATTAAAGTTTTAGTGTTAAGATGGGTAAAATGTTTATGTGTTTTGAAAAAACACATTTTTGTAATAAACTAAAAATATATCATTATTATTCAAATAATGCAAAGAAAACATGATTCTTCATTAACTGATTAATTAAAGGTAAAAGATACAGAGCATTAATAATTTCATTACTTTTCAATCTATTTTCTTCCCACTAAATTGATCATAGCAATACTTCCATGTACTTCACAAAACGAACAATGAATATAAGTCAATTATATTCAAGACATTTGCAACAGAGAACATTCCATTAGAAGCCCAACCTCAATTATTTATATATATAATTTTAAAAATATTGTTCAGCTATGCGGTTTGTTGTACAATTGTTTCAGTGACCAAACGTTTCAGGTAGAATCCTATTATTAATCCCTATAATTTGCCATTATTTCCTGGTAAAATTTACATGCTGAAAATTCTCATTTCCAAACCTTTTGCAGAATTAGTACGTATACATTCCGAATACAATTTGTGCGAAAAATTTCTTCAATATATTTATTATACGAGCTCTTATTTAAATGGTGTAATAAAATGTTCCTTACAGTTCAACAGTTATACGTTAAGGGCATCTTTAGTTTACGATCCAGAAATGTTTTGGATTGATTACTGATAATTCTGATATTTTTCGTAAGGATATTCTTAGGGGGAAAAAATTCAATTAGCAGGATCTATTCACTCTAGTTAATCACTATAAGAATATGTCGGATCTAAGCTTTTGTTTTAAATATTTACAGAAAACGTCTGAAAAGTGATACTATTAGTATTATTCTTGGAAACTGTACAAATTCTTTGCCCCAGGAGAAAATGGAGAATTTCCTTTTAGGTTTTAGGCTCCATGCCAAGCTTCAGATCAACGGGCATGCTACAAAATTCTCACGGGTACTATATACAAGAGCTTGCAGAAATGTTTCAAGACATTTTCACACAGACAGACATACACAATTTGGCTATTTTCCCATTCTTACTTCTACATGGCATTTCACTAATTTATTAAAAACCTAATCCTCTTTTTATTTAATTTAAAATAAAAATAAAAATTAACGGCTCCCAAAAGATTGCACTTTCATATTTTTATATGTCATACTGAAATATAATTATAATCAGTAAGTTACATAATTTAAGAAAATCGTTCATGAATGAATAGATATTAATTTAAAGTCTGATTAATTTTGAATCTCCTATAAACAAAATAACTGAAATATGTGTCAGTGCACAACCATAAAGACAATGATAACTTTCATATTTGAAACTAGATAATTATACAAGTACAAACTGGGGAAACTATTACAGATTTTAGCTTATAGACCCGCGCCTGAGCAAATGAAGCTTTTTTTTTTTATTTCTAGCATAATCACTATAAAAGTAATTCTTAAGAATTGTATAGATGAAGTTTTTATCATAAAATATTTGTTAGAATCAAATTGCACGTATCTATTCTACCTTGCATTCTCTTCTTTCACTTCCCGTTTAAAGCTTCAGAATGTTTAATTAAAATAAAAGCTACATATATATGTACCGAATTAAAAAAACAAAATTAGGGGATAAGAATAAGTAGCAAAAACAATTAAGAACTTTATCATAAATGAGATCAGTTAGTGATACAGGATCTTCCTTTCAGAAAGTATAAAATAATTTAGATCATATAATATTTTTTTTCAGTTCCAAAAAATTTCATAAATAAAAGGAATAATTAATATTTACTAATGATTTCCTCGAAATTTAGTTTTCTTGTAAAGGAATTTTTAACAAATGAATTTATGTGTTTATGTTTACAATATTATAGAACAATTTTTATAATTATTACACATTTAAAATTACATTTTATCTCTCATTTTCTAAATTATATACTTCGATTTAGAAACAAAAGTCAGTAAAACTTTTAACAATCTCCAAATAGTTTGCTTACAATGATTAAAAATATAGTTGATTTTTTACTTAAATATAAAGTGGGAATATATGACGTGATAATGTAAATATGCATACATAACAGAATATTTGAATGTATTTGTGTATCGATGAAGAAAATGTATTTTGTACATTGATATTTAACATTTTTTTTTTAAATTTGAAGTTTGATATTAACAAACTTTCTTAACAATATTACTTAGGTTTCTTTTTTTCTTTAAGTTCACTACTCATTCACTAAGAATTATTTTAAAAAACAAAAAAAAATTGAAAGTAAAAGTAATCAATCGTGTTGCTAATATTATTGATATTTGGATAACAATGATAAGTTTAACAAAAATATTTTAAAATTAACCAACATTTTTAAAAAGATAAAAAATTAAGAAGCCTCTGCAATTCGTCTACAACTTAAACGATTTCTCAATCAATTGAAGAGTATTATTTTCTGCTTATTGATTGAAAGTAAATTACCAAAGTCAACATGATCCATTTGTTTTAAAACTACTATTTTTTGTTCATTATCTTTTCTGTTAAATAACTGATGAACTTCAGAGTAATACATTCACAGTTTTGCCACCAAAAAAAAAAAATAGTAAATATCACCAGCTTAGCTAAATTGTTTTGTATGAACTTTCCATTGCTTAGTTTTTAAATGTGTACCATATATAAAAAGTCGTAAAATTTGAAAATTAGTTAATTTTTGTTTAAAAAAAACGAGATAAAATCATTTTAAGGTACAGTAATTTTACATCATCTGTAAAATTAATTATTAAAGTCAAAAAGTTTTAAAAAGTACTGAAAAGGATTTTAAAGTGTGATTTTTTTTGTCTGGGAGAAATCTATTAGTGATATCAATTACAAATATCAATTATAAATTCTGTTTTAGCTTCAAATTTATTTTGACCTACTTTTAGATTTGTAGATACATTTAAAATATTTTTAATTGAAAATTGTTTATCTAGTTAATTAATTTAGTTTGATCGTAGAGGAAAGAAGAACATATGAAAGATTCAAGAAATATTAAGCTGTCTTTATTTTCAACTTAAAATAAAAATGTGTTGAAAAATGGAATAAAATGTCTAAAGAGTCCTCTACTTTTTTGATGCAGTAAGTGAAACATTTTTCTTTATACAAAATATACATTTTTAATAATTAGTAAAAGATTAAAGTTTTTTTATTTTCATTGTTTTCTTATCTTTAAAAATTATTTAGATCTTCATAATAATACATTAACAAAGTTATTTAAAAAATAACTTCTTTTATGTAAAATGCTAATGCTTTTAATAATAATAATTAATCTACTGATATTTTTAATCAGTAAATACTGTAAAGCAGGCCTGGGCAACCCGTGGCTCGCGGGCCGCATGTGGCCCTCCAGATGTTAACCTGTGGCCCACGCAGCTATGTCATCTGAATAAAGATTTAAATTTTTACTGTACACAATAGAACCAAAGAACATTCCATAATAAGTCGTTCGTATCATACCTTACTACCATGGGAATATCTCAATGACTGATTCAATTATCATCACAATTTTTCTTCTCTAATCTTGTTCAGAAACAATTACAAAGCTCGTTTTAAAAAGCGTCCGGGCCATCTGGTGCGACTGGGCGATACATAATGAATACCTAACCAGCAAATATATTGAATAAAGTGAGTGTGCATTATTAGACGTAGGGAGGGAATGCGACACGCAGAACATGTGAAATAGCATCAGCCAGTCTGTCTGTAACAAGCAGAATATATTTGACGTAGAAGCGTATTGTTCCAGACAGACTGACTGCTCTGTGTCTTTTGATTGCTAATAATTTAACGACAGCATTATGTTGTTATTTCAGGGCAACTTTTTAAATTGTATTTCGTATAAATATATTTAGTTCAATAAAATGTAATTTTCTTTTTTTACAGTAGAATGATCTTAATTTTTTTTTAATGAGGTTCGGGAGGATTAGTCGCTTGATATGACTCGAAAGGTGAAAGTTGTAGTAGCTTTTAACGTGAGAATTTTAATCGGCATCGAATTCATCAGTTACGCGCACGCAAGCACACACACACACACACACACACACACACATATATATATATATATATATATATATATATATATGCGACCCACCGGAATAAAATGTGTTTCCAAAGTGGTCCGCAAAATCTTTTGGGTTGGACAGGCCTACTGTAAAGGCACGAACATTTCGAAATCGTGCTACTAGCAAAAGCAAATAAAGAAAATAAATGTATATTAGTAATGATATTTTTTTCATTATATATTAATGTTGAATTTTTCAAAATTAATTATTGAAAATGATGCAAATACTATTTCATAATACTTCTGGTGAACTTTTTTAACATATTCACAGTTGAGAATGAAGTTTTGCATAAAATGAAGCTAAAGAACAAATATTTATAAAAAAATTTTTGGGGGAACCCATTTCATGTTTATAAGATACGATTTTTTTAAAAAATATCTGGCATCTCATAATTTGATCTCCTTCCATCGATTCTTCAGGAATTAGTTCACAAAAGAGCAGTCCTCATGCTTTATATGAATAAATTAAAACGTTTGAGAAAGAATGCAATTACTTTGATTATTTGTTACATACCATTGCGTGAGATCCGTGTGGTAGAGATCATCAAGCAAATCAATTTATTAAATATTACAAAATATTTAACATTGTTTTCTGCTCCAATGTTGATTTTTTATATTTTTATTCATTAAATAAATAGCATGTAATAGTGAATTGTAACACGGAATAAATGATCGAAACCTTTAAGGGTATTTTTTATGAAAAAGTATAAAAGCAAATTGTGAATGTATAGGTTTACGTACTTACCTAAAATCTGATATTGATCACCATCTGCTGTTTAATCAGATAGTAGTTCTTGATACTGTTATTTGGCCACCATTTAATACTATCTGTAATAAGAAAGAAACTGAATTATAACTTTACAATGAACGTTTATTATCAAAAGAAAAGAATTAGCGAGAGATAAAAGAATAGAGAATTTTTGCAGTATCATGTTTCAGTTAAATATTCTGAAATAAATAAAAATGTCAACATTTTACAGAAAATGTATTAATATAGTTGCAAACTGATTAATTCAAATTAATTCATTTCACTAATTTAAATGCATAGCTATGAATCTGGTAGTAAAAACGGTTTACCTAAAGAATTGAATAAATATTGAAATTATTATAGAATTTATAATGTTTACTTTTCAATATTTATTATTAATTCACAATACTTTGTTTTGTTATGATACATTTAAATAATATTAGCAAATGAAATTTTTTTTAAATATAAAAAAAATAATTATTTAGTAATTATTTGCAAATTTTCTGTATCAGCATTTGTTAGAAATATAAATGAGTCTGTTTCGTTGTACTCAGCATTTACGTATTCTTTTTTTTTTTAACTATTCTATGATTGAAAGCCTTAATTGAGTTCAAATATGAAGAGAAAATTTAAGTAAAAATGTTTTCAACTAATGCAAAAGTTTAATTGATAGAGAACCTCAAATTACTTTAAAACTATACCAGCGAAAAATAAAATATACTTTTGTTTATTTTCAATTTTATGCTCTAAAAACTTACAGTAGATGTTGTGCATAAAGTTATTTATTAATAAATTATAAATAATTTAAAAATGAATTTTCCTTTCTTGTCTTTATTTTTTACACATTATGAAATAATGCAAATGTCAATTTATATACTATTGCTCTTAAAAGAAATTTGTGATGAAAGCTTCGGTGTGGGTGGGGTGGCGGGAATCCGTATAACTACCAAAATTTTATTTATTTATTTATTTATTTTGTTTTTTAGTTTACCATTTGTCTCTTATTTTCTTATTCCTTTTGCTAACAAAGTAGTGAAAAAGTAAAAATACTTCCAATAAAGTACTTTCAATGAACTTGACTATAATATTCCATGAGGTCAATTATAAACAAGAAGGAAAAGGTTGTATTTCATTATCATTATCATCTTCATGCAGATAACCTTGGTTACGCATATGACTATTTTACAATAAATCTATCTCGCATTAGAAATTTTCACAACTTTGACTTTGTTTCTTTAACTTTCTCGTTACTTTACATTTTTCTCAGCAATTTTTGCCTGATGACCTCATTAAAATGTATTCACTTAAACTTTATACTAATTATTAGTTTAATTATTATAGCATATTTACTTTTTCGAGATAAGCAAAACGTTTGAAATAGATATTTCACTGTTTCATTTCATTTCGGTATAAAGAAATACTACAATAGTAAAACCAATCAAATAATCAAGATACTTGCTAACTTTTATGGAAATGGAGTCATAATTCAAATAGCATTGTATTCTTTTCATTGTGTCTGTAATTTTATTACGAATAACCAAAGAAATAAAAAAAAATATGGGTCACGAAAATAAAATAACAAGTAAAATATCAAAAGCTGTTTTTATGTAGTCAGTTCTTGTTGCTCAAACTTAGTTAAACTAGAAATGCAATCTAAAGTTTGCCTTTAACTAGTAAGAATCATTTTCTTATTAAATTTTCAAAATATACCTAAAAGTTATTTCGTAAGTTAAATTTTGCAATGCAGATTTAAAATTTTAAAAAAAATTAACTCTAAATATATCTTTCTTTGTAGTATTGAGTACATATACTCATTATTGGCATTCAAGAATTTCATTCAATAAATATATAAAATAACCAGTCGCAATTTACAAAAATTACATATTCTTCCTTGCGTACTTTATTTAACTTATTTATGATTATATTTACATTTAATTATTAAATTATAACAAAAGTTACTTAGTAATTAATTAATAACCAAGCAAAATTATTTTATTCCGATTTTTGAAAATTATTTTATTCCGATTTTTAAAAAATTTAATATTCCGATTTTTGAAACACTCAATCAACAGTTTTAATACATTTTTTCATTGCGTATTCGAATGTTGAATTATACATGTTTAATAATTAAATATAAGAAAGAGTCAAATTTTTGAAGCAATAAAATTTAAAATTCTTTATACAAAGTAAAATTTTGAAACAAAAAAGATCATTTTTGTTATGGATTTTTACAGTTTTGAGTATATATACTCATTATTGTGGCATTCAAGAATTTCATTCAATAAATATATAAAATAACCAGTTACACATTACAAAAATTACATGTTCTTCCTTGCGTACTTTATTCATTGCGTCATTGAGTATAAAATTAATATTAAAAAAATTTAAAAATAAAGTTTATCTAGAAACTTAAGGAAAGGGGGGGGGAATTAATAACCTAACATAAACAAACATTTGAACAAGCACTTTGTAATGCGAATAATTTTCTTCAATAAATATGTAAAATCAGTCAAATTACAAAAAAATATGAAATGGGATTATTTAATATCATATTGTTATTTTACTTATCATTAAACATAATATGATTAAATCAAAGACATTAAAGATATAAAATCTAATGGAATGCATTTTTTATGGACATATTGTAAAGAAAAATATTTGAAAAAAAAAAAAAAAAGGAAGGAAGCGCGGAATAGCGCGTGTATCTCTCTCTTTAGTACAATGCATTTTTGTTTTCAAAAACGCCATAAAGCATTTTCAAGGAGCTTTGAATAGTTAAATGCTATCATAGCGCATTTATAAATTGTTAAAGATAATAAAGTAGAAAGAAAAGAGGAAAATAATTATTTTATTTCTGTTATGTTAAAAATAATTCTCAGCGCTGACTTTTAGATTTTAAAGCAATAAGTTTCAACTGGTATGCCATGAAAAAATTTTAAGTGTATTCCCGAAATGTTTTTTTTTTTAAGTTTTTAATTAAGTTGAAATTTTTTATTCATCAGCTCAATATATTTGATAAAACGATTATACTCAAGTATATAACATTTCTTATAAATATACGTATTTTTAATTTTACAAAAATCAGCAAAGATAAAAAGCATTATGTCAGTTGATTTATTATTTTTTGATTATTTATAATTTCAATTATTGCTCGAAATTTTAAATAATGTTTTAATTATTTTATTTCAATTCTAGCCTTTTCATTAATAATAATAATGTTTTTTCTGCTTCTTTTGATAAATAAATCGTAAAAGCACATAGTTTTGAACTTTTTTGTCATTAAAATTTAAACATGCAGGCGAGATTTAACTAAAGTTTCCTGGTTAGCTTATAAAAAAAAGGTTGAAAATATCGTTTCAAAGACAGAAAAAAAAGGGATATATATGTGATTCTTAAGATTTCAATTACGGAATTGGGAACAAATTCACAAAAAATCACCAAAATTCAGAAATTAGTATCTGAAAACTATGTTTACAAAAATATATGAAGTTAAACTTATTTTATTTGTTGACTTAACTTTTTTATAAAGATAACCCATGATAAAAAATATTATTAAATATAAAAAAAAAAAAAATCCAAGCGTAAATATTCCAAGCGTAATGACAAGTATTCGATTAGATACATTTAAAATTTAAAGAAATACGTTTAATTACATATATTCATATCTTAAGAAACTGTTATAAAAATGAAATCATGGTATGAGAAATAGATTTAAAAAAATGCATACGAAAATATATGTAACGAATGCTGTACTTATCAGACCCTTTTTTTAAAAAAATTGAATCAGTCCTCTATAAAACAAAAGTCTTCTAATAATTTCTAGAAGGTCAACGTTCCGAATAACACAATGTATTAAAATACTTGCTACACTATAGCATAATACACTGTAAAATTCTGAATTATAACTGTAAAATTCTGAAATTTCTAGAAATCTCATAACGTGACCGCGTTTAAGATTAATCTACTAACGCGTTTTCCCCTTGAACTAACACTTTATGAATTTTCAGTGTAATTCTGATTGAATTTAATAAATCCTCCCAATAAATTAAACGTGACTTCTACAGAATAAATTAGAATTATTGAAATGTAATGAATAGAATTGAGAAGATGCATATATAAGTAGTGAAAAGTGAAATACGAGATTTGGTAGTATTAGCTTGCGAAACATTCGTATCACATTTGCTCTTAGTTAGGAGTCTTAGGAGTGGTCATAGAGAATATCTACAAGTGGTGAAGGATTCGATCCCTCATTTATAAATCTTAAAAAGACTCGAACTCGATTGGTTCGGTAAAATAAGTACTACGTTACTATATTAAACATTAGATCAGACGCATATAAAGACTTTTTCCACATATCGTAAGGGATTGAATTTTAATTCTTCATAGATCGGAATAAACTAACTTTGTTTAATTAGCTGTGCGACTTTTTATTCACTGGACTACTAATTAGTCTATTTTAGAAGTATTAATAATAATGACTACAAAAGAAAACAGTAACGGAGATTACAATCTTACCAATTTACAAATAAAAAAAGTTATATCTTGAGATTTTGATGAAAATGGAATGACAAAAAATGAAACAAAATAGAAAAGTTATGGCAATCGCTGCTTACAAAATTGATGGATATGATGGTATTTGGATAAAAATGCGACAAAAAATTTAAGAAAATACAAAATAATTTATGAAATCGATAGCAAAATATTAGAAATCATATGCACATATACTTTTAATGCACAAAATGTTACATTAAATTTGTAATGTATTTTATATACTACTTATATTTTAATAAAAAAATGTATAATATTTTCTTGGAGAGGAGTATAACACTCTGTTCCTTCCAACTTTTATGATGTATTTATAAATTGTAATTATTTTCCACGTTAAAATGCACATAAGACTTGCTATGAAAAAAGGTATTTTGCGAATATTTATAAAAATATTGTATTACGAGAGGGTATCGTAAGGTTTTAGTTATTACTAAGAAATAACGGAGGTATATGGATGAAGTTTATTCTGTATATCAATTTATCCTTATGTACATAACGTTGTAAATTATAGGTGTTAATGTTGATTTTATTTTCTTTCAGAAAGTCGCAAGAAATAAATGTTTTTCAAACATGTGAAATAACACAATTCATATCATATGTAAAACAAAAATCGGTGTAGCTGGTTCAGTTACGTATTGCTATGTTTTATTATTAAAATATAGTAAGAACAATATTTAATGTATGTCTTATGTGAGACAATTTATTAGAGAGTCTTGTAATATAACAATATATTTACTGAATGTCCTATAATTGAATAAATTTAATTACTGTCTTATAAAGGAATAAAATTTGATGAGTCTCTTATAGTAAAACAACAGAGCCAATGAACTATTCATTGTTATTCCTCGCATTTATTTTTAGAAAAATATTTTGATTTATTTTATGTTAATCTTGAATTTACATTTAATTAGGGCAACTTATACTAACAATATATTCCCTAATTAAATATTTTTAACTTATGTATCTGTTATGTTAACTTATGTAAGTATCTGTTAATTTATGTTAACTTATGTATGTACCTTTTAATTTATGTTAACTTATGTATGTACCTTTTAATTTATGTTAACTTATACATGTATCTATTAATTCATGTTAACTTATGTATGTACCTTTTAATTTATGTTAACTTATACATGTATCTATTAATTTATGTAACCTGTATACTCTGACCAATTTTATGTTATGTATGTGTATTATCTGTTCCTACACTCACAGTAGCATATCTAAGCTATATTATTAAATATTAACATTATTATAGAGAAGTTCACAAAGAAGGTATTTTCATTTGCAATATAAAAGAAAAAAATAAACAATACATTTAATAATTAGCTAAATTGGCTTAAAAGGAACTGAATACATACATTAAACTATGAAATAATCATACGTATTGAGTCTTATTATGATATTACTTTGTCATTGCGTAATGAACCTTATTTGAAACAAAATAATTGGCATCAGTAAATTAGGTGAACTGAAAACAGCTTCCTCACAGTTTTTGTTAATAGTTGATTTTAGTTCTCCTTGTCGTAATAACTTAAGA
>BMAW01098500.1:279098-340557 GCA_019974015.1 Nephila pilipes | reverse complement strand
AGAGAGCATGTGCTCTGACTGGCAGCCCATTTCACTCTCGTTGAAGAAGTAATTTGCTCTTGCCGTTGTGGATTTCAGGTCGAAAAATATTTTTCAATTAATGCGGTGGGCTTGTTTGGTCACCCTCCCGAGCTCCACCGCTGTGTTTGAAAGTTTCAGGTGATTTGAATACTGTGTCAGTAACGGCTGTTCGTCCAAATAGCCGATACATGAGGATGGAGAAAAGTTTGTTGACGACCGAATTGGTTTGCGCAGTGGGGGTAGGTTGCAAAGACACGTTGCATAGTTGATAGGACATCAAAAGAATGTAAGATAACATATTGTTTGTCTTGTTAAAAGGTGTGGATGCGGTAGCCTATGGTCATGGTTAGCATTTCCTCGAGTCCTGATGTCACTGAAGCCTCGCCATGTAGCGAGGAGGATGCACGTTATAACTGGTCGAAATCTTAAATCCTCCAATTGACGAGCTGTAGAAGTTTGGAAAGGGAATTGCAAGCTCAGGTATCGACCTCATCACTTGACTGAAGTACGTAGCCAATGCCCTCGTGTTTCCTTTCAATGTGATGTTAATAAACAATCGCCCTTATTAAGAGCTTTTTCTGGTACTGGATGAATCGCCTTCCTTTGGGGTATTTTAGGAGCAGTAAAAAATGGAGTCCTTGCTCAAGGGTTTCAAGAAGGGTAGTTGGTTTATTTTGGTTTCGGTCGTGGGTCTCCCAACTAATTAAGAGCTTTCTTTGTGAGTCGGCTTGCAATCTTTCAATAAAGGAGGGAATTATTAATATCCGAGGACAACGCAACCATTAGGGAAATCTTGTGACTTCCTCCGATGGCATTGTTTTGCAGGAATTGTGGAAAAAAAAGGCGAGAATAAATTGCCTTGCTCGGGTCTTATGGCTCTCTATCAACTGTCCTAGGTTCACTACTACTCCGATCAGAAAGGCTGCATAAAATAAGTCGGTATCGTAATATTAATTCCAGCAATTTATTTCAAAATTAAATTTTGCTGTTTACACTATAGTTATACAAAATCAAATATAAGCGCTTATTACAAATATTAGAATTATTAATGTTTCTAGTTGCACTCCAAAAAAGTCTTTTTTTTTTTACGGAGACATATCTGTTCTCTTTAACGTTTTGTGCATGTATTGTTCATTCACTTCTAAATTTCTCAGTGGAATGAATTTGACTGTGTTTCTTCAAAATCTCTAGACACATTATTTGCTGTTGATAGGCAATAACTAAAATAATAATTTCAGTTATTGTTATTTAGCCATCCCTGTTTGGGAAGGGAGTAACTCTAGCAGTGATCAGACATCTCGTGCAGATGTGGCAATGTGAAGGGCACAACGAGGTTGTCTGACTGCATTTTTTCGCCGCAATCTCTCAAATTAATCGCACAACGTTCGTTTATATCCCCCGCCTATTCTTACATATGCCTCCCCATTATGGTATTACATTACATAGTTTTTATAAAAAATATACATAATTACAAATTCTCTTCAGCATGCGAGTGTATATTCAATATTATATTCACACATGGTGTCCGCGGTAGCCTAATGGTCATGGTCGAGGACAACGTTGTTTTCGTCGAGTCGTGAGTTTAAGCCCTGATGCCACTAAGGACTCGTCGTGTAGCGGGGCTGATGCACGTTAAATCTGATCGAGATCCCAAGTCTTCCCGAAGGCGCTGTAGAGAAGTTTGGTGAAGTGCGTGCCTACTTCATCACTTGACCGAGATTCAAAATTACGAGGTATGTCGTCAATAGTCCTCGTGTTGCTTCTCAGTGCGAAGTCAATAAGCAATCACAATCTCATTAGTTTAAATATTTTGAGTTTAGAAAAACTTTTCTCTTCTTGCTGCAGATAACACATTGAAGGGTCACCTAACTTCTCAAGTCCCTGCAGCGTGCTGAAATGTTGATTTTTACAATTTTTTTTTTTTTACGTGTTTTAATGTGAAGGTATTTTCTCTACAACTATTTGTGCCGCTCCCCCAAATCCACCGTTGTCGATAAATGTCCATACCTAGATAATACCAGCGGAGAGAACAAGGCATCAGATACTATTAATCTGATTCTTTAATAATGTCATACGAGATCTATTGGTGAAGGACCACAAAATTTTGAACCTCGGCTTAGTAATGAGATGAATTTATAAAAAGTTGGAATTTTTAAGTGCTCCGAGATCTTGTTTCTCCTGAACTGCCTAGTTTTTGCAATCATCCTTGAAACTCACATAGAACTTTGTGCATTTTCAAGAATTTTAATATTTGATTTAGTATATATTTTCATACTGAACATACATGTAATAATTGGGTGTATAATGGATGTGTTAATAGTCACATTTGTTTTCTAAATTCATTGTGGAGTTCTGATTAAATAAGGGATAATTCCAATGAGTTAATTTTTGAAACTTTTCTCGCACTTGTGTAATATGTGATTTACATGTGAATAACTTGTCCAGGATCACTCTTAAATATTTCATAGACTGAGATTACAAGATTTGAGTATTATAAAATATCTGTCTGAGATGGTTTTCCTTTCTTTTTGTAAATAAAACTACTGCTGATCTTTCAACATTACAGCAATAGGAGAAATTTAGCTATAGTATTCTAGTTAGATTAAATTAAATATTACAAAAACTTACAAAAGCTTGAAACTATGAATTACAACTTAAATATAAAACTGCAATTTTTATTAGTTAAAATACAGTATATTCAATAATTTTCTGTGTACTTAAATAAAGAAATATATATTCAGGACCACTTTTTCAACTGAATAAGAATATAACAAAAGAATTTTGTTTCTAAAAAAAACACAAATATAAAACTCTTTATTTCATCTTAAATATACAAATGGTTAATTTATAAAAGAATCACACATCTTTATAAGCTCGATTTCCATGGCATTAATACCTCAATCATACAACCTAATATTCCACATAGTAAATAAAGACTATGCAAACATAAAATATCATGTGGGGGAGGGGGTTAGTATAATAAATAACATATTTAATATTAAAAACTAGCTTTTAAGTGACAGAATAAAATTTATTAACAATTAAGAATAACTCTTTTAGAAAGAGCTAGAGTTGATAATTATAAGTTGATAAATATAATTATTTAGGATTGCATAACAAAATTCCTTTCATCTGGATAAAATACATTATAAAATAAATATATTTAAATTATAAAATATCAAGTTCTTATCTAAACGAATACATAATAGATATATAGCATGCTATCTAATGAGGGTGGGGAAGCACACAACAAGAAACACAGGTAACATCTGAGAAAACCACGAATAAGGACAATCTTCAATACAATATAGGAACTCTATTAATTCATAAACTATCTTTAAAAAGACATTTAAAAAATAGTTTAAATAAAAACACCTAGTCTTTTAACATATTCTAACAATTGTCTTGCACTTTACAATACTTGAATAACAAATATGCAATAATACTTTAAAAAATAAATACAGCATGTACAAAAAAGTATTTACAGAATAAATGAATTAAATATAACTATCAGAGACATCAGATTAATTTTACTTTTTCAACAGTTTAAGAAAACCATTTTACATAAAATACAAGAAGTAACAGTATAAAAATAAGGTAACTGAAAAAATGATCACAAAAATTTTAAGAAACACACGCTAAAGCATTTTGACACTATCACACACATTTCTCAATACCATAAATTATCACATACTTCAATCTCAATATATATGTTTCCTTAAAACTAATTTCTTCAAAAAACCTCTATTATTTATTATCATTGAAAAAAAGAGTAAAAAATTGTGATATGAACTAGTATTTCTTAAACTTCACACAAATCTCTAGTTACCCTGAAGAAATATAAATACTACCTTTATATATAACTTCTTAAGAGAAAAAAAAAAATTTAAAAGAATTCTAACAAAAAAATCTCACCAATTCAAATGCAAGTTAAACAAAACAAATATATAACTGGCCATAATTTTGGAACAAATCTAAAAAATACAGGTAATTAATTGTCATAATTACAATGTCATTTCAAAATAATATGATGAAATGAAGGTGTTTTTTAATATACAATATGCATAATACTAAATTGCTCTTTTACTTTCTCATACAAAAGCATTTTATTGCATCTTTTCGAATAATCTTTTGTTTTCAACATACACTTCCACAACAACATATATATAACATAAAAATATTGTTTTGTGTGATTGTATTTTCCTTTTTGTTCAACACCCTTTATTAACTGAATGGCTAGAATAAACATAACTTTACAGCTGTGGTTCTCAAAACTTGGCTTACAAAACACTGCTGCTCCATAAAACCATTTCAAATGTTCTGTGAAAAAACCAAATAAATGATTAAAAATTGTTGCAAAAGAAAAATCAATATAGTGTAAAATCATTTTTGTATGGAATTGAAATCAGCAAACTCAAATGACGGTTAAACTTTAAATCATATGTGGTATCATAAACATACACCAAATTGCTACAAAAAATGAAATCTTACACTAGGTCATGTGGTATGGAAAAATCAAGCAAAATACATCAAAGTGATAGTCAAGGAAAGAGTCCATTCAGAAATATTCTAGAATTCTGTTGAAGATGGATAACCCTGATTTCGAATTAAAAAAAAGCATACTAAATGCATTCTTTTTCACATCATATCTTTGCGAGACAGAATTTTTAAGAATGATTAATATCAAAATGAAGAAAGGCAAGAGTATGGGAAATTTAGAAGAGGAGAAATGTGTGGCTTTTTGATTTATTTGTCCCAATTTTATTGAATTCTGCAAAGATTACCAAGCTCAGACAATCAAGCTTTAAACACAGAAAAAATTTTATGTATTGCAATTTAAAGTGATTTTTAAATAAAAATGTTTTCAAAAATCACAATACCATTATTCTTTTACAAAAGTTAACACCTAGAAAGAAAAGGTGGCTAACTCTAAATTCATGACATAATTCCTTTTTAATTCTTATTTTTGAACAGTAAAATTATTTTGTGTACTTTGATTTTACTGCTTATTATTTTTGTGTTTTTGATTTTGATTACTGCCTTTGATTTTAAAAATGTTGAACAACTCAGATTTAAAACTTATATAATATTAAATATGTTCTACAAATAAAAATGTCCAGAATTTAATGTTCCTCGACTCCAAAAGACTGAGAACCTAGGCTCTAGAGCTACACAAGAGTAATTGCTAATAGAAAACTTTTTTTTTATCAGAGAGAGTGAGGCCCTAATATATTTCTTTTATTTGATTCATAGATTGCTTGAAATTTTCAAGCTTTAGATAAGATTTACAAAATCTAAAATGGAAATAAAACTGAGAATCAAATAAACATTTCATAAAATCGTAACTGGAACTTATATATATATATATATACATAATTAAATTCATATTTACATATGCACATAATAATTTAAGACTCACTAGAGGAAATTTAAATGAGAAAATGACTGCATAAAAAACCAAAATTTTATATATATATATATATATATATAATTTTTTGAAGTACAGCATTAAGCTCTCAAAACAATACAGAAGAAGTTTAACACAAACAGATTATATATTTAAATAAAATAATATCAGAAAATACGGTTTTTATTTTGTTCAATGATAGTCATTTTACAAGCAATAGAAATTTAATCCCTTTTTTTCCGAACACAATAACTAAAATAAAATTTAAAAAAAAAAAAAAAAACAAGGGTAGATATGGCATACAACAGCATATTCTTACAGCTTTAAAATTACAGTTATTGATTATTCCTTCTCTGTATTAAAATAAAAAGTCAAGTTTAATAATACCAAAGCACATGAAACAAGAGATGGTTTTCCCACAGACAGAAAAAATGACACTACAGTAGAAATCACATGCTATTCTTCAAAATTTGTTATAAATACTTCACCAAAAATATAACACCAGATCATCGTCTTTTTTTTCCCTTCAAAATTATTTTATACAAAGAGTTCTTCATCTTCTTGTTTCAAACGACTTTTTCTGTCAAAGGGGGAAAAAAAGAATAGATAATGTACTTTATGCTAACATCATCTAACATATTTTGGCAATTTATATACACAGAATTTTAAAAATTAAGAAAATTAAAGCTCAATTTGAAAACACAAATTGTATGTAAGAATATTACAAAATAACCTCTTTAAAATGTAATGATTTAAAACATATACCATGCACAACATGCAACTCTATAAAACATTACTTCAATGTTTTCTGTCTTCTTTGATATTTTACTATAAAAATAATTAGTAGTAAAATCATTTAAAATTAATAAATCAAGACAATAATCAAGAATTACAGAGAATCAGAATACAACCATTACAGTTTATAGAAAAAAAATCAATTTTTGAAACTTAAATTTTCAAGTTGAAGGTCTAACGAAAGAGGCATTTTTTTAAAGCATTCTTAAGGTCTTCCAAAAAAAGGCCTAGACTTTTAGTATAACACTGATTATAATTCAGTGTTGTTTTTTTATATTTTAAAATTGATAGTCAGATGACAGAAAAAAAAATTGACCTTATTTGTCAATATTTAGGTATCCTGCATAAGTCTCAAACTTTTAGTATTTTTTGGAAAATTTTGAAAAATAACTTTTTACAATTTTTTCCAAAAATCTTCAAGCTCTCAACTTGCTAGTATAAATGAAACTCTAAAAATAAAAGCAACATTATTCTTCAATTTTTATGTACCCTAGAAAATATATTCATTTTTGAATAATTTTAGTTTTCAAACTATTTTAACTTTTTTAATACAAACACTAGTTTACATTTTTTTCTTACTGTACCAAATTAGAAATAGAGAGAGAAAAATAAATGAAAATTACCGTTTTTAATCAAAATGTCTTAATACGTGTTTATTAGTTATGGTTGGAATTTCTTTCAATTAAAATATAAATCTAGTAGCTCTTATCTGATGTCACCATCTTGCTGTCCTTCTAAAATACACTAGGAGGCTTCTGTTACTTCTTTAACGTTTTGGGTGTGCACTTTTAAGAAAACTCTGGTGACAGGAGATTTTATTACATTGCTTTCCAACTTTTCTGTCAATGATTGGCAGTTATAAGTGTCGTCTGACAAAAGGACCAAACAGAGTGTTGGCCCCTGCTGGGCAGTGGGGATGTTTATAATTCAGGAAGTCTCTAGCTACCAATGATTCTCCCTTCTTTAGGGGAAGCTCTTTCTGAAAGTCGATTATCTGTCCATTTTCAATTCAAGAAACTTACAGAAATATGTTCAAAAAATAGAAGTCACATTCTTTCCTACAATTTCCTTCCTTACATCATTCTTAATACCTTAACTAGAATTTTCTAGCATTTAATTATTCTATTCATATGCAATATAATTGAGAAAAAACTATTATAGTTATTTTATTTAGCAATATTTATAGTAAGCAGTGACCACAGTAAATGTTACATATAATTATCAAATTACATTATATATCATTTCATAATTTAATACATGGACATTCTGACTTATCTCTTTATACGCACAAAAACTCTTCACGGATCATTTAGTGATTGTAAATAAGTTTTTAGCATCTAAAAGTCTGAATAAATTATTGAACAATGAACAGATAAAAAAAACCTTGAACATTAAAAGAAAATGTTCAAATCATTAAAATTATGTTTAATATTTCCATATATATTACAAATGAATTTTAAATTAATAACATAAATAAATTAGGAGGAAAATAAGTCTTGTATTGTTTTAATTTTTATGTATATGAAATCTGTGATAAACTATTATATGCAAAAAAATATATTTCTTGCATAATAGGTATAATTATGAGGGAAAATTTTAACTATTCCAGCAATATTTTAAGGTCTTGCTTGAAACTTGTACTCTGAACATATTACAAAACATTGCATTAGCAAAATAAATGTTTCGTTTTAGTCAAAAAGCAACTATTCTAAAACATATTTAAACGTATGCAGCATGATCACGTATTTCAATTTCATAATCTTTAGTAAATACATTAAAAATTTCCAAATGTTATAAATTTAGTTTATATGTATCAAATTCATCCATGTAATTATATACAGACATGTTGAAATGTTTATTTTGAAATAAAGGTTGAAATTCTTCAAGAAATATATAACATTTTAAACCTTTAGAAAATTCAGATAAATATTATTCTTTATAATCAAGAGGTAAATTGTACAGAAAAGAAAAAAAAAGTACTGAGTATATATCAATGTGACAGATATTCAATAAAATTCTGATTTTCTCAAATCAACCATGATTGATTGGTCTTATTAACATAGCACTAGAAGCAACACAAGGACTATTGGTGACAGACCTCCTAATTCTGAACATCGATCAAGTGATGAGGATGACACCTGGTGGGATCTACCTTTCCTAACTTCCCCACTATGCCAACAAGAGGACTTTGGGCATCGACTGACATAACGGGCATCAACCTCAACTACACAGTGGATCTTCAGTGGCATCAAGACTCGAACTCAAACTCGACGAAAACATCTGTCTGTGACCATGATCACTAGGCAATCGCGACCATCAAATCACTAATGATTTGTTGTAATATTGTTTAATTCCTTGAAACTCAAAATAAATATCTGTGAAGTGAGTCACACATTATGTATTACTGAAGAGCAATAAACATTAAATATATGTAAGTTTAGAAACTCTTTTTAAGCATCCAAGATCTATATGACAGTAAATATAATATTTTAAAAAATATTAGCTGTGCTTTTGGACAATTATATTACTGATTCATTAGTAATTGTTTTTATCAAATTATAATTAATAAAAGATATATATTATTCCTAAGAACATTTTTACATTTTCTTCCTCAAAATGAATGAAATAATTGATAAATATATCTTTTTTATATAAAAAGTTATTTGTGAGGAACTTAATTGTTTGCTTGTCATATATATAATTTCTATAACAATAGCATATTTTTGGTGTGTTAGAACACATCACTTAAATTCCAAGAGAACTTTGAATGATAAAAGAAAATAAAAATAATAAATTTAAAAAAAAAAAAAGAGAGAGAGAGTTAGATTATCAACTCAGTTCTTGGAATACCATTTTTCTTATCACAAAGGGTAATAATATTAGAGAATCTTAAGCTATTGAGGATCGTTCGGAAACATCCCTGAGATCCCCTTAATAGAATTATCTCCATAAAAAATTACATCACAAATATATAATAAAATTTAGTTAATAAAATTAAATATTTAAAGAGATTAGGAAAATGGTAATATTTAAAACTAAAGAAAAAAACAAGTTACATGTAATAGATAAACATATACTTAAAAAAGCTCATTAATCTGCCATTTTTGATGTTGTTAAATGTTTTAAAAATGTTTTTTATTGTTTCAGTCATTGAAAAAAGTTAAAACTTTGACTTCTGAAGTTTTTTTAAGCTTCATTAAAATTAATCATTTTAGCTCTTACATTTTCAATGCAAAGAATGACCAAACCATTTTTTTACTTGATTCATTGTTCATCAAACATAGCTTTTAATCATCTTTGAAAAGTTCCTTTCGCAAGAAATGCCTGAAGCGCACTCTGTCAAAAAAAAAGAATCTTTAATCTCAAACGTATAGTTAAAAACTTAAGGTTTCACGGAGATATAATGTGGACACCATGATGACTTACGATTTGCAGGCATGTCTAACATATATAACCATACGGAAAACGTGAATGAATGTGACATTTGTGTAAGAATAGTACTCCTGAAAGCAATTATCTAATTTTCATTTGGAGATTGATACCAACACAATCAGCAAGCTACCCCTTAGACATTTTACAGAGCATTCAAAGATTTAAAGATCCAGATAGACAGGCTTAGAATGGTTGAACACAAAAGATTCACTGACATTTTATCTGAAATAGGAGTTTTAACTCTAATGTTTGCAATGAATGAAAAGAAAATGTGTGCACATTTTTTTCAACTGAAATATTCTAATAACCGAACATGATAGTATGTCATTTTCAGTTTTTTAAGTTTTTCTTTTAGGGGAAAAAAAAAAAGCATGTTTTATTTGCAAGCAATTTCTCTAACTATGATAAAGTCAAGAAATGCAACACACTAGGCAGAATTTTAGAACTAAAATAAGCAATGAAAGCACGCACAAAAATTTCCTCTCACTACAAATATTGTATTTTTCTTGTGTTTAAAAATTTAAATGAACTTATACAAACTTGTTTTTTAAAGATTTTAGAAGAGTAAAACAGGAAAAAAAATATAGGCATTGCTAGTTTCTGTTTTAATTTTTTCAATTTCTCTCGAAGTTTTAACGTAAGCATATCAATGAGTTGAACATTAGCATATAAAAAAAAGACTTCACATAATTTGAAGCATTTTGTAACTGAACACAAAAAAGGAAAATACATGATTTGAAAAATTAACTATGTCTATGATAATCATCTATTTTTTTTAGAATTATTGATATAAATAAACTACTGTATAACAGCTCGTGTTTTCTGAAGTTTTTAAATTTTGAGCAGTTCAAATAAATTCAGCCCTCATTCAACTGAGCAGAGTATGTTATATTTCCTAACACTTACTTCATTCAATTATATCTTTTAATTGTTACAATTTTTTTTTAAGTACTGTTATAAAAGTATAACTAAAAAACAATTTTTTTTCCTTGAGCAGTAATTAAAACATTTGATAAAGATTTAGTTTTTCACTGCAATTATGTAAAGAAATTATCAAACAATAATGAGTTTATTTCCATATCAAAGTATATTTTTACCATTTTTGAATTACTTATTCATGCAAACTTATGGAAAAACGATACCCTAAAAATGACAAAATATCGGAAAAAAATTATATTACAGTTTCAGAACTTTTAAAAATATATACGCAAACTTTCATACATCTATCTGTATTATTTTTTGTTATTTTAATTTTCTTTCACAGAGTGTGCCATATTATTTTCTTGACCTTCAAAATTTTTATACTTTTTTCTTAGATTTTTAATTCTTTACGACAGTCATGCATTTATTATACCAAGTCTTTTTTGTGATCAGAGAGGGGAAGGAACTCAGTGGTCGACATCCCAACCACCCCCATCCTTTGAGATATTGTTCATTTTGGTCGTGGATGCGACCGCCCATGCTTAAAAGGTTAACAATATGTTCTGCTGTTTGAGTGCAAATTAGAACCACAAACTTTTTCCTCATGCTTATATCTGTCTCAATAATTTTTTTCAGCTTGTTAGTGTATATAATTGAAATAAGTACAGGCTGTGTTACAGAGGTTGGTTAACATTAAATGAGATCTATGTAATCTAATGTTTTAAAACTTACTTTTGTGATATTTATGTTTTTACATTATCATCACTTGTAAATCTTTTGTCTTCTGAATTCTTTTCAGGGCAAATAACAGTTAGAATTTGAACAGACTATATTTCTTATGTTATTTGGAGGCCATTCAAGCCAAATTGTTTGTAAAGTGAAACCGACTATAGTTCTCAAATCTTTGTCTACTATTTGTATTGAATTATCATTAAGCTCTCAGATACAGATGTTACAGATAGATATATTTTTTTTCCTCACAGAAATACTTACATAGGGCATATATTCTTATAACAGACTCAATTGACTTGTTAAGTTTGTAGCTGGAACCAATTTTGCAAGTTAGCTGAACATTACTGTTTGCTAAGTAAGCCATCTTGCATGCAATTAATTTTGCAGATCTTTTAGCACAAAGTGTATTGGCTAAGACCCAGACATAACTGATACATGTTCCCCAGATATTTCTAATCAGTGCTTCAGACTTTGTAATCACCCTCTAGGAATGTTTTATAGATTTTTTTTAATGAAACCTCAAGCATATCTTTACAATTACAAATAATGATACTTTTATCAATTGGCCCACTAAAACTTTTTTGAAAATCATTCAATGCAGCTAGGGTTTAGATGAGAATTTGAGAATCATAGTTCCTTCCACTTTACAAGCAAATGTTTGCATGGCCCATCTTGACACCATTTGTTTAGGAATGTTGTTTGACCAAAGAAAACATTTGTTAGCTTTCTCTGAAAAGAATCCAGAATGCAAGAATCTGTCAATGATAACAATGTAAGAACATTAATATCAGTTAAAATCAGTTTTAAGCCTTTATGTTACATAGATCTTGTTGATTGGTAGTCAACCAACTGTAATGCAGCCACTATTCATTTCAAATATAAACATTCAAGAGTTGGATAAAATTGTTGACACACGACATGAAAAAAAGTTTTTGTGTCCATTTCATACTCAAACAGTAGAATATAGTAAAAATAACAGAAATCTCCAAGCATGTTATTGGAGAAGAAAAATCAGAACAAGGTTTCAAGACCTAGAAATCTTGTCAAATTTGAACACAAATGCGAGTTCCACCCAAAACAATAAACACATAAGACAGCTTGATTTAAGAACAGAAATTATATTTCGTAAATAGTTGCACTTTTTCAAACTTTCCCATAAATACTAAAAGTTTAGGGCTTATACAGGGTACTTAAATACTAATGAATGTCATTTTTTACATTATTTTTTGACTCTTTAACTAGGACTATTTATCAATTTGAAAAACGTACTGATATGTAATCATCAAAAAAAAAAAAAAAAAATCATAAAAATATGCTGCTTTTCAATTTTTTTCATAAAATACTAAATGTTTACATCTTTTGTGGAATACCAAAAAATAAAACACAAAGCAAAAAACTTTCATTCATTTAACTATAATCTGCAATTAATTCACAACTTGAAAAATTTAAATTTTCAAAAATCGATTTTTTTTTATACAACTTTATTGGCATATCTAAAATGTTCAGTACAAAGAAAATTTAATGCTGAACATAAGATCATCAGCAGAAAATGGCTAAAATAAATTTTTGTTTCACAAAATAAAATATATTCCAAAAATAGACATTATTATAAAGCTATGTAAATTACCATTACATTGCTGTGAGTGATAAGCAAACTAATACACTTTGATGACTTGCCCTCAATATATGGCCTTAATTATCAACACTGATAATATAAAATAAAAAAATTATGCCAGATTTTGAAAAATTTTACGATTTTTAAAAACTTTAAAAATTATTAAAAAATTTGATTTAAAGAGAAACAAAAAAAACTTGAAAGAAAAACATAAAAGTCAGTTTGGTAATGTGTATATTTTGACTCTCTTGGTATTATTGTTCCATCATCAAACATCAATGAAAATTATTTCAACATGATAAAAACTGATATATAATAAAATTGTTGACAATAAATCATGAATGATAGAATATTTGTAACATTTTTAGAAGCAAAATTTTCATGAGATACTGTAAAAATATTTAGAAAACTGAGTGAAAGAGAGACATGCTCACAATTTATGCAGAATTTTTAAAAAAATAATAAAGCTTATGTATCATTAAAGGCAACAAAAAATGTGTGTAAAAATATACCTTTTTGCAATCCGCTCACATTTAGGACACTTGACATTCTTAAAACACTTTTTATGGAAGCAGCAACCACAAACTGTGTAAAAATAAATTAGTATTAACATAACAATATAATAAATAACACAAATTGCAATATTATGAACATGTCTCACCTTGACATAAAATAACTTTCTCTAGTTGGAAGGGAAATATGATGTCTTTATCCTTTCCACAGATTTCACAAATAAAGCCTTTTGCTTGACAAAGAATGCACTGTTTTACATGCTCTATACACGGATTTACTAACTGACGAAGATATTTCACAAAATCACCACTTTTTACCTATTATAAAGAAAGAATTGTTAGATCTATAAAGGTAATGCATAAAAAAACAGAACTTTTTTATTGTTTTATTAATATTAATATATTATTTCATCTAAATTCTTGTTCAAAAATACTTCAAGTTATGAGATCTGGTATGAATTACTAGATTTTAGCATCTTGAAACAATTCCAGTCTTCTCCACTATTTAAAAATCAAATTTAATAAGAAAATATTCTTAAGAAAATAAATTCAGGAGTATTTTATATTCCTAATACTTCAGCTCTAGCTCTCAGTCCATTTATAGATAATTTGGTACTTTCATAAACACTTTGCTTAGAATTCAAATAACTTCAAAACTTTGAATAACAATTAAAAACAAAAATGATAAGTTTCAGAAGGTCACAAACTTTTTAAAATTATATACATTTAACAAGAAAAAGAAATTGGGGAATTCAAACACAGCTAATCAAATGAACATGAACGTTTTTCTTAACTATTTAATTATATTTAAATTACACGAAAATTAATTAACAACAAAAAAAACAAGTCTATACATTTAAAAAAGCACACAATATTACATATTTAATCACAAAACATTTTTTTTTTTGGGGGGGGGATACATAACGTTAAAATAATTCGAAATTAATTTCATACAGTTTAGATAAAATAATTAGCAGTTATTATAACAATAGGGCATTTCATTCACAATTAGAATTTGGAAAAATCCCCCATGTAAACTAGTGCAAAAAGTACATAAGAAATTACTTGCAAAAAAATTGTTAATGGTATTTTCCCAAAAATAAATCAAGATACATTTATATAATGTTTTTTAAGTTTTATAACATTTATCATATTTACCAACAATAATGTCAGGAAACATGATGAGCAAAAAAGAATATTTAATTAATAACTGAAACCAGATAGATACAGAACAAAATTATAAAAAAAACTTAAAATGAAAAAAAAAAACTATGAAAAACACTAGTAACAATTTTTCATTAATGATGACTGAAAAATTAAATTCAAATTTACATTAATAATTTGTAAGATTTAATATCAATATAAAACTGTAAAAAGAGAAAAGAATAAATTCATTAAATAATTTCCACAATAAAAATTTGATTCCTGAAAACTATAATATGTGCAGCAATGCTCTGATAATTGGAGATTTTAGAGCACTGCTTCACATATTAAAGTTTAATCTGTTACCATAAAAATGTTTATTACCTGCACAAAGTCATTCAGAGAATACACATGAGGTTCATGCAAAATATATTGATTCTCTTTTTTCAAAAAATCTTGAATGCTAAATAGAAATATACAGCAAATTAAATTGTTGATAATAAATCTTTTTTTAAAAATCATTAAAATTACATTTAAATTAAATTAAGGTACATTTAAATTAAATTAATTAATATGACACAATAAAATATATTTAGTATTATATTTTGGAACTAATCAAATCATTACAATAACTTTCTAATAATTCAATAAAAAATTTATAAAAAGAACTCACTTCTCTGCTTTTCTACATGCATTCATGAAGTTCTTCAAATAAAATAATTGTGTTCTGAGAATTCGACTTTGTTCCAACAGTCGCACTTTATGATATAAATTATTGTTAATATCCTCTACATTAAAAAGTGGTTCTGAAAACATTTGATCAAGAAGACCCCATGCAAATTTTGAAACATAATACTTAGTAAAATCCCATTTCCAAATTATGCGGCCAGGAATATAAGCTGTCCCATTGCTATGACAGCATTGACAAAAGTACTTTCCAAAATAATTGCAATAACGAAACCTGTTAATGTAACCTAAAAAATAAAACACAATCTAGATACTATCATTACATTAAAGAGCACACACAAAAAATAAACTAAACTATAATACTAAGAATAAACATAATTCATATAATGTTAAAAAGTATTGAAAAGAAGGTTGCTTGTCTAAATAAATTTAAATTCTTTAAGTGTTGAACATTTATCAACTACTTTAAAAAATAAATTTTTGAAAAGTTAAAAAAAATGAATTCACTTTACCTTTTAAATCAAAATACATATAAATTCTGTCTGTTTTTCATTTTTAACCCATAGTTCTTTAAATATCTAATTTCAAGGATTATGAATAAAAACTTCAAAAAAAGTATCGTTTTAGATGTTAAATAAAATGCATATATCAGTATTTATATAAAAAAAAATAATTCAGAGCTATAAAAGTTGAATCAAATTTTATAAAAAATTTAGTTAGCATGATACTAATGCCGTAAATAATTATATAACATTTAAAATTGTTTATTTTTGAGAATACTGGAAGAGAAATTATTGCTCAAAACATTTTTCTAAAGTTTGATAGCTTATCAAGATAAAATTTCACATAGAATTGGTTATAAATTAACAATAATTTATACAAATAAATTAAAATATCATGGATAAAATATATAAATTAAATATGTTTGAGACTCAATCAAAATTTTGCAGTTTATATGCTCTTGATATACATTTTTTTTTAAAAAAGGTTTAGTTTAGTTTTTTTTTTATTAACGTCCCACTAGAAGCAACACACATAAGGGCTATTGGTGACGGACCTTGTAATTTTGAACCACAGTCAAGTGACGAGGACGACACCAGAGTTGGCACCCCCTCTCCTAACATCTACACCACGCCAATGGGTGGACTTTGATTGATTTAACGTGCATCAGCCCAGGCTACATAGCAGGTCTTTGGTAGCCAAGGATCAAACCCGCAACTGAACAAAAACCACCAGCCACAAATCTGAAACCATGACCACTAGGCTACTGCAGCCTTTTTAAAAAGACTAGATACACACTAATATTTAATTGAAAATCTTCTAACAAACCAGTATTGAACAGTTTAAAAACAAGCAGATCAAGACATCTAACATCTCACAAAAATAATAAAATTACCTAATAACTCAGATTTTTAAAATATTTTATTTATTTACCTAAAAATATATCTATTTAATTTACAGTTTATAGAAAATGACATATATTATGCAAATAAAAAAATCAATGCATACAATGCATTTGTTCATTTAAAGAAATGTGTACTTTATATTTGCCATATATAAATGACTGGTGTGATTTGGTTTTATTAACATAGCACTAGAAGCAAAATTAGGTCTATTGTACTTTATATTTGCCATATATAACTGACTGGTGTGATTTGGTTTTATTAACATTGCACTAGAAGCAAAATTAGGTCTATTAGCAACATACCTCGTAATTTTGAGCCTTGGTCAAGAGACAAAGATGACACCTAAGCTGACACTCCCCTCTCCTAACTTCCACACCAACTTGAGGACTTTAGGTTCTGATAGATTTAACATGTATCAGCCCCAATTATATGGAGAGTCTTTAGTAGTAGCAAGGCTCAAACCCACAACTCAACGAAAACAGTGGACCACAAGGCCACTGCCTTAACCACTAGGCTACTGCGGCCACCCTTATATCACTGAACAGGACACAAACTCAGAACACAATATCAGATAATAAAAAAAGTGTCCAAATATATAAGTTCAGGTAATTATATCATATATTCAACTATCACACTGTATTTTTAAAATTTTGAAATATTTTTTTTAATTGCATCATTTTAATTAAGTTAACATGAAAGTCTAGTCCAGCCTCTAGCTAGACCTGAAGGATAAGGAACAACAATACAGTATGAAACATAATTTATACATGAAAAATGGATTGATACAAATGAAAAAAATTATTTTAAAATATACTGCTCTCTACTGATAATGAGATCAGAACTTAACATTAAGAGTTAGAGCAATTTTCTATAATCAGAAAAAATGTACTTAACATTTCATTCATTAAGACAAAGTGAAGATAATCTTAAAAGATTTTGAGTAAATAATGGGAAGTTTATAAATTTTCAGTACTAAAAGTTAAGTCAATACAAAAATGTATTACAGTATTAACACAAACAAATAATAATAAAAAATTCCACAATTACTTTTTTCTATCTTCATCCCACATCCAGCACATCTATATTTCTGCTTCTCCATTATATCTTTCTTGCTATATGAATATCAAAGATTTATTCAGTTTTAAGAACAAAACTAATTATACAATAATAGTTGCATACATTTAAACATCATTTACCTCAAACTAGGTAGAATACTGAATATAATTTGTGGTCTTGGAGGAGCCCATTCAAAATTTCCTCTCAGTCTTAGCTGTAAATTTTAGAAAATAAAGTACATCAAATAACTTTTGATTTTGATAATACTAATACAAAAAAAAACTTATATTATATACAGTATTAGAATTAGAACTAAATGAACAAAAACTGGAAGTAAAAATATTTGAAGAATTTTACTTTATATTCCTCTTCAATAACATCAGGAGAAACTGGATATGAATCTGGTAAAGGCAAAAGCTGTAAAAGAAAGAGCATTAAAATATTCATAATTGAATTATAAAAAATAATGCACAATACAAATTCATTCACTCAAAAGTGTGTAAGTAAAGGTTATTGGCGCAAAAGCCAGAAGTGGCTATGCTGTGCCAAACTAGATGAAAGAAAAAAAATTGATTGACAAGAAGGCGGGTTGGAAATAGAGCAGGATCACTAGAGTATTTTGTCAACCCTGTTTACCAAAGACAGTAGACTCCATGTGGGAAAAAAAGATCACAAGGGTCCAAAAGTGATAAATTAAATATATTTATATCTAATAAAATTATAACATAAAAATGAAGAGAGAGCAAGTAACACAATTAGAACAAATTAACTCACTTTTAATATATATATAAATAAACATTCATGGTTAAGAAAAATCTATACCCTTTGAGGTGCATCCTGCTCCGAGACTAGCCATTGTAGCTCAGAAGCATTTGGCAAGTGTTTCTTGGAAAATTTTCTTAAAAGAGATAGTGCAACCGATTCTGCTGATAGACTGTTAGAATCTGAATCTTGAAATCTGACAAAATAACAAAAAATGAGCATTTCGAAAATTTTAAATAAAATTCAAACAAAATTACATACATACATATACAGGATTGTCACAATTAAATTTTCCAGACTCAAAGGGTTATGAAAAACATTATATGAGTCACAATGAAAAGAAATTTAGAAAACATACACTTCAGGTCATGCACTCAAAATTTATTAAGAAATAGAACAAGAAGTCACCATTCAACACTTTGGTGGAGCTTCAGCATGGCATAATGTTTGATAAATGTTATATGCACCTTGTAGTTCTCTACGACAATTGTAAAACAGTGTACTTAACAGCGGAGTGTAACAAGTCTTCATTAATTCCACAACATGCCAAGAAATCCAAGTCTAACAAATGTGTCAAGCTTGCAAGTTGTTCTTGATGGACCTAACCTTTAAAAACTTCCACACAATGTTTGCCATCTTAGAACTGCACTAATGTCTCTAGCCTAGGATACGATTTTTATGCAGGACAATGTACTTCCATATATTAATCATGGCCTTATTGTAAACTTTTACTGACACATGAACAATCAGCTCTTGTTTTCCAACAGCTTGGCCTCCTCTCTCTTACCTCATATCGCCACGATTTCTGGTTATGAGAATTTTTAAAGCATCACATCTATTGAGATACAGTCTTTAAGATGTGTCTTATTTGCAGGAGGCAAATAAGACACATCTTAAAGACTGTATTTTTCAGATTTATGGAATAACTCTCCACTGAGAAACAAATTGTTTTGCAATTGGAAAAGGTGTGTGTTGTGGAGAAACTTGGTACATATATAGTGCTCCGTGCTGGAAAAGCGTAATTTCAACAATCCTGTATACACACATATATATATAGCACAATCTCATGAACAAAATACACAGTTATCACATTTTGGGACTAAATACTAAATTGTATAAACAAGACAGAAATTCAAAAACTTATTTAAAAGTGTTCTTCTCAGTCTTCATCTATCCTTCTCCCCTTGGTTTTAGATATATATTGTTACAAATCTGCAAAAACTCTTCCTTGCAAAGTTAACATACTATTATAAATGAACATACTTATAGATATTGAATGGATACCAAGGAAAACTTGAGCAATTAAAAATGAGTAACAATTAATGTTTGGATAATGGAATGAGGTGGTAAATTATTGGAAGACTTAAGACAGGAAAGTCTTAAATGCAGTTTGCAAGAGACTTTAATACTGGGCATGTGTGGACAATAAGTTCCATTTCATTTTCCCCACAGAATACTGAACTCCACCACTGATTCTTGACATACATTCATCTGAAAGGAATCATTCATGGACCTGTTACATACCCTCCACCTTACAAAAAAAAAGAGAGAGAGAGAGAGAGAGACTGTTATGGCAGCAGTTTGATAGTTAGGTTCATCATGTTATACAGGCTCACAGATCTCCATGTCTTTTACAGAGAGAGACTCATGTGACTACTATGAGGAACAGAAGAGAAGCTTGGAGCCTTATCTTCACCTTTTCAGGAAGGTAATTGACTTTTGGTTTGGTTTCATTAACGTCGCATTCAAAGCAACATGAGGGCTATTGGCGACGGACCTCGTAATTTTGAGCCTCACTCAAGTGACGAGGACAACGCCTAAGCTAGCCCCCCTCTCTCCTAACTTCCACACCATGCCAATGGGAGGACTTTGGGTCCCAACAAATTTAACGTACATCAACCCTGACTTCATAGCAGGTCTAAAGTGGAATCAAGGCTCGAGACCCACGACTGGACGAAACAATGCCGACAATTGGCCTCAATTTCATTTCAATGGATGACAGTTATCCAAAACACTGAGTTCATCTAACCAATGAATTTCTGAAAAGTGAGTATATTTGCAGGTTGTACTGGCCAGCTATATCTTCAGACTCTAATCCTATAGACTATATTTAGGATGATCTTTGAAAACGATTGCAATTTGCCTTCCCCTTTTCAGAACCAAAAAAAGAAAAAATATCTAGACCACATGGACATTTCTTTTGATTAAAAATTGTTTCTGAGCAATAAAAAAAATCCAAACAAGCAAAATAAGATATTTGTATGAAGCATAGTCAAATACAACATTTTAAGATTTTCCTATTACTGCAAGATTTAGCTCAGAAATGTATTGATCACATGAATGTTTGCTTAAATATGTTACATAGATAAAATTGCTATACAGAAAAAATGCTTCACAATATTTTTATTCTTTTTTTTCCTAATGCAATGTGTTTAATGAGATTTCAAAAACAAATTGAATTCTGATATAAATTTTACTTTACATCTAACTTAAAAATTAATAATCAACTATACAAATTTAAAAAAAAAAAAACAAAAAAAACATAAAATAGCACAATGAACATAAAAAAGAATATCTAAGGAAAAGAAATTCATGATTGAAAAATTTTGATATAAAACATTGAATACCAAATATATTGGTAAAGGGTAATCTAAATTTAGTTGAACATTAAATAGATAAAAGAAATGGAACAAAAATTTCAAGATTTTAAAAAGTTACAAATGCTTCAACTTCAAAACTTTATTTAAAAAAAAAAAAGAAGAAGAGAGTAAATCCTATTCAGAAAATGCAATATTTTAATCAAATCCATGACAATGAGAATCACTACCTGTATTCAGAAACTTGGAGAGAAACTCTCATTTTCAAAAGGAAGAAATTGAAATTAATTCATTTACAAGAAGCAATTTTTAAATACAATTTTTTTAGAAAATGTTAGATAAAAATAATCATAAGAATTTTTAATATCAACAAGCCTTTAGAATATATACAAAGGCTGCTTTTCTTAAAATCTCCAATGGACCACAAAAAAAGACAATAATACAGAAGATGAATATGTTACCAAAAGTTATGTACAACATGGTTACTTCCAACATAATCACTGTGAAGGTTCAAGCATTTGTAATAGTGGTGGACAAGCTTTTCTCAAAGAATGAATTCCCTCTTCGAAGAATGTTGCCACCAAATATGTGAGATGGATCTCCACTTTGTTTCGAAGCTCTTCATTGGTCTGGAAGCTTAAACCTCTTAGGCAGTTTTCAATTCAAGAGGAGATGAAAATAATTTGGTACTGAGTCAGTCACAACTACACGCCAGATGATTGAATGAATCCCATTCAAACTGCTCCAGAAGCCATTGGATTACAGCAATACTGTGAGCATGGGCAACGTCATGAATGAGGACAACTCCAGTAGTCAGCATTCCTCTTCTTTTGCTTTGAATGGCTCTTTGCAGTCGTCATTAAGTCTGACAATAAACAACTGCATTGATTGTAATCCCTAATTAAATAAAATCAACAAGCAAGATACCTGTTTGGTCCCAGAAATTTGTAGCCATAACAATTTTGCTGTTAAAGGCTTCTTTGAACAGACTTGTATTCTTTTCCCACTTCATCACGAACTTCGGTTCGCCCATCTTTAAAATGTCTACACCATGCATGCACAACACCAACACTTATAAAGTGTTCAGTCAATTCATTTTTTGGTGAATTCAGTGGCATTATTTCCCTGATGTTTGAAGAAAGTGAATAAAACTACTCAACTCATACTTGGCAACAGCATCAATTTTACATCTATGCTTACAGCTCAGCTTGAAAAAGCAAGATGGAGGCAGTTATAGTTAGAGAGATGTGCAGTAACCCACCATTCATTCCAACTACATACTACTTGTCTGATTGTTTAGCAGCTAGATAAGAGGTTTAAAATAAAAATCCCCTTATACTTCAATAAATACTTTGAAATAAGGAGAAAAATATTCAGGATGTTCAAAAATCAGATTTTATAGCTAAAATACAAATAACTTTTATCACAAAATGAATAAAATAACAATACAATGGAATAAGGAAAGTTAATGAATTTTGTTAACTCGGAGATATACATTTATAATAAAGTTATACATTCATAAACTATCTTACTTTTTTTCTGGTTCTTTATGATGTAATGGTCCTTTAAGAATATCAGCATCTAAGAAGAAAATTGTTCATTAATTTTAATGGGAAAATAATCTTTTTATCGAACTGCTAAAGTTAATTAAAAATTAAAAATGTTTTATTCTAGTATTACTCTTTTTATACAATTATTTACTGTAACAAATGCTACCAGATTTTCAGTATTACAATGTTAGATCAATTAAACAGTATAAGAGCAAAAAAAAAAAAAAAAAAATTTTTATTTAAAAATTATAAAAAATAACAAAAAAAAATATTTTTTTTTTTTTTTTTTCTGTTTTTAAATTAAACCAAGATATTTTACTTAAAAAAATATTTTAAACATAAATAAAAGCTCAATTAAAAATAAATTCATACAATTTTGTTGTAAAGTTGAGCTATTTTCAACATCCATTATGATAAGCAATTTAAAAGGAAACAGATCCTTAATGTTTAAACATAGGGGGTACTGCAAAATAAAATTAAAAATCCCAATATTACAAAATTTAGCTTTCAAATGAGATTACATTTCTCACAGAACAAAATTTGATACATAATTAAAATATTAATAGGGTAAAAATACTTCGGTAAATCAATTTTAAAAAACATACAATTCTGATATATATATAACACATCGATCAATAACTCCCGAGTCTAACATTGAAAACAACATTTTTTTTGCAAAATTTTTTTTTATTCATCAACATAACACCTTTTGTTAATCACCTTTTAGGGTGATACAATCGTTCCAATGCTTTTCCAAATCTTTTTTTTTTCCCAGATTTTTCATAGAAATCTTTTTATTCTTGAAATGTGATAAACAGCTTTCTGAATCATCGACTCGTTGCTGTTTCTGTTCCATCGAAAGCAATTGTGGTACCCACTTGGAAAAAACCTTTTTCACTTCACTTCAAAAAACCTTTTTCCTGGTCCGATCGACTTAAAATTTTGACACGTTTCAAGCAAAGGTTAGTACTCTAGAAAGACCTGGTTACTGGTTTACTATGAGCGCCATCTCTGGGTTAGTCTCGAGAGTTATTGATCGATGTGTTAATTTACTTTCCAATTACTAAATGTCGATACCAGTCGCATGTTTTTTAGCCTAAGTTATTTAAATTGCTTTTTACATTAATTTTAAATAGAGTTTACTTTTTGATTTACAAAAAGTAATAATTATTATAATTTTAATACTTTGAATATCTTTATAAGATATATTAGCCTTCTTATATGGTGTACCATTACTGCTTTAAAAAAATTAATTTATATGAGAATATGTTTTAACAGTAAATTAGAATAATTTAACTTTCATACTTTATACACATTTTGTGATATTTTTGAAATTGTGAATATTTGCAGTACTGTAAATGCTTAAAAAGTTAAGGCACAAGAAGCTTGAATTTTTTGTTGACTTTAGATGACATAAATGAAGAGTTGGCGATTTATCTCTAGATCCAGATACACTGAGTGACACTTAGAATACCGATAACTAATCTACAAGGAAGGTAGGGGGGAAATGAGTGCTGAAGTACATCTCAAGGATGCATGATAGAAATTTTACTTTTAAATAGCAATGAAAAACATGACATAAATCCCAGAAGGAAAAAATGCAAACCCAAGTTTGAATATATTTCAAAGATATTTTCTCATGAGACAATTCAAACCATTAATGATTTTTTGCTCATAAATCTATTGAGTTTTTTTACTTGGATCTGTTTGAAGTTGATTGAGTGGATGCTGAAAGATAAATTAAATATTCGAGGAAAAGAATAATTATGTTTTTGAAATAAGCATCAATGAAATGGAAGAAATTTCTAGCAATTCTCTTCTGTAGTGGTTACCATATTTTACCTCTAAAGAATATGTACTGGAGAAATGTATCAGACATTGCAACTTTAACTTTATATAAACCAATTTCAAAGAACACATATTACAAAACAGAGAAGTATTTCCACTTTAACTATAACTTACAACTTGACTTGAGTAATCAGTATTTTCAAGTAAAGCTACTTTATGATCTGCTAATTATAAAACTCTTAACAATTTGGAGTATTTTTTGAATTTTTAAGCATTGACAAAAGAATGGTCAAGTATTTTGGAAAAAAAAAAAAGGACAATAGTAAAATTTGGTAATAAATTATGGATATTAACATTCTACAATGGGTTCCTGTAATATATTAAGTACCTTACTAAGGTGCAAAGTATACCAAAATAGAACCTATATCAAGTCATCATAAAAAGAAACATCTAAGAGCCAAGTCATGATAACTTCAAAAGGGAAGAATAAAAATTCAAATGTACAAAAGAAAAAAAACAAGTAAACAAATCATAAATGAGCCAATATCTTGTACTGCAATCTAGAATTTTATGTCAATAATTACAAATTCCAAGATGTATAAAATTTACATGAATAATTTCTTTATTTCTCATAAATTACTATCCATTCATTTCTTCAAAAAAATAATTTGCTACAGGTACCGATAGAGAATAGAGAATGTCCAAATCCTTCTTATGCTCTATAAAAAAATGTTGGAAATGTAACATACCAATTCATACAAAACATTCAATACAAAGTTGCAACAATTCGATGAAATGACTGTACAGTTGTTTCTGCAATGATTAATTTCAAAGGAATAAAAAGAACATCAAATGTAAAAAGAATAAAAGGTACCAAAAAACAGGAAAAGGTACCAATATCATTACATCCTACAATGAATATTATAGCAGAATTGACCTGTTCAATAATCATGCAACAGCTTATTTTATTGCAATTCAAGACAAAAATTAGTTTTTAATGCTCATCAAACAGCATTTGATGCCTCGTAAAAGCTCGATCAGTGACGATAGTGATGGCTACTTATTGGACTTTTAAAATCAGTGCTTGATTTTCGAAGATATGTAACGGTTGCTTATTGGACATTTTCTATTCCAAGGAAATCATCTTGCAGCAAATCGAATGTTCAACAGGTTACAGATTTTTTTAAGTTTGAAAATGAACATGTTACAGTAAAAATGCCAGGAAACCAATAAAAAAAAAAGATGCCAGCTAAAAGCTTTTGCAACAAAACCAGCAACTATGGGCAAAAAAAGGTAACAATGGGCATTGCTTAACCTTTAAAAGATGAACGTCAGATATATATATCCAAGTTACCAAGATAAATGTTAGACAAACCTAACGCACTAAATGCGATGTTAGGGTGACTCTCCTCACACTGTCTTTGGAAGAAAATGTTCAGAGACCTCATTCAACAATTTATACACAGATAGGAATGAGTTCCAAACAATATTATCAATGTTATTCATAGTGGGATACTATTTAGAAAAGTAGGGGGGGGGCGGAATGAGTGAAAGAAAATACTGATGAAAGAAAATACTTTCTTTCATCAGCTCCTGGAACTCAGTTGTATGAGTAATATGAAGGTAATATTTTATATAATTAGAAAATTTTCTAACTTCAGTACATAATTTTATTTTTCATCTAAGTACTGTGTGTATAAACTCTTCCTTAGAAAATTTTTCTATGCTTTCTACACCCTTTCCTAAAAACTCTTACTTAGTCACAAACAGTACATATTTATTCCATGCATAGCATTCTTTATAGTGTGAACAACTTAATAATTCTAAAGTCAGTTGCGGATATTTCATGAAGCACTCTGTTTCTGTAGAAATTAAGATGTTGTTTTCTGTTTAGTTGATTGCTTTGAGATTGAGAGAAAACTGAAGTTTATGAAGCAAGAGACAAATTTGGCTATCTTGCACCAAATGATAAATATCTGTGTTTTAAGTGAGAGAAAGATTGAAGAAAGAGAAAATAATGGTTGACAAGGAGGATCCAAAATAAAGATGGATTGCTATGACATCCAAGAGATACATCGATCATGTTTACCAAATACAGTTCACAACAAGGGAAAGAAAAGATCACTAGAGTACCTTGGGATCATAATTTACGTACTTAAATAAAGAAGGTAAGCCTCTGAGAAAGGACTGCTTTGAGAAGATGCACACATGTGCGAAATTGTGAATCACATAGGCAGTGTAGTGATACATTCAGACTACAGTGTAACTACAGTAAAAAAAAGTATTTGTAAAAATTTTGCAAAAATGTGCAGTGTATACATGGAACAATGCTTCATAACATTACAACTTCTCCAGTTAGTAGAGTAATACAGAGGTAAGTCCATTCAAACGACATGATTTAAAAATAAAGAACATATTTTCTCATTTTATAACAAAATTATATAAATTATTTTCATCCCCTCTGAAATATAAGTACATTTTCATAATATAGAAAATGTTGATGATTTTCAATCAGCTTTTATTTCATTGTTATTTCATGAGTAGAAAAAAAAAATTATTATTATTTAACCTGTCATTACAAACATTTGCGATCATTTGAATCCTTTCACCAAGAAGTACAGTTGGTTTAAAAAATCTGTTAAAGTTTAAGATGCCTTTTCCCATTCCATTTAAGTAAAAATGAACAAGAGTGGGTAGTACAATTGTCCTATTTTTAGGAAAACCTATACGGATCAATCTAATTAAAGTTGGGTAAATTTGATTTTATAAGTAAACATAGGGTTAAAAAAAAACATTTTTAAAAAAACAAATTTTTTTTCAATATGTGGTACAATACAGTTATGAATTGTTTGGTCTATAATTTCTAAAGATTCAATAAGAATCTCAAAGTAACCAGCATTCAAAAAGTAAACCTCAAATTCAATTTTTGATTTTTAAAAATTATACAAATATTTTATAGATAAAACTCAATAAAATACCTGAATAGAGAGATGCCATTGATAATGATAAACCATTTTCATTCATAGAACTCAAATTGGAATCAGTATGAGCTAAAATGCATTTAAAATTAAATATATAAAATAAATATTACAGACAATAAAATGCAAATGTATTAGTATGCAAATAAAAGCTGATGAGCACAAAACTATTAATAAAACTAAGACACTGATTTCAGTAAAACATGAGCTAAATCTTACAACCATTATTTAAAAATATTATTTTATTAAAATCTCAAGTTTCCAAGCTGTTGAGCTTTTCTTTTAGGAATTTCAATTTGTTTGCTTAGAGGGAAAAATGGTTTCATACATATTTCAGAACACAAACATTAAAGTCTAATTCATAAGATGATCACTAAGAATTGTATAAAAAATTTACCAGTAATCTCTAAATCTTCAACTTCATCTTCACTGCCAATACTTGAAACTAGAATAAAAAATATATGATCGATCATTACACAAAAACTTCAAATATTTGACAAGCATTACATAAATTAATGAATTAATGCTAAAATTTGGAATAAAATTTCACTGCATACATTTTATGAATACATTCTATAACATCATAACACATTCTAATTATAATAGTTTTGGATAAAAAATATTGTTACGAAAATATTTTTTGTGCGGGAATGTGCATAGAGTGAAAATCAATACCAACTCTGAGGATAACAAATGACATTTTATTCTCAAGTCTTCCAGACAACACACAGGTAGCATAATTTGGACAATAACAGATGCACAGCACTTACACAATTCAATGACACAGATACATGAACAAAACACACAGTAAGTACAATCACAGTTATTACACAGCAGTGTTCAGCTCACTAGCTTATTTCTCAGCACTGCGAACAGCCTGCACAGTAATATTCTGCACTTCCAGGGTAGGATCCAATGATTCCCAGAAGATACACGTTGCTTCTTCACAAATTCACCTGGCACCTTTAAGTGCTGACAGTATTACTTGATCTACGGATCGATCTCCTGAACAGAGTCTCCAACAAATTCACTCGGCCATGATTCCCCATCAGCTACAAAGCTGACTCCACAGACAAACTGATTCTGTCACAGGCCGATTCCTCAGACTCACTTCTCCGCCTACAACTCTTGGCATATTTATACCTTTCCGGACAGGCATGACATCACATAGGAAAATTCATGAAAAGTCTGTTACTTTCTTCCTGTTCGATTTTTCGCTTAGCTTCCAGTGCTTTCGAGTACTTTCCATTTGTTGTCATGGTGAAGGGGTCATTAGCTAAACTTTCTTTTGTTAACTGGTAACATCTCTGTAAATCTATCTTTTCTGTTATAACAGAGGCATTGCAGGGGAACATCAACTTAAATGCATAACAATATTCAATGGCCAAAATAATTTTGCATTTGAATTTTATATATAGGTTGGTTTTATGAAATTATGGCAATGAATCCTCATGGGATATATTGTGCCAAACACAGAGTCAGTTTTATATATAACACAACTGCATACCATTTTTACACATATCTGAATTTATTTGTAATAAATATTTAAATTTTTAATACAATCAGTATGATAAGCAAGAAGCAAAAATGAATAGTAATATGTCAATTAACTAATAGTAAAAAAAGATACCTAGAAAAAGCAATTTTGAATTAAAACTGGTTAATAATAAATTATACAGAAAAAAAAACACAACAGATCACAGTAAAATCTCCTATGGTGACCATCTCTTCAAATAGTCTTAATTTTCATAGTTTCAACAAATTTATGATTTACATAAGATTACAAATTAGGCTTATCAATTAGATCACTTCATTAAAATGCACACATTAAAAGTGATACATTATAGCAATTTATCCTTAATTATAAGTTTCTGTAACTAGACCAGTTGAAACCACTTCATACAAAAGTAGCATCTAATGGATTTTTTTTTTTTTTTTTTTGTAAGTATTCCCTGTGTTTCATTATTACAAATGTCCTATATTTTATTATTACTTATCATAAAAAAACATCTTAATACTTAATGAATACAATCAGTTGTGGACTTTAACATGACAGTTTGAAATAGAAGTACATTCCACATTTGCGAAAACTAAAAAAAAATTAAAATAGATTGCTTAAAATTTAACTATACAAAACTATATATAACTTTAATTGATCTGTACAAAAAAAATAAGCATTTGCTAACGCAATTGAAGAAATTTGTCGTGAAAAATTTACATTTAATCTTAATAGGTACAGCCAAAGTTAACATAACAGTTTCTTCTTTCATAATAAAAAACAAAACTTTTCATAAAAAAAAAATGCCCCCTTTTTTTTCCAAAAAGAATAACCCAGTCATGGAAGAAATTGTAAATATATTCTAAAAGATATTAAACATGTAACATAGCAATTCTATTCTGTTTTCTACAGCACATTTCCTATGATTATACAAGATTGTTAATTATTTATAAAAATCAATAGAAAAGGCAAAGTTCAAATGTTAACCAGTTCATTACAATCCTATGATGGCTTGACTAGAAAATTATATAGCATTTTGTTTTCATACAAAAATACATTTTTATTTTAAGCTATTCGTGAAAAACACATTCAATAAATAAACAGTTGGAAAGAAAAATATTTATTACCATCAAAATCAGATGATTGAGAAGAAACAGGAGGGGAGGCACTTTGACTTGTTGTGGCTACAAAAAAAAAAAAAAAAAAAGCATTTATTTTTATTTATTTCTTAGATATGCCTAATAAATAAAATAATGAGAGTTGAAAATAAGATTCTCAATACATACTGTCAGTTCTCCCATCACTCAAAAGAACAAAATTTTTCAGTGTCTTCTAAAATAAGAAGGAAAAAAAATGGAAACTATCTTACTATATGCATATTCAAATAATAAATTATTATAAAGACTAGCACACCACTAAAACTTTAAATTCACATTCTCTTCATACAATCTATATTAATATTATAAATTCAAAATATGTACTTTTTCAAAAGATTATCATAAAAACTATTTTTTATATTTTATAACATCTCATAATTTATTGATAAAATTTTAGATAGAAATGTAATACGAAATATATTGCATGATGTTAAAGTAATTTATCTAGCACAAAAATTCAATTATTTTCAAAACCAACAAATGTGCCTTAAAAAAAGCATGATTCGGAATAATTTTTTTTAATTACCTATACTAACTGCCATGAAAACTTTTATTTCAAATATATAACACTTGTGACAATACTAGTCACATTTCAGCGAATTACTTTCAGAGTTATGATTATTAAAATTTATAGTTTATTTAAAAATCACACATAAGATTTACATTACATTTATCACATGCAATAATGTTTTATGAAAATTTGAAAAATCCTCCTTTACATCATATATAAATTTCTTCACATCCAGTAAAATTTATAAATTAACTATTAAATGCCTTTGAAAAAGTAAGAGAAATACTTTCAACATTCATATTGTTCAAAGAATATTATCTGATCATGTGGCTTCTGTTTTAATTTCCAAAATCACAAAAATTAAATTATAAATATACATTCATTTAAAATTAAACTTAATATATCTTAATATATATCCAAAAATAAGCTTCATATTTGACATTTTTAATAACTCACAAGACTTACTTTATCTCTAACTTATAAATATTTAATTCCTTTTATTTTACCCATGAAATTAATGCAAATTCTAAAATGAATAAAATTAATTGAATATTTTGTATAGTACCTTCAATTCTAGGGAGAAAGGCGTAATTTTATAAATTGAAAATTATAGTTTATAGTTATATAAAATGAATAAACCATTTAAAGATTTAGGTAGAGGGAGTAGAGTATGGAATTCATGCAAGATTTTTTTTTTAACCCAAAGTAATTATACCAAACATTATTAAAAAATGACATGCACTTATTATTTGAAAAATAAATAAATCTATTAGTTTTGTTAGTTTTATTACCTTATAGCTGAATTTTTAGTTTTAATTATAATTTTTGCGAGTTATAGTATTCAAAGCTGTGTTTTTAATTAAGAAGTTTTTTTTAAAAAAATTCAACATTATGTACTTAAATAAATCATTCAAATTTAGAGTTTTATTGAAGTTTACAGTTTTTCCAATTATTAACTGAAATATTAATTCAAAGAAGGTTAAAAATGACCCATCTTGCCTGTCCTTAGGTCTTAACTAAAGCCTTGCCTGCATATTTAATTAGTTTCATGTATGAGAGTAATAGAATTATTTAAACAATTTTAAAATTGTAAACAGAAATTTCCCAAATTAAAAATTATTGCATAATTTTTTTTTTTTTCTAAAATTCTACTTACAGCTGAACAAAATAAAACTTTAAAAAAAACAATGTTATTTCTTTTTTTAAAAAAGCTTCCTTTTTCAGATTTAAAATAAATCATGGTAACTATTGGAAATTTACATGTAGCAAATGAATTAACATATAAGAATCAACATACATTAAACAATTCAATTTAAACTTATATATTTTGAACAAAACATTATTACATTTATCCAAATGTTTAAAATAAACAGTATATAAAAGAATACAAAAACAAATACTTCTCTTTGTCTTTCTCTTTTGCGTATTCGTATTCTCTGTTTAAGGTTCCTTATTTCCTCATCACTTTCATTTTCTTCTTCAACAATTTTTAATGTGCGGGAACATTTCACACGTTCAATTACAGCAATCAAAGCTTCAGATATGGAAAAATGAGCATTTTCCTATTGTTTGAAAAATGTTTATGAGTTTAGATTTCAAACTTTTAATCTACAATCTATATTAACTGAATCAAAATTCACAATATTAAATAACTCAAGAAAAAAAAAAACTAATACTTTGGAAATTAGCACAGGTTGTAGAAAAAATATATGCTATTTAAGAAATAACAAATTCTTAATATAATAATTTCTACAGGCATGCATGCACAATTGCATATATAAAAAGTCAAATAATAAACAACTTTAATAACTGGTGAAAAACATTTAACTTGATACCTCAATAACTCATTAGAAGAATACCGCTACTTTAGATGAACAGTTATTTCCTTTTTCCATCCTTTTAAAACTCAAAACTTTAGCATTGAAATGGCAAATAACAAATAAATTTACATTTTTAGTTATATTCAATGTATACAAATAAACAATCATATGAGATTTAGCAAAAGTGATGGGGAAAAGAAAAAAAAAACTAAGTTCGCTTATTGTTAAGAAATTAAAATTTTGTACAAAGTGCAAAAATTAATATTTTTTCCTTATTATTGTTTTAAAAAAGGGATAAACGCTCACTCTGTATATCCTTTGAATGCAATGTCATTTGGATTGATAGATTTCTGGATAGAAGGATTTTTAAAAAAAATTTAAATCCAAAATATATACTTTTTAGAGGAATTTTTGAAAATTTGCCGATAAATGAGTAATTAATTTACATCCTCAAAATAAATTTTTATCGCTCATATGATGTAAAAATAGTAATCTTGCAACATAAAAACTGTTTGAAAACTAAAATGCTAAGTGTACAAAAAAAATTGCTTCAAAATTAAGAAAAACTTTAAAAAACATTAAAGAAAATTGTGAAAAAAAAATATATAAATATAATTTCAGAAAAATTAATTAAAAAAAAAAAAATTTAATAAATTCAAAATAAATGAAAAAACAGGTGCTCAGTGAGCGAAATATGAGTAGAATTGAATCCAGGTCAGCAAGTGATAAATGAATGCTTAAGCTATTATACTGCATATGTCATATTACAAAGGAATGAAAAAACAAAAAAATGTGAACTGTGCACTATAAGAATTTAATAAAATATTTGGAAATTACTACATACAAAAATTTATATGAAAAGTATAGTTTGGTTCAGAACAAAAACTAATGCACAATTATGTTCTTTAATTAACCAATTTTTAAAAAATCGAAATGTATCACAAAAATTTATTAAAAGTGCATCTTTTCAGCAGAAAAAAGTTTTGGAGAAAATTGTTGCACCTGCTGGAAAACACAGAAAAATGGTGAAAAAGAGAAAGTTTCAGAAAATATCATCAAAAATAAGTAGGAATTTTTATTTTTTATTTTTGACAGGAATATGCTTACAGCTCCTTTCATACATCAAAGCATCTTAAAAAATGTTGGAGCAATGCAACTAACGATATGGATTCACATAATAAACAAACATTCAAATTTATATGTAAAGTATATCATATAATTTGAAATCCCACTTATTTATAAAAAAGTATTTTAGATTTAAAACTACAAATTTTATATACTACACTCTAAATTTATCATTTGCATTTAATCTAGCTAATAAATTGTTAAGGACTGATTCAGTAAAAACTTTAAAGATTCATTTTATAAAATACACATTAATCAAAAGACATGCATACATATGAATATAATATGCAGACATTTCAACCAGATGTCAAATAAAGAAATAAACAGCAAACAAAAAAAAACTTAAAACATCACAAAAAATATTTACTTACCCTATCTAATTCAGCTGAGATATTAAATTCATTTGAAGATAAAAAACTAAACAAGTTCTGACCTTGATGTGGACAAGGAAAAAAACATTCAGTTGAAGGAACCACTTGCTTTCCTACATATGTAGGAAAAAGTAAGAAAGAAAAAAAGATTTTATTCAATTACTTCAAATATAAGACATATAAACGAAATAACAAAAGGATAACTAAAGTAATTAATACACAATTAAATGAAAATGCATTCTTAATCAACATTACAGACGTGATTTACATAATATTATTGAAAAAAAATGCTGTACATTTTTTTTAAAAAACATTTTACTAATCATGTTAAAATTAATCATCCTTCCAGAATTAAAATATTGAAAAAATTTAATGTACAATCATATTTTACTACAAGAATTTAATAACAAAACTTAGTTATATTTTTAAAGAAAAATCTAATACATATATAACACTTCCAATAATTTACACAGAAGACCATTGAAATAATCAATTCAGTATTAATTGAAAATTAACTTCATTTTCATAAAATTCAAATGTTTGAATTATAAAATTCTATAAAGCAAGAAAAAATAGACAAATATGGCTCATACAAAAAAAATGATTTCAATCATCATGCATATGACCTTATAATAACTAAAATATAATTATTAAAAATAATTATATTAAAAATAATTATAAAAAGAATTATAATTATTAAAAATAATTATATTTAGAGCACTAAAATTCAAAATTAGACCTATTAACCCCTTCTTAGTCAATTTTTTCTTCCAAATTTCTGATTCCCCCCCCCAACAAAAAAATTTTAATAAATAAGTACTGAAATTCATATGTTCCATCCTAAATTCGAAAATACAAAATACTTCTGTCATTAGCAATTCTTGCTTGACATGCTGACAGTCATACATGTGATATTTTGCTCACAGATCTCCAGTTTTAGTTTCAATGCACTCAAATTTTACAATGAAACAAAATACTCCTTGATATAACATTTATCAAATCTATTGCTTTGGGATATTTTATATACATATCTACATAAAAATAATTATTGAAGATACATAAAAATGGCCTTACTATCTTACAATGATAATAGCTTTACATTCTTGACTATCAAACTATAAAAAAAACCACACTAAAACAATTTGTTAATGATTATTTTGTTGCTTACTTTAGCAAAAAAATTCTTGGTAATGTATATAAAAATATTTTGAACAGTTTTTTTGAACTTTTAACAGATATCATGCTGCATATAAAAAGAATAACACATCAAATAGCACGATTCAGAAATACAAAAAGAATTGGGAAATGTAATGAAACATGTAATTTAGCATTCAATGATGTAATTTTTCTCTTCATTGCATGACATACATATCATCTGTATGAGCCCAAAATAATCAAATGTGTGATGTACTTTTCAAACTAAATGAAACAACTAAGGCAGATTTTATCTGGGTGTGATGCTGACAGGTTAGACAATGAACAAGGTATGTCCTGTTTATAAATTTTCTTTATAAACTATTCTGAAACCAACTCACAATTAATGCATAAAAATCCTAAATTCATACCTTAGAGTAGCTACTCATCTATTTGAAATGAAATATAAATTTAACTTTGATAATCTTAAACTAAATCAGGATGTAATAAAAAATTATTTAAGTGCATGCAAAAAAGGAAATGTGAAACTAAATCATGACATAAATCTCTAAATGAAAATGAAAATTCTCTATAAATTGTGACAATATGCAACACCACACAATGGACTAAATCAGAGAAAAGTTCTAATAAATATTTTGAATGTTACAAATTTTTTTGCATAAAATAAGAAATCAAAATCCAAAAACATAAAATTATCTTCAAAAACACCTACCTTTTCTAGGAGGGGCAGAAATCTCAGAAAATGAACTGGGCAATGAAAAAACTTCTGGATAGTCAATTTCAACATCACAAAAAGATTTCACAGAAACATCTGATTTCGATCTTGAATGATGGGCTTTTCTTCCAGAAACCGGATTTGAATGCTTGTTATCTACTTCAAGAGACTCTACTTCTTTCATATCTATTACAGATATTTGACTGAAAGCAGAATCAACACTATTGTTTCTCTCACATACAGTAGTAGTACTGCTTCTTCGAGAAACAACACCTTCACTAATGTTATTTTCGGCTGAATTGCTCCTAAAAAGATAACTTGATAGTTTTTCATATTTTACACTAGGAATTTGTGAAAAACTATTTGAAGTCTTTGGCTGATTATGTATTTGAGACAAAGGAATATCGAGGCTGGTATTTAACTCATGAGAAGAAACACTCCTTTCGATAAGGCGTTTATTTACTGGTTCCGAATACACCATTGGAAAACTAAGGCTACGAATCAGATTTTTATGAGGTCGGAAACTATCTGATTTCCTTGAAGTTGAATGAGTGAACTTTTCAAGGGAGGCTGAAGATACAAATCCAGTTGCTCTCTCATAAAATAATATTGATTTCAATGATTCTTCAGGAGTCTCATTAATTGAAAGTTCGTGCTTAAAGTTATATTTATCTTTTCCTGAGTGAGAACGTCTTGTTTGGCTACTAAGACGTTTCTTTCTAGTATATCGGGGAGATTTAACAGGAAGATTGCCACTCTTCACTGAAGGATTTCCGTCAAAACTGTTCAATGGCATACTAAGAGGAAAGTCGAAGCCAGAAGATTGTATTCATTTTCATACTTCTTGATGGATCCCTATAAAAATATATTCAAATTTTTAATAAAGCATTAATGTTTTTATCTTTTAATTTTTTCAAACAAATTAAATAAAATATGAGAGTGCTAGAGATTAATTTATTTCTGAAGATGAATTTAATTTTTTTTTTTTTATTTATAACAAAAATTCAAATTCAGACATTAAATAAGTATATTTCAAACAAAACTAATATTACTAAAAATCTGAAAGAATAGACAACAATAAAATATTTTAAATAAAAAGTGAAATAATTGAGAAAGTTTAAAATTTGATTAGTTGGAACAATTTTTTTTTTTTTTTACATTTATTAAAAAGATAAAATAATATTATGACATTACTTACAAGCAAAACACTTTACCCTGAGTTTGGCACTTTATATCCCAGGAGGATTTAGTGCCATAAATACCACACATAACCAACTAAATATTACAAAAAAATTGATGGATTTTAGTCAAGTTTAGTTTTTATTAATATCGCACTTGAAGCAAGACGAGGGCTATTTGCGACGGACCTCATATTTTTGAACCACGATCAAGTGACGAGGACAACGCCTGAGCTGGCACCCCCTCTCCTAACATCCACACCCCACCAATTGGAGGATTTGGGGCCACGACAGATTTAATGTGCATCAGCCCCGGCTACACGGCGGGTGTTTGGCAGCCAAGAATCGAACCCGAGACTGAAAAACCGCCGGTCATGAATCCAAAGCCATGACTACTAGGCTACCGCGGTCACAAAAAATTGATGGAATACACATTAATATACTGTCACATCACATTTTCTAAAAATTTGTAATGTTACAGAAAAATAAATTTTTAAGTAAATATCAAATAATAGATTATAATATTACAAATGTATTCCATCATGGAGCATTAAATATAAGTACAAATTATAAACTGGAATAAATTACATGAACAATGTTTATAAAAATTGTTACTTATAAATTTTATTTAAAAAAAAAATCTATAAACCCTGAAATGGCATTAGACTGAAGAAAACATTTTCAGCTACAAACATTTAGTCAACTGAAAATCAAAATAACATGTACTAAGTTATATTTCTATACAGTAAATAATTTACATAAACATCTTTAAAAATATTTCCCTTAAAATAAAGCAGAAATTTTTTAAAATTTATAAGCCAGATTAAGAGTTATAACATAACAGCTCTAAGAACATAAAACTTTTAATTACTGATAAAACATTTAATTTTTCATTAATATAAAATACTTTTTCAATACTTTTAAAGTTTCAATATTATTTTTTACGGCACTTAAAATCACACTTTTAAAAGTAGCAATCAAATTAGCCAAGAATTCTGATTGATTTGTACAAAAGCATGACACTTAAAGATTAAATAGATTTTGAATACACTGATAAATGAATATACGATTTGACTGAATGCAACGTCAGAGAGTGATAATGAGGTGCAAGAGTCAAATGTGGTTATGCAGCACCAAACGAGGTGTAACTATGATCTGAAAAATGGAAATATGATAAAAAAGAAAAACTGTTTGACACAAAGAAGAGTCAAAAATAGAGAAGGAACGCTATGGAAACCTAGTGTTGCAGCACTTATCTTTACCACGTATATCAATTTTTATTTTGTTCTCTATCTATATATTTTTCAATCTTTTTTTATTGTAATAAAATTACTTGCATAATTTTGAGAAGGAAATTTCTTACTCTTCTATACACTATACATTAAGAGAACAAAAACATTCCATTTAAATATAAATGTAAGCTAGCAGAATGATAAATAAAAGCAAAAACTGATAACATCAGTTTCACAAAACTTGTTCAAAAAATTATATATTACATGAAAGCAATATTTTTTTTATGAAAGATTCTTAATAATTAAATTTTGAAGGACTGTAAATTAGTTACAGGTTAAGGATTATAGGAATGATAGAAGAAACTAACACAAAGCTTAGAAAATCACAATGAAATCTTATTTAAAAAAAAAAATTACAATACAAGTACTTCTTTTTAGGTAATTTAAGATTTTAAGAGAAATTTCGGAATTGAAAATAAATTTCATTTCAGAATGAATATGATGAGTTTGTAACAACAATCAATGAGTTTGTAACAACAATAAAACAATGAATTCTGTGAACTGAAAAGGTTCAGAAGCCACAACCATAGAAATATGAGTGCGAGAGGTTTATAATGCAAGAATCAAATCTGTTATATTGAACCAAATAATGTGTATCCCTGATCTAGAGATTGGAGAAAGAGGAGGAAGGTAGATATAAATTTGGTTAATATAAGAAGGGTCAAAAATAGAGAGGGATTACTAAGGTATCCAGGAGGCAAACATATCATGTCACCTGTGTTTAATAAAGACAAACACCATGGGAATGAAAAGATCACTAGGGTTCCTTGGGTCATGATTTCCAAGCAATAAGCAAAATAGTAAACTTTAAAAAATCCAAATATACATATACTGAAGTATGAATAAATTTGTGACAGAAAAGTATACAAAATTTTTACTAATGGTAAACATATATCCACATTATTTTGACAATGGAAATAAAATCTAATTAAATGCTATAAGGAAATTACAACATAATATTCAATAAAGAGCATTTGCAAGTTTCCTGAAAAGCAGAAATTGAAGAATTAAAAAGATTATAATATAAATAAATTTATGATCTAAACCTTAATTAGAAGTATTCACAGAAGAACTTTGTAAATACATACTTCTACAAATATTTAAATTCCAAATTTCAGTATTAATCTAAGAAGCACATATTAGAATTGTTTAGGAGATTGATTGCAAGTTAGATACTTTGTTTCAGTTAAATGAAACATCTTTATTCATTATCTAAATATTGCTTAGACTATTCAACAAATATTTAATTTACATTGTTAATATTAATTTAGGTTTTATGAAGAAAAAAAATTTACTTATACTTCCTAAGAAAATCAATAGTATTCAGAATTCTTACTTTCGTTATTACATGTACAATATCTAAAACTTCACAGTTATTCTTCGTAAATACATAAATTGTCCTGCCCCTACGACCTAATAAAAATGAGACGACATTATTTTACTTTTTGCGTTATAATACATTTTTTTTTTACCGCCTACTCTTATCACATTCACAATGAGTCATAAGCTAAAACAACATATTACAAAATATTACAGTATACTTTCCTTAACTAACAACCAAACTGAAATAAAATTAAAAAATTAATATATCAGTGATTGAGAAAAATAAGATTGCAAGAATAACATACGATTTTGTGACCTGAATAAGATAATCCTACAGCAAAATACTGTTATAAATTGAAAAGTCAGTTAATCCGTGTTGTCAAGGTATAAAACGCACAGTTCCAAACATCAAAAACTGAAACATATGATTCGTCTTGTTGACTCTTCCGCTACATTACCATAACATATTCCTCAAAGAAGTAAAATATATATGTATTTGCGAGTGACACAATTTTCTTTTTCGTATAGTTACAAATATTACCACTAGAAGCGCTAAGAGCCATTCATTTGGACTCAAAATGACGAACTCATAAGAACCTTTTGTCGAAAAAAAATGAAAATTAAAGAATACCACTTATTTATAGAATTAGATCAGTTCAATAAATTGAGAGAGAGAGAAAATGACGATACAAAATAAGAATTTTAATATCACTATAGCTGTATAATCGGCGATGAATGTCATTTCAGAACAATTTCAAACAAAGACGAAAGAGAAAATAATAAATAAACTATATAAATTTTATTTAGAATCTACAGTTGGTTGAAAAAATAGCTGAGCAACGTGACCAAAAAATGACTGAAAACAGAAAACGACATCTACAATCAAGTAGTGGCGAGTGCCAGTCTGGTGGACTCTTTACTCAGTATCTCATAGAAACCTTGATTTTTTTTTTTTTTTTTTTTTTAAATATTAAAACAAGAAAATTAAAAATATGCTTAATGCACATATGAATTTTAAAAAAAAAACATAAATAAAAGAAGAAAAAAAAGAGAGGAAAGAGGATAGGAAAGTGAATGAATTGGGAGAAAATGAAACGAGGGATATTCTTATGCATATCCCAAAGCATTTTTTTTTAATTCAAAAGGGGTTCAATTACTTAAAACTTCGTTATTTTGGGCTCACCATTACACAATTTTACATGAATATCTGTAATGAATGAATGATATTGAAATCTTATGGCGCAAGAGTCAGATATGGTTATGCTGCGCCAAACCTCAAGTGAGTAATTTAAAAAACGGAATACAAGTTAAGTCAAAGTTACGTTAAGTTAAAAGGGAATAAATGCAGAATAAAATTTCCGATCATGTCCTGCCATTCACATAACTGTCTGAGTCCTGATTCCGATCCTATACTCGAAACTAGATTGAAACCTGAAACTGGACTTTGATCAGACCTTTCTCAGGTCCTAACCCACCGATGGGCATCGTGTAACCCATCCAACTACTTGCAATAAAAATATCTTTTCAACTGTACTCCATTCAAGTCCTGACCACCAATAGGAAGTCACTGAGGGTCAAAACCCTGGTTTTCATAAACGAGGTTTGCTCCTATGGGACCAATTGACTTGTGTGACCCATCAAACGACGCGGACGGATGAGATTATTCCAACGATACCAAGAATGTGGACTTAAGCCCCATAGAATGGCCTCCAGTGGCCAAAAAACAGTGTATACACGTGAAATTTTAAAAATTTACTAAAATTCACCCAATAAAGACATGCACATGATTTAACTGCATAAATGTGTAGCATAAAATTCTCTATCTAATGGTGCAGAGCGCATGTCGTTCGAAGCCTTCCTTCTAGACCAGTGTGATATTTAAAAAAGACTTGACCCGGAACCTATAGAAAATATGTAGTCATGCAACATGTCAATTGACTCGTCTTAAAAAGATCTTTACAATGATTCTCAGAACGCTGTCAGAGCCCTCCTACGACGACCCTGGGAAAGGTCGAAGTTTGACCTAAATTTGGGGATTCATATCATAAAATTGGTGGATTTTCTTTTTGTTGTCTTTCTACTCAGAAAGATATTTTTGCTTTTACTCTGCTCTGGAAATCTCACGGTGTTAACAAAGGAACAGACTAAATGAATATTTACTAAACTTTTTCAAATCTTTTTCCTTGCCTGAAAGAGCTAAATCCACTATTTGTCAGTTGTTACCAGAGTAAAAATCTGCTTCGCGCAGAGCCGCTTCCCAGAATGTGTTCCCTGACGAATCTTGTGCTAAGGCGCTGATGGTATAGTTCTGATAGCCACGTTCATGTGCAACAAGTAGGCTAAGGGGATCACGAATCCACGTATATTGGTGCCCGGGTGTGTGTCTGGAACAAGATTCCGTCAAAACTGGATAATTTCTGATGGAGGCTCTTTTTATCCAAAGGATTTGAAAAAAAAAAGGTAACCATTCTTTCAACTATCCCTTTCAAAACGTTTGATTATTGCGTTGTAAGCGCTGCGGCACCGAGAGAACCCAAAAACCGGAATCCTCATTGAGGAGTAGTAAGGTATGATCTTTGTTGTGGCGACTAAAATGCAAGTTTTTTTGGCAAAAGAATCCAACCCTGTAGGTCTCTTTGCTCTTTTCTGCTTCATTTTATTTTTTGCATTGAATATGTTATTCTCCTTCCTTCTTCGGGAAAGAGGTGCAGTAGGGACAAGTCGTGCCCAAAGAAGCAGCCAATTGTAAGCTCTGACTAGACCGCGTGGCTCTCGAAACCAAGAGTACATTGAATGGGAGTGCGAAAGATGTGTTATTGGTTTCGTGCCGGTAACTGCGCCTTGAGTACCGATGACGTAACATGTTCAGCTTGGAAATTTATTCGTAATCCGGTATGAATGCATGCTGATTTCAATCAACTGGCTCCCGTTTGTTCCTGATCACTGTGTGCGACGAGAGAGGCAAATTTCCCACAATTTTTATGTCACCTGTCACGTACACAAAACAGGGGTTCCACGGTGGAATGCCCTCCAGAACATGGCATACAGGTGCCACCAGTCCATCTCTGCTCGACTCCTGTTACTTCCTTCGGGAAGAGGGTCTCACTGCCCCCCATGTCTTTGTAGTAAACCGCCGAGACAACTTGGATGACTCGGAGGGTTTGCTTGTTGAGGCAACACTGTGTTGAATGGTAGTATATATGGCCAAAGAAGCAGCTGACGCTCTAATGAACCCAGCAGGATCCCGTGCCTATTGCACGTCAAGAGGCCAACATGTTGGAAAACACTCCACAGTGACTGCTCGCTCTGCTTTTGCCTTCAGCTCTGTCCATTAAAATAAATGTATACATTTCTCTGCTCTTCTTTTTCCTCCTTTTTTTTCTCTTTTCCTGAAAGCAGAGGAAAGAATCAACCACAAGGATTGTAAGCATAATATTTCTCCCAAAGTATGTTTTTTTTTTCAGATCCCTGGCGGAGCTGGAATTAAGGGGAAAAAGAAATTTTTATTTCAATGTGTCTGTGTCTGTTTATTTCATAAAATAATTCACTTTTGTATGGAACCCAAAAATATGTAGTGTGTTTCTTTGATGGTGAAGCTGGGAATAAGTATTATTGTCAAGTGTCGGTGTTGCAAATGGTGTCTCTTTTTTACTGATGAACACATGTGTGTTGGATTGCAACTTGGTTAAAAAAATGCTAAAGGTATGTATTCAAATGGACCATATTTTGAAAGAAAAAAAAACCTTGGTGTGTTGAATAAAAAAAACTGGTGTATTCAAACAAAAATTCGGGTTTATTGAAACAAAAAACTTGGTATGTTGAAACAAAAAGAATTTGGTGCGTTGAAACAAAAAAAAACTGGGTATACCGAACCCAACCCCCCCGCGGGGGGGGGGTTAAAACAAAAAAAAACCTGTTGTTTTCGAATGAAAAAATCGGTGTTGAAACAAAACACTTGGTATGTTCAAACGAAATACTAGTGTGCTCAAAAACATTTGGTGTGTTCAAACAAAAAACTGCGTGTGTTGAAACAAAACTGAAGTATTAGAAAAAAACTGATGCATTGAAAAAAAGACTAGTGTATTGAAACAAGAAAACTTGATGTGAACAAACATAAAAACTTGATGTGTTGAAACAAAAAAAACTGGGTGTATTGAAAAAAACTGGGTATATTGAAACAAAAATAACTGTGTATGTTAAAACAAAAAAAAACCTGGTGTATTCGAAAAAAAACTCTTTGTGCGTTCAAGCAAAGTACTAGTGTGTTAAAAACATTTGGTGTGTTCAAACAATGAACTGGGTGTGTTGAAGCAAAACTGGTATATTCAAACAATAAAACTTGTATTGAAACTAAAAAACTTGGAAAATAAAAAAAAAATTGTGTTGAAACAAAAAAAAATTGGTGCATTGAAACAGAAAAATTAGATGTGTTCAAAACAAAATACTGGATATGTTGAAGCAAAAAACTTGGTGTGTTCAAAAACACTTGTGCATTCAAACAAAAAAAAAACTGGATGTGTTGAATCAAAAAACTTGTTGTTTTCAAACAAAATACTGGTATGTTCAAAAACACTTGGTGGTTGAAACAAAATACTTGTGTGTTCCAAAAGCACTTGGTGTGTTCAAAAACGCTTCAAACGAAAACGCGTATTCAAACGAAAAACTGGGTGTGTTGAAAGAAAACTTAGTGTATTCAAACAAAAAAAAATAATGTAACACATCGGATGATAAGTTCCCGGTCTGACTCACAGATGGCACCCCAAATACAGAATTAATATTTTTTAGTAAGAACTAATCTTCAAAAAGTAAATGTAAAAATTTTATGATGATCTGACATTTGGTTCAAAAGTTACAGCGGTTTTAGTGAAAACCACTTTTTTTATATTCAAAACATTGGGGGGGGGGGGAATTTCGTGTGATGATAAAACTTCGTGTGATGAGAATTTCGTGTAATGATATTTTTAATGGAAAAAACACCGTTGAAGGGAAAACATTTCTTGATAAGTGCTATCTGGACTCTGCACCAAGAAAATCGACCATTATTGACTCGTTTGCTGAATTTAAACGTTGCCGTACTAACACCAATGATGCGCCACGCTCTAGTTGCCTAAAAGTGGTGGTTATACCGGAAAACATCAAAAAAGTTCACAAAATAGTTTTGACAAACCAATAAGTGAAGTTGCAGGTGGTAGCTGATACTCTATATATATATCAAAGGAACGAGTAGGTTTTATTTTGCATGAACATTTGTCTATGAGAAAGCTGTTTTTGAAGTTGGACCAGCGTGTGCTAACAGCCGCCCAAAAACAACAACGAGTTGATGATTCCGAAAGCTGTTTGAAGCTGTTTCAGTGAAATAAAAAATACTTTTGTGTCGATACATAACGATGGGCAAAACTTAGATCCACCTTTATACGCCAGAGTCAAATTGGCAGAGAGGACAGCAGCCATTGAACCTCGCCCAAAAGCGGTCGAAAGCGAAACAGAGTACTGGCAAAGTTATGGCATCCGAATTTTGGGATGCGTACGGTATTTTGTTTATCAATTACTTTGAAATAGGCAAGACAGTCAATATTACATGTCAATAAGCTACATGGCCCAACTGGGTTGTTTGAACGAGAAAATTTCGAAGAAATGGCCCCATATGCAAAAAAAGAAAGTGTTCTTTCACCAAGACAATGCACCGTGTAAAAAGTCTTTGGTTACCATGGCAGAATAGCACGAATTACACTTCGAATTGCTTTCACACCCCTCCTATTCTCTAGATTTTGACCTCAGCGAATTTTGCCTGTTCGCAGACTTAAAAGAATGTTGACCGGAAAAAAATTGGTTTGAATGAAGAGGTAATTGTCGAAGCAAACGCCTATTGCTGGAATGATTGTATCGCTCTTGAGAGAGACTATGTCGATGAATAAAATTGAATTTGACTGAAAAAGTTGTGTTTTCTTCATTAGACCCGAAAATTATCAGCAGATTTGTTATAAAAGCAAAAAAAAAAAAAAAAAAAACTTGGTGTGTTGAAACAAAAAAAACGGTGTATTCAAACAAAAAACAACTAGATGTGTTGAAACAAGTTAAATGGCTAAACAAAAACTAGTGTGCTTTAAACAAATGTTGATCTAATGCAACGGGACGTGGTTATGGAGGGGCATTCACATAAAATAAATTTAAGGCTTCATCAAACGAATTACCAGAGTATGGTCAATAAAGGTATTTTAATCCTGGATCGGAAATGGATCCAGGAATTTGCGGACAAGGTGCAGCACTAGCGTCGGTTGGAGGCCCAATACTCGGAAATGGTTTACGTCCCTCCAGATGATAAATCTGCTGAGAAGATGCCCGAGATTATTCTCCTGTTATTGCCCGAAAGGACGGATACACCTCCAGAAACCATCTATACTCTTCTGGAAAGAATGCATACCCTGCCTGTAACCATTCCTACTCCTCTGGAAAGAATAAATATATCTTCTGAAACCATCCCTACTTCTCCTGCCTGAAACGCTTCCTGAACCATCTCTTCCTCAGTCCATCCCCCTGAAACCTGGGGAGACGACTCCATTCCTCCCCTGCCACAGAAAGAGATCCCAGGAGACACCTTCCTGGAACACTCTAAAGAAAGTTGTGAAATCAGAACCATCCGAGGAGAGTGCGTTTATTATCGAGAAAAGAGACGATCGAGACCACTCAGATGAAACACGAAGTGGGAGACTCTATCATGTTGTATTCAAAACATCCTCCCGAAATATGATGGGTTCCATTGGATCAAACCCAATCGATTCGTGTCATTTCTTTTGTAACCAACAAAAATGTGAGTGTCATTGAAGTCTTTTTCTTTTTTTCAATCATACACACAATCATACTTGGAACATATGTATGAACTACCAGAAACATGGGAGAGGAATAATTTCCCATGTTTTTGGAGTCCCAATCAAAGTTGGTCAAATTCAATGTCTGAATGTATGAGAACCACATTTATTCCCCCCCTTAAAATTGATACATTTTTCATGCTTGGGGACTCTTATCAGCGGCCAATCAGAAACTACTTCCATGCAACTCTCCCTATAAAAGCAGGCTCCGCAGCGATCCTAATATTTCTATTGCTTACGTTTTGCAAGATAAAAGTCTTAGAAAGATTTAGCTATTTAGCTAACTACCGACTTCACCGAGTTTATGGACTTTTTCGTGCAATTTAAGAGACATTTAAACAGCTTGAAATCTCCCGAAATATTGCCCTCTCTTAAGCCACTTAGAGCCTTCCGAAATCTACCTCTTACCGAAAGAGCATCTTGTCGCAGCTGGGACAGTTGCTACCCGATCACGATGAGTACAATGTACCCGATTTTCAACAACGCGTCTACTTGGAACCGGCAAAGTTAGAAAATGATGATATGCAAGAAGCGATCGAAAAGGAGTATGAAGCCCTTTTGCAGGCCATCTGAACAGAATTGGGAAAACAAAATTATACCTACTGGCCCGGTTGGCTTGGGAAGTCCTCGGACGCCAAACGATTGCCCCTGGATCAAATTGTCTCAGACGGTGCTAGATTCTTTTCATGGAGACCAACGGCTCAACACAATCTTTGACAATTGTGCCATCTACCTACAGACGATACACTGGACCGAGAAAACCATATGTGGGCACGTGTTTCATCTACAACGTCTGATGAGGCACATGAGCATTAGCAATACCTGCCCGCTCTGCAGACATCCCAATCCCTTGCAGTATGATAATGATGATGAGGAGGAGGATGCATGAACGGGGCGAGAATGCCCCACCCCCAGAAAAAATGGGAAAATGTGTTAGATGGCTGGAAAGGAGCATAGCTCGGGACCAGTCATTCAGCACATTCTCCCATTTTTTTTTGAGTTCCTTTCTTTGCCAACGTTGGGCAAGACACCATTAAATTACTTGGCGAACTGGACCATTCCCTAGGTCCTGTGAAAATAATTCCAAGCTCTCTCAAATATATTTTTTCCAACTTGTGTACCTTCTTCTTAAATGCAGTATGGAATAAATGTTTCAAATGCTCTGTGGCTGGAAAAGAATTGAAACAACAGTGTTGGGAGAAAAAAAAAGTTTTAAGTTCATCACTAACTAGTCAGCTCCACAGAAAAAAATTTTTACTGGGTGAGAATAAATTTTCAGGTAGAAATTTTTTTCCAGAGTAGGGTTTAAATACAACCGTTCTTTCGAGGCTCTTCAATCTTTGCTACTCGTTAGTAAAAGATAACTATGACATTTCACCTTTATCGCCAAATTCTGTTTCTTCTCCTCGGCCCATATCACCTTTTGCCCAATCTCCAATATTTGAGCCATTCTTTGGCGAATCTGTTGCTTCCCCTGAGCCATATTCTACCGAACCCATGGTAGCTTCTTCATGACCTGAGCCATCCTCTGCTGAACCCAAGGTCACTTCGATCTCTTAAAGGGGAACTGAACAACAATTTCGACGTAAGTGATCTCGATCGAAAGAGGAGGTGAAGCATTCCAAAAGGAGTAGTGCCGATGATGGCAAGAACTCTCTGATACTTGCTTCCCGAGATCCCAGGTCTCATGCCCAAGATTCAAGGCCACGTGATCCCGGGTCTCCCACCCAAATTGCCAGCCTACGTGATTCCAGAGTCCGAGTGGAGCATCCTCGTCGCGTTCCCTCGCTTATGGGAGACGTTTCATTCCCTCGTCTTGAGAAGACCTATGTCCCCAAATCTTTTTTCACCAGAGGTATGAGATAGCTGTATTTAGTAGCCGCAACGATGGCTGCACACACACCAATGGGATCTTGTCCTATACTATGAATCAGTAGTGTCCAAAGACATCGTCCTTCACTATGTTAGCATTGACACGGTCTGTGTCACCGATGCCTGATCCAAAGTGAAATTCTGAACTCTTCAAAACTCCTTACCAACCATCCTCCCTTTCAAGCGCATCACCATTGCGACACTGAACAGTGGGGATGAGGACTCTTCATGTGTCTGTATTGTAAGGAATGTCATCGTTGGCTGGCTACCCAAAGTATGAGCGTGGTTCTGCATTTTCCTATCAACCTAATTTATCACTCGTGAGCAAAGCTGGTGACCTAAGCATCGCCCACATCCTGTCTGAAATTGAATAAAAGGACGAGTGGTTCGGGCCTCCACATGAATCACTCTTCAGTTCTCTGACAGAATGGATGCCTTCCCAGCTTCTCTTTCATTAACCGTGATGTCGAAAAGGCTGATGCGATGGAACATGTGGTCCGGCAAGGTATGGTTCAATCGTTCATCACCTATCAGAAGCCCAATAACAAACGCATCTTTCTATCGTTTTCCTCACCGACCTGGTTTCAGAAAGAAACCTATATGGATAATATCAAGCGCTTGATGATGGTGGCCGGGGTGGAAAATCTGTTTGATCCCGATGTGGTCCAGTGGGACAAAATTTCGCAAGGACTGATGAGAAATCCCGATAGAACCCTTTTGAGGGTTTGGACAAGAGGATGGGATTCATTTACATTAACATGTTTATTAGAAAATGCTTCTTTACCTTTGAATTCAGAAAGGTGGATGCGGACATGATCCCCCCCCCAATCCATACAACCAGCGTTTCCGTGCTCATCTTCGAGTTACCACCATCCACTCGCAAGAGTGGAGTGGAACCCAAATTGTACCGGAAGGGATTTGAACCCTATGACCAAAAGTGGTACAATTGTACCGTGTTGGAACAGCATACTTGTTATCCTATCCCTGCCGACACACAATACATTTTGATGATCATTCAAAAGACAGTCTTTGCCTTGGATATGGTACCAGAAACTGTCTTGCTCACCCTCCTGCAAAATAGTTTTCGTCTGGGCGATTTCCGAAATGCGAAGCTCTTTCATCAAAAGTCTACAAGCTCCTTTTCACGACACCTGACCATCCACCTGCAGAGGAAATATCTGCCAACATCTCCCTCGGCAAAAGATATTTTCCAAGACACTTGGTAAAGAATCCGATCGAACTCGGTGAATCCTGCTAATACAAAAAAATTCGGATCACCCAGGCTACGAGATGGGATCAGAGACATCTGAACCTGCCAGGCCTGTGTTTGTACCTCAACCGGTGCATTCCTCTCCACCGAAACCAGGGGTGGTAGCCCAGGCTTCCACCAGCACCTGTAATTGTACGTCTGTCTTCGCCTTCAACCACTGCTCAACCTATGGTGGGATCTCTTCTAGCAACTGTGATTACATCTCCACGGAAACCTGTGGTTACTAGTCCTTCTCAACCAGAGACTATCGCATCTGTGATTGTTCCTGAACCTACCTTGACGGGTGACCAAGCATTTGACGATTGAATGGCTGCAGTGTTTACATCTGAACCTCTACATGTCTCTCCTTCTCAACCAGAGACTACTGTACCTGTGGTTGCCCCTGAACCTACACTGACGGATGACCTAATGTTCGATGAGGGTAGGTCTGTCTCCCGCCCTCCTTTTGAGTTATTTTCCTTTTTTGAAAGAACAACCCAATCAAAGACAAACTCCGATTTTGCCCCCTGCAACACTATTCGCTCAAATCGGACAATGTCAGTCTTCCCCACGTGCAAGTCGGTGTCCGCCGTCACACAGCTAGGCCATAAATTCACATTATATCCATGACATGGATCAACAATACCTCACAAAGAGGATTCAACTCTGCTGCACCTGGTAACAGAGTCCATGAATGTGACTGACCCAAGCCACCTGACTTTGTTCTTTATTGCTTTTAAGCTATATATTTTTAATGAATGGGAAGCTGATAACAAAACGGGGTTCAAAACAAGTCTGTAGAGGGGTTATTTATAGCCTACGCTACAAGGGCGTCTCAGAATGTGTGATGATCAAAGCTCACCGGTTTGTCAAATACCTAAATGCCTGTCCCGGTGGAATCAGGTGAATGAAGAGTGAGAAAGAAAACTTTCAGATATGGACTAAATTTTTTTTAAAAAAATACGTTTTTACCGAATAAAGGGGGACCGAGTCGAATGGCATGTCGACTCGGACCCCCTTTTTTCAAAATACATATTGTGCTAAGATTGGGAGCAATCTGTTTGTTCACTTGTGATTAACGAGTACTTTGACATGAAGAAAATTGACTTGCTGATGATTGTTAATATGGTTGGACTCGTAAGTTATGATGTCTGAATTGTGTGATCTCAACCATGAAAACACACTACCAGCGACAGGATGTGGTGCCTCCTCAACCATGAAAGCCTTCCATCAGCTACAGGATGCACTTTCGCGTCTAGCGTAGAAAAGGCGAGTCACTAGCAGTATGAAGTCATTCTGATTTTTTTTACTCAGAGCTCCTTCACATGTCTCTTATTGCTTTCTTTGCTCATGACAACATTTTGCAGCACTTTCAGCGACCCATGCCAATTGAGATTACCTTGGCCCGCATCCCTGAGGATAGATCTGATCCCGAAGCGTTCATCTTGACCGTTGACCACTCACACCTGCCGATTACTTCCAACGACCAGTATACCCTCTGTAGGATGCATCAGACCTTCACCTGCTGTTTCACATCCCGAGAAGTGTGCTCCTCGAGTGGTTGTCGTATTGCTTTCGGGGACTGTATGCTCACGTGGACCTAGAGGATTTAGGTGTTGGCTGGTTAAAGGCTCCGAACAACAGCACCTCTTTGCCTCGTATGGGTTACCAGTCGTGTCGGTGGATCACCAGCCTAGGTACGGAGACTTGAGCGATACTGTCGTATTCACCCATCATTACGACGACACGCATGTGGAGGGAATCACTTCCGAGTGCTGCCTGGTAAAGACCTGCCCATTCGCTCCGTACTTGAAGCATATCAACCAGATGTTCGAGGAATTGCAACACAAACTGTATCAAATGTACTAAAATGGGCTGACCCTTTTTTCACAACTTACAAGATTGGATGTAATCTTTTTAAAGCTTGTGAAAAACCATTGAATTGTAAGAGGTAGTCTGCAATATAATTTTTTTTCGTTTTTTTTTTACCTATGTCATGATGGTTACTCAAACTACCAATCTCGAAGAGTAAGTAGTAAGAAGTACGTGTAATGGTAAGTGTAATAGTTCGAAGTAAGAAGTTGTGATGATCGCTGGTCCACTAATTCTAAACCCTGAAGAAGAGTTAGAATTTTAGAAGCTTTCCTTTCTGAGTACACTTAAATTAAGTACTTCTTTAAAACTTCGTACTTTCCGTTTTCAGCTGGTTTTAGGACTAAATCACTAACGGAATTTAATATAACTGACTCAACAACAGAAAATACATAATTAAATTTAGTGGTATCGAGGGAGATTTTCGCTAAGTCAAACCGTGCTTCTAATCTAACAAACCATAGCGCAGGATTATGTTTCCAAATAGAGGGGACTTGACTTCCACGGGGGAGATTTGATTATTATTGTTTGTTTCAACAGGCATAGTAGTGAAATGTAAAAGTAAAAATCTATTTAAGTAAGTGTATTTTTATGTAATAGGATAACAAAACAGTTCAGAAAATGAAATAATGCTTGAAATGAAATATCTATACAAAATAATAATTAAACATCCTATATATATATATATATATATATATATTATGCAAAAAAATATTCTACGTGGAATGCCCAAGTGGTTTTGGAAAAAAAAAATAGTCTGTATAAGTTAAACGTGAGTGCAACGGAAATTTAAAACACACATACACACACACAACACTAAAAGATAAGAATAAAAACTTATTGATTCTCCGGCGACAGCTCAAGCATTTGGAAAAAATCTTCGAAAATTAATTGCGGAATGAATTATGGGAATATTAAAAAATTTAAGAGCTCAGAATTATTTTCTTGAAAATATAACCGATTATTAAAGATTGCAATCTCGTGTCACCAATTATGACGTTGTGTAGTGATTTAAATTAATATTTAATCCATGCCATAAAAATAGAAAAGAGACATGAGATTAGCATGTTAATTATATATTTTGAATTAAAAATTACGTTAAGGTAATTACAGAAATTACATTAATAAATTACGCAAGGGAAGGGCTCGAGCTCTTTACTCTGTGCCAATCAGAGAGAGTGTGTTCTCAGGAGGAAAACGGGTTTCTTCATGTAATCATATCAGTTCCCTTGTCTGCTGCAAACTAATTCCAGTTAAGTGGAAATAAAAAGTTACCGATGTACGTCACAAGACGTATTTCAAAAATCCCTAGGAACAATGTTCACACATTTAAGAAATATCTTGGAATTCGGGACTCGTACAACATCCCTAACCAGAAAAAAACAGACATATAAAGGTACAGAAGGTACCGGTTATCAAATTTCATCTATATGTCCTATAATAAAGCAGAACCAAATAACAGAGAAAATGGATAAGAATGGATTAAATTACCAAATTTATAAATATGTTCCATACATTGTGTGACGGGTTCAACTCGAAATAAAAATTCTTCATTCTTTAAAATTTAATTTATTACTACTCGACGTCACAGAATAGCACAAAAAGACGGATATTACAGAACACATAAAACATTTTGAATAGTTAAGGTAAACATATCACGCTCAACACAAGAGCTCCGAAGAAAACTTCACAGTTCCACTACCGTCTGCCACACCCAAAGTTCAACTGGTCCTAACGGATAGGATTCCTCCGCACCAATCTTCGGAACTCTTTTCTTGCAGCCGACCATATCTCAGCATTATCGAGAGGCGACTCTGTGCTGCCATCTATATTAGGAATGGTTAATTAAGGGATTGAAGTCTTTACAATTGTTTCGAATGGTGCTAAAGATTAAGAACTTTGCTTTTATTACAATTTAGTGATATATTCTTGATGAAAGGATATAAATTACGAGTAGTAAAAGTCTCTCTTTTTTTTTCCTCTTTCATTTTTGAATTTTTTACAGTGGAATTGTAGAGACCTAAAAATAAATCTATATGGTTAAATATCCCTCCCTTCTCACAGGCAGACTTTTGGCTGTTTCAGGAAACCTTTTTAAAATACGAGAACACCCTCAATTTTCCAAACAAAATTATTTTCAAATCATACAGAATAGACAGACTCGCAAGTGGACTATCAAAGATTATCTCTTTCCTACAAGTTCCTATACAAATAGCGTAAACGCAATATTTAGAAATACTTGTTGTCAAAATAAAAATAAGAAACCATTCTTTCTATTTAATTTATATGTATTCGCCGAGAGGATTAAACATCTCATTAGTAAAATCATTCTTGGAATCAGTAACATATCCGGCCTTCCTGTTAGGGAACATCCATCATTTGATGTGGGGATCCGATCATTCTACTAAATATAGTAATGACTTTATCGATTGGTTAACTGGCTCAAATTTTATTATACCCAATTCTACTGTTCCCATGCATAGAAGTAATACAGGTATAGGATTTCTAATAGATCTTACATTATATTCATTAACCTATTAAGGCAACGCTAATACTTATGTTTTAGATAGCTCATTTCAAAGCGATCATTGTCCCATCGTTACAGAGTTCTCATTACTCATGCAGAATAAACTATACGTAAAACAAATAGATTGGCAAAAAGTAATGAAACAATCACAATATATATGTACCAACCAAGAGCATGACAAGATATAACTAACTGAAACCATGTGTAAAAAAATTCAAAATAATACTCGAGATATTAGGTTATCAAACAGATCATTTTCACCATGGTGGAACATCACTTGTAATAATTTCTTCAAGCTCAAATTTTTTTTCGAAAAAAGACCATTCGCTATATTTCCCCTCAACTGTGGAATAAATATAAGCAATATCCAAGTAAGCTCAGATTCTACATAAAAAAAGCCAAAGAGATTATATTGGGACACAATATGTAATAATACTTCTAATCCAAGAACATTCTACAACATCCTGAAGAAATTTTCTTCTCATAAGAATCCAGAATCAAATTTATATATTCTTCAAGTCAATAGTAGATATTTCACAGAACTTGAAATTCAGGTTAATATGTTTGCCGATTTCCTTACATTTAATAATATTTCCCATGAACCGCTTCCTTTAAATTTACTCAACAACGAATACAATATGCTAAATAAACCGTTCTATATCTCGGAATTAATACGGCTATTCAAGTATCCAAAACACTACTCCAGATGCAGATCACAAATCAGCTTCTTTCCTCAAAAAAATTGAATAACAGACAATGTGCCATTTGTACCTCAATCTAGGAAACATGCAATCATCCTTCTGATTTCAAAAACCTGCAAAGATAAAATTAGAATATCTTCTTATAGATCAATAGCTCTAACTTCTGTTTTCTATAAGACTTTTGAAAGAATTTTAACTAGTTGCATCTATTATTTTCTGACAATAGAAAGAAAACTTAATTCACAACATTATAGATTTGCTCCATTTAATGACTGTAGAACTGCAATGTATCTTATATATGCAGCGACGCTCTTCTACTACAACGTTAGAAGTTAAAGGGCCTTACTCAATCAGCCCGAAGAGATATCTTTTCGGCCTGATTGGTAGGCCCATCAACTTCGGACGCCTTGGACCAGGGTGCGAATCTGCGCTGCCGCTTTGCGATCGCCACAAGTGGTGACCCCGGACAAGAACACTAGATGGCAGCACGACTGCCTGTACCTACTGATTGCATATGCCCAACGATCGCCGTTAGTTGTGACTCAGGGCTTGAGCACTAGGTGGCAGCACGGCCTATACCTACTGTTTGCATATGTTCCGATGCAAAAACACTTGTCTCTGGTGTCTTAAGACAAGCGCGTGCAACTCACTACTAGAGATATTCCGGTTCTGGCGCACGTTTCGGCGCCTTCTGACAAAGTCCTTCTGAACAAAATGGCGCACGTTTCGGCGCCTTCTGACAAAACCTTCTGAACAAAATACCAACGTTTATCTCCATTCCGTATCATCACGCTGCGTTGATACTGGAGGGGGAGTATTGCAGCGACGCTCTTCTACTACAACGTTAGAAGTTAAAGGGCCTTACTCAACCAGGAAAGCGTTATTTTACTCGTTTAAAAATTCAAATGACTGCCCTATTATTACTGAATCCCAAATAAAAAAAAAAGGACATATGTAAAACAAATGTATTACGTTACTACAAATTGTGGTAATATGATATAAATGTAGCAAAACAGTCATATAACAGGAATCCTAGGGTACGATTTAATTATTAAATAAAGAAATGCTGTACAATAATTTAATTTTTAAGATTATACATCAAAAATGGATATGTTCTCGTCCAACACAGTACAAAATAAGAGATTTAGTGTATAAGGCCCCTTACTAGAAATTTTCTATTTGCGTGTGTATGTTTAAACAGATTTTGCTGAAAAAAATTGAAATTAATTATATGTGCTTTAATTTTAGTTCTTATACTTTAAAACTTATAAATGTATTTATACTTTATCATTTATTAATAATTTATTACTTACTAATACTTTATCACATATTAGTATAAAATAATTTAATGAAAATTACTTATATTACATGAATACAGTTCTCCTAATTAATAATTTATGTAATAATGTTCTTTAATTTTTGGAATCTATGACTTCCTTTTTATCATATTCTTTGTTTCGTTTGATAAGCATAATAACAAAGATATATATATTTCGTATAGTTACAAAAATATATTTTTCTGAGAATTTTTAAGAGATTCCAAATATTATGTAAGACAATACAATATAGAAACGTGTAAAATTTTTATAGATTTTTTTTCAGCATGTCATTTCCATTAAAATGGTTTACTCGATATTTTCTTAGATATGATTTTAAATTCGTAATTTAAAAAAAATAAATATTCAAGGAAATCTAATAATTAATTGTATGCGATAAAACTAATATTGATTTATATTAGTATATAGTACATATGTATATCTGCATTAAAATGATTATTTGAAATATATTTTGTACATTAATAATAATAATGAAATAATTATAAGTTAAAGATAGGAAAATTGTTTACAAGAAGCAATCACTTAATTGAAGCTTTGTTCTTTCTATCCACGAAGAAGTTAAAAATTATTTAAAAAATTCAGGATTGCAAGCCCGACTTCAAGAAAAAAAAATATGCTATGTACGGACCATGTGTAAGACATTCTTTGAATTTAATTCGCTTTCAAGCAGTAGAATGTAACTCTAATGTGACAATTTACTTTGATTTCGTCCAAAATCTTTATAATTTTTTCACATCGTTAACTCATCCTTAGAATATACTAACATTAGATTTGAACTGTGATAGAAATAAAAATCTACTAAAAAATCTATCAAAAAAAAAAAAAAAAACCGTTGGTCAGCATGCGCAGATGCAAATAAAGCTTTAAGCTCCTGATATTCAGAAATTGTCATGAGCTTGGATTACTTAATTAATTATGAATTACAGGCAGTGGATACTCGACTTTCTGCTGACAAAGTAAAAATTAAAATGAATGAATTAGAAACTGCTTTTTTTAACTATTTTTTGGAATGACATTTTGATACGTATTGACAAAGTAAATATATTTCTCCAGAGCAAAAATATGGGTTTGTTGAAAGGAGTAAAATTATTAAAACCGTTAATGACATACATAAAAGCCAAAAGATATTCTTTTGACTATTATGAATCAAAAGCCAAGGAAGTATCCTTTATAAAGGAATATCAAAGTGTTCACAAGCTTGTAAGACAACGCACATTGTTAGGGTAATTTTCTTTGAAGGAAATAGAGACACCGACACACCGTTTGAAAACAGCCACAGCCAGAAATTCAAAATAGAAACCTTTTTACCAATAATCGATTCTCTAATTTGCAATATACTAAAGCTTTGTAAAAAATATGAGGAGCTTTTTGAAATGTTTGGATTTCTTGAAAATATTTCTAATTTGGATGAGACAGAAATTAAAATAGCATGCGAGAAAGTATCAAAATCTTATGATAAAGTCATTAATGGAGAGAAACTGAACTTGGAATGTCAACGTTTCAAGATGTATATAATCATTGATGGTGAAAAGCTGAAGAAAAGCAAAATGCAGAAATGGAAAAATGGAAAAATGAAAGATTAATAAAAATATAATTCTACAAATGCAGATGAAGATGAAGAACAGTTGTAAGAGGGGGGGGACTCTGGAATTGGGATCAACACAATTTATTCATACATGTGTAATGAAAAAGACTATTCACGGTGTTTCCCAATATTGAAATAATAATGAGAATTTTCTTATAAATGATGAATACTAACGCGAGTGGTAAGCGTTCATTTTCAAAACTCAAACCGATCAAAAATGAATTGAGAAATCGTATGATTCAACACGTTTGAATAATTTAAGCTTGATGAGTATTGAAAACGACATATTATTAACAATTGATTTTTAAGATCTAATTAATGATTTTGTACATTTAAAATGTGGGAAACGACTACTCACATAAAACCTCCTTTTACTGAGGATTGCTTTTATCGAACTGTTCACGTATATACATCAAATTAGATTACAGGGTCGCAGGTGGGGCCTATTTTTACCTAAGGGCCCAAAGCCTCAAGGAGTCTTAAGCCATCCCTAAACAGGAGTCGAGTGCTCTATTTATGCTGATTACCTTTTTTTCTTACTCTCATCATTCTCTCGATATCATTCATAAAAAATTACAAGATGCTATGGAAAGAATCACAAAATGAGGCAAATACTTGAGACTTTCTCTAAGTCCTAACAAAAATATCCTAAGGGAACTTTCAAATAAGAGAATTCTAATATATCCTACTATTATGTTGGTTGGGAACCCGCTCACATGGCAATCCTCCATTAAATATTTCTGAGTATATTTTTTTAAGGGCAAACAAAATATTTTTATGATGAATCAAATGATAAATAATGCTTTAAAAATTAATGGTTTTAAAGGCATGGGTTATAAACACATAACCCAAGAGCTGCAGATTTTATTAAATTAACTAGCAATAGTATATGTAGTACTTTTTACCGCACTTGTCATATCATAAATAAATGGTATGATAACCAGCTCAAACCTTTCAGTATTATTCAAACAAAAGCTCTTAGAATTGCCTTAGGACTTCCACAATGGACGCCAAATATCGTGCTCTTACAATTAGTTAAACAGGAAATTCTTTCTGATAAAATAAGACTGTTGGCTAATAATTTTTTTATTTCTCGAATATCAAATGGTAACTTTTCTCCTATACACCACAATGACCTTTGAAACAATAAATCTGGAAATCCTGAAAGGAGTCAGAAACAACATGAAGAATATTTTTCGTATTTTGGGCATTGATGGAAAACAAATTATATTGATCCCCAGATTGATATTTAAAACTCAGATCTTCCCTGTGAGATCTTTACAGAGGAATTCGGATTTCAAAATAAAAACTTACTTACTCATATAATAAAAGGATAATTTGAAAAAAATAGTGAATCATATATTCAGATTCTTTTCCTATTAGCTACGGATGCATCAAAAAATCAAAGTATGGCATCAATAACAAGTATCACGAAAAATGCCTCTTTCGCCTGTGGAGTAAATCATATCAATTTGATAATTTCAGCAGAAGCACTTACCATATGTCAAGCTCTAGATGACTTAACTGAATCAAAAGAAAATCTTTTAATTCTCTCAGATAGCAATTCTCTGCTATCAGCAATAAAAACTTATAATATAAAATCCCCAAAAATCATTCCTAGACTAGCCATTAAAATTTTCATTCAGTCACAATTCACTCAGACGATTCTGATTTGAATTTCGGGACATTTGTAAAAATTTTTTGGAATGAACAGGTTGATTATTTCGCAAAATCGGTAACGGAATCCAAAACGTACATTGACTAGATTGCCCCGGAAGACATCAATAGCGATATTTTCTGCGACAAAATGAAAATAACTGAAGAAAACTTTTATTCAAGCAAATATTTCGAAATCTTAGGAAACATTCTCATCATTGACATAATATCTAAATAAACAAAAAATAGAAGAGAGGAAATACTAAGCACTGTGACGTCATAGCTTGTAAACATATTTTGTTGTTTGATACTGTATTCTTGGAAATGATATACTCCCCTTGAATGACGTCATTTCCCCTTGCAACAGCGGAAACCGTTACGCTGCTCGAGACACCAGACAGTTTCGCAGGCGAGACGTTGTCATTGGCGGGAGCAGAGCTCTGTAGTTGAATGGTGGTTATGAAGATGTTAATAAAGGATTTTGTTTTAAATAATTGATGCCTCGTATATTTTGCCACTACGCCACAGCTTAAATTAATTGGTGGCTAGCGCTGGGATATGATCCTGATCGAGAAAAAAAAAAGTTGTGTCGATATGTGGTGAAAGTGAACCACACCTTTTACGGCGAAGAATGCCGATGATATAACCATCCTGTGTTATTATTTTAAGTGCACCCTGCACGTTGCTAACTTTTTTGATTGATGAAAGTGCGCCCTGCACATTGCTAACTTTTTCGTTTGATGGAAGTGCATCCTGCACTTGGAATAAAGCGTGTGAAAAAAAGAAGTGCGCCCTGCACTTGGAAGTGATCGTTTGAAAAAAGAAGTGCGCCCTGCACTTGGAAATAATCGTTTGAAAAGGAAGTGCGTCCTGCACTCGTAATTAATCGTTTGAAACTAGAAGTGCGCCCTGCACTTTAATCGCTTGAAGTAGGTACGCCCTGCATATTTATTCTTATGTTTGATGAAAGAGCCCCTGCACTCAGTTTTGAAGAAAGAGATTACCTTTCGAAGAAAGTACTTCCTGTACTTAGTTTAATGAAGAAAGTACTCTCTGTACTTAGTTTAACTGAAAAAAAAGTACTCCCTGTACTTAGTTTTACTGGGGAAAAAAAAGAAAGAAAGAACTTTGAAGGTTTTGAAGAAGTGTTTACAGTACTGTGTTCGATTTTTCTTTTGGAATTGCATCTTGGAATTGTGTCTTGTCATCAAAAGAAAAGAAGAATAAAAAAGATAAGTGTTTTTTTCCTTACATGAAAAATTTATTTTCTGTGATTTTAATTAGCAAAGAAAATTTTGTTGTGATGCAGTATAGTTTTGTTTTGATTTTGTATTAAGCTATTAATTTATCAACGATATATATATATTGTGTTATTATTGAATTTTAATGAAAAGATTGTGTGTGTAGAGATCATAAATATCTTATAGCTATTATTAAGAAAAATCTAGAGAAGTTTCGTTTTGAGATATTAGATAATATTGGAGAGTTATATTTTTGTATGAAAATCGTATTAGTATTCTAAGAATTTGCTGCATTTCTTATTTTATGTGTGTTAATTAAGAACTGAAATTGTGTTGTTAAAAGGAATAATTTTCGTTTTGGTTTTTAAATTTTCAAATACAAATTCAATTTTGATATTTTTATTGAATGTGTATGATCTTTCTTAATTTAATTAAAAACATCACAGAAAGTAGACTTAAGGTAATAAGGATTGTGTCAAATTTAGTTTTAAATTTTAATTTAAAAGAAAGTCATTTAGTTCTGTTTTTCAAATATAAGAATTATATGAATGCTTTATTGTATTTATATGAATATTTTTACTGTATTTATGGGAATATTTTTATGTAATTTTGGAGGAGGTAAATAAGTTACATTTCGAAAGATTTTTCTGTTTGATTTCGTAAATTCGTAGATAGGCCAACATTTTAGGTTTATTTGAGTCATTTAGCTTTCTGGTGTTATTTTATTTCTTTCCTTAAGAAAATGGCTTATTTAGCAAAAGGTAAAAAGGAGGATTTGATCAGATTGGCGGAAGAATTAGACTTAAAAATTACTCAGGATATGAAGATGATAACTTTAAAAGAAATTATTCTTAAGAGTGACGGATATGAAGAGGAATTCGTTAAATCGATGTTTGAGGAATTTGTTAAAGAGAGAAAACGGAAAGAAGAATGGGAAATTCAAGAGAAAGAATTGGAATTTCAGGAACGGAAACGGAAAGAAGAATGGGAAATTCAAGAGAAAGAA
>BMAW01098500.1:30932-279088 GCA_019974015.1 Nephila pilipes | reverse complement strand
TTCAGGAACGGAAACGGAAAGAAGAATGGGAAATTCAAGAGAAAGAAAGGGAATTTTAAGAGCGAAAACAGAAGGAAGAATTTGAGGAAAAAAGGCGGAGAGAAAGTTTTGAATTGGAAAAATTAAAGCTAGAAGTTGAAATAAGATCAGCTCAAGAACCACAAATGGAAAGTTCGAGAATACCCAGTAAGGAATTGAGCAAGCTTCTTCTTAAATATGATATGAAGGAAGATATTAGCCTGTATTTAGTACTATTTGAGCGTCAAGCTAGTAGAATATCTCTACAAAGGGAACTTTGGGTCACACATCTGTTGGGGATACTACCGCAAGAAATCACGCAGATAATTGCATGTGAGTCTGAGGAAAAAGCCAATGATTATGATCATGTGAAGAAATTATTGTTAAAGAGATTTAAGTTAACTCCCGAAAAATTCCGACAACTGTTTCATACGCACCAGAAAATTGCTGTACGTACCTGGCAAGATTTTTATCATGAACTACAGACCTATTTCAAAAGATGGACGTCTGGACTAAAAGTTGAAACCTTTGATCAACTCCGGGAATTAATCATTTCAGATCAGATGAAAAAACGTGCACCGTTTGAGTTTAAAGAATATTATTTGGATGAATGGTCCATAATGAATTCACCTAGTAAATTGGCTGAAAAATTGGAAGAATTCGAAGATGTGAGAAAAACATTTCGAGCTAAGCCAGTTAATTCATTTTCGAGAGACAAATATGAAGTTAAAGGACCAAGCAAGTTTGGAAGATTTGACAAAACTCCTCGAAAGGTTGAAAATCCCAAATATGAGTCAAACAAGCCTGATAGAAAACTTTTTGGACCCAGTCACAATAAGGAATTCGAAAAAAGAAGACAATTGAGATGTTTTTACTGTAACGCTCTTGATCATTTGCGTCCAAACTGTCCTAAATTGAAGAAAGCTTCAGAGCCTGTAAATTCTGTTTCTGAATGTGATGCAAGAACAAATTTTTTGCAGCCATATACTTCTCACGGAAAAATAAATGGTGTCAGTACCGAAATCCTTCGCGACACTGGAGCCACTATAGATATTGTTTGCCGTAGATTTGTGACACCCGAGGATATGACTGGTGAACATGTTTGGGTGCAACAACCTTTGGATGCTAGTTCAACTTGCCTACCACTAGCAGAAGTTCTTATTGAATGTGAGTGGGGAAGAGCATTCACAAAAGCAGCTGTTATTCCAGATGAACTGTATCGTGGTCATTATCTTCTAGGGAATAGGACTGCTGCTCTCTTCGAAAAGGAAGGAAACATTTCATTGCACCAAGTGAATGCGGTTCAAACAAGAAGACAGAAATTGAAGGGAAAAGAAGAGACTTCTGAACAATTGGTAGAAGAACCCCAAAGCATTGTTATTAACAGTGAAGATGCGAATCTTGAAGAGGATGAACTCCTTCCTACTGATGATGAATTCCAGGCTGAATTAATCAAACTTGATGTGGTTCAGCTAGTGCAAGCTCAAAGGGAAGATTCAGAATTAATGCCCTAGATGAAAGATGTTGAAAAGGAGGGAGATTCAAAGAATACGAGTTATACAAAGGAAAATTACTTTTAAAACGTAAAGTAGATAAAGTGGGTTGGAAAGGAAAATAATTTTCATGCCCACTAAATTCCGCAAAGATATTTTAAAAATGTGCCATGAAGGTACCTCTGGTCATTTGGGAGCGAACAAAACGAAGGATCGCTTGGTGAAGTACTTTTTCTGGAAAAATTGTTACAAGGATTGCGAAGACTATGTCAAAACTTGCGATCCTTGCCAAAGGGTGGGAAAATCTAGCGACAAAAGGAAGGCCCCCCTGACTTTGGTTCCTGTTATTACGGAAGTGTTTTCCAAACTCAACATTAATACTGTTGGACCATTACCAGTAACCACTTCAGGGAAGAAATACCTACTAACAGCGATGTGTATGTCATCAAAATACCCGGATGCTGTAGCTTTGTCTGACATAACCTCCGTGTCAGTTATTGATGCTTTTCTGCAGATATTCAGTAGAACTGGTTTCCCGAAGGAAATTCAACATGATCAATTAACCTCATTTATGAGGGAATTGACATCTAAGTTTTTTGAACGATTTGGAATTAAAATTGTCAATAGTTCGGTCTACCACCCACAAACTAATCCGGTGGAAAGGTTTCACCGCACCATAAATTGAATACTTCGAGTTCTGTGCTTTGAAGAAGGACCAGAATGGGAGAAACATGTTCATGCCGCTTTATTTGCGTTGAGAACAGTGACACACGAATCTACTGGATTCAATCCCTCAGAGCTTGTTCATGGAAAGAATCTAAGAACTCCAGTTACTCTACTATATGAGAATTGGTTAGAACCAGAAGAAGAAAATTCTGTGGTAGAATATGTGCTTACCTTGATGAATAGGTTAAAGAAATGTCAGGAACTTGCCGTCACAAATATGGAAGAAAATAATCAAAAAAGAAAGAAATGGTATGATAAGAACAGCATTAAAAGAGAGTTTAAACCTGGAGACAAGGTACTTGTTCTTTCTACCTCGCCGAAAAATTAGTTATCTGTCAAATGGTATGGACCTGGTACAGTGGAAAACAAAATTTCTGAAACCAATTATATTGTAAATCTGCCTGTTAAGAAAAATCTTTCCCAAATTTATCACGTGAATTTACTTAAACCATACTATCAAAGACCTGAGTTCGTAAATCTAGTTATTGCCCACAATGAAGAAACTTCAGAGTAAGATGAAGAATTTCCTGCAGTTGAAAACGATCCAAATATTTTTAATCTCGATGAGATTCTGAAGATTAGTGAAGTTGAATCCAGATTAAATGAAGAACAAGTAAATAGGATAAGTAACCTATTGTGCAAATATTCTCGTTGTTTCTCAAACGTTCCTGGACTTACCAACATGGTCAAATTTGATATTGAACTTACAGAGAAGATGATTTGTGTAAAGCCATACAGAATGTCTCCTAGACAAACTGATATTTTAAAGGCAGAAATCGACAAAATGCTACAAATGAAAATAATTGAAGTTAGAGAAAGGGATTTTACATCACCAATGATCCAAGTGGAAGCTGCTGGAAAGGAACCCAGACCATGCATTGACTTTTGAAAGCTGAAAGAAATTATAAAGACACAATATTTTCCTATACCTAACATCGAGGAACGGATTGAAGCAGTTGCTGCAGCGAAGTATATCAGTATGCTAGATCTGTCAAAGGGTTATTGGCAGATACCAATAACCAAGGAAGCACAAAGATATGCAACATTTGTTACTAGTTCTGGATCCTTTCGACCGCTTAGAATGCCATTTGGACTGAAGAACGCTCCCTTCTACTTCAGTAAAATGATGGCTGAACTATTGAGAGGGTATGAAGAATTTGCTGTGCCTTATCTTGATGATGTAGCAATCTACTCCCTCGACTGGACTGAACACCTGAAACATCTTGACCGAGTGTTGGAAAGGATTGACAAGGCTAGATTATGCCTTAAAATAAACAAATTTAGATTTGCCCAATCAGAAGTTAAATATCTTGGACATTACGTTGGACAAGGGAAGATATCTGCTAATGAGATTAAGATCCAAACTATCAAGGAGTTTCCAGTTCCCTCATCAAAGACTGACATTCGAGCATTTTTGGGATTAGCAGGGTACTATCATAAATATATACCACAGTTTTCAATTTTAGCTGCACCATTGACTGAATTATTAAAGGGACGACGAAGAAGGTCCAAAATTCTTTGAAACGAACAGTGTCAACTGGCGTTTGAAGAACTTAAAAAGCGCCTCACCGATAAACCTGTGCTGTATACTCCAAAATTTGATGTTCCTTTCATCTTACAATGCGATGCATCCGATGCAGGGATAGGAATAGTTTAGTCTCAAAAAGATGAAAAGGGAGAAGAACATCCTGTATTGTATCTGAGCAAAAAATTTACATCCACTGAATGAAAATACAGTACTATTGAAAAGGAATGTGCCGCCATCATTTATGCTGTCAAGAAATTGCGATGCTATTTAGATGGACAGTATAAATTTTACATCCAGATGGACCATAATCCCTTAGTATGTCTGAAGAAAAACTCTGGTGTTAATCCTAGACTGGTGAGATGGTCATTAGCTATGCAGCCTTGTAATTATGAAGTCATTCAAAAAAAGGGAAGGAACACCAGAATGCTGATTGCCTAAGTAGACTATTTTAATGGGAAAGTTATACGTGGAGATGATGTATTTAATGTAATAATTTCGCGGAAATAATTTTTTTGTATATGGAATCATATTGTATTTATTGTATATGTTTGTTTTACGTTATCTCATTAGTATGAATATATTGTAATTCCTTTAGTCTGTAAATCTTTCTGAAATGCTTTTTACTAACGTAAAAAGATCTTAACGGGGGAGGAGTTGTGACGTCATAGCTTGTTAACATATTTTGTTGTTTGTTACTGTATTCTTGGAAATGATATACTCCCCTTGAATGACGTCATTTCCCCTTGCAACAGCGGAAATTGTTACGCTGCTCGCCCAGACGTCAGACAGTTTCGCAGACGAGATGTTGTCCTTGGCGAGAACAGAGCTCTGTAGTTGAATGTTGGTGTATTTTTATATGAGTGATATGAAGATGTTAATAAATTATTTTGTTATTAAAAATTGATGCCTCGAAATATTTTTTTTGCCACTAAGCCACAACATGTATTGTTTAACTAAATTTTTGGTTGTGCACTAATGAAGGGTACAAATACCTTTTCTTTTGCATTATATTTTTGTATATTTGTCTATAAGAAACTGATTATTTTTTATTTTGCTTTTAGGCTTTTATAATACTTTAAATTAATGTATTGCATTATTGCATGCTTAAATCTTAATCTTAATCACGCTTAATATCTTATGCTTTATTTATAATTTGACAACAATCAAATGGTTAGCAAGCGCCAATGATTACGACACTTTTCTCAATCTGATTTATATATATATACATACACATGAAATTTTTTAAAAAGTTAACCAAGCATATTAAAATGTATAATAAACACACATGATTTAACACGAAATAGGAAAAAGAAAGAAGAGTAAAGAGAAAGGATGTATGAGATATATACAGAATGATATTTTTATGTGTTCTTTTTATTAAACATTGGCCTCGTAAACCATTCTACCTTCACACATTTGTCATGATAAGCATTGTTTGGGCAGATTTCGAGTACTTGAGATTATAGTAAGTTTAATTTTTTTTTATAATTTTTTTACTAATCGTAAGCATATTATAATTATATGATTTTTATTTGATTTGTTTTAAAAATTTAATTCTACAATTAAATTAATTTTGATTATTACAAATATTTTTTATTACGAAGAAGAGAAGTTTAAAAAAAAAAGAAAAGGAAGGAGAATGATGGATAGGAAAGTTTTTATATAGATTATTTAACTACTTACGCATTAACATAAGCTCAACTTGATTTATGGCAGAGGAATTGCTCTTAAGATTTAAGTGGTTGAATAGGTTGGAGAGGGAGCAATGTTGGAGGTTTGATTACAGTTGGGTTAGGGTAAATCGAAAGTGTTTCAGAGTTGGAATGCTTATAATTATGGGTGAAGTTTAGTTTTTATTAACGTTGCACTAGAAGCAGCACGAGGGCTATTAGCGATGGACTTCGTAATGTTGAACCACGGTCAAGTGACGAGGACGACACCTGAGCTGGCAGCCCCTCTCCTAACATCCACACCACGCCAACGGGAGAACTTTGGGCTCCGACAAATTTAACGTGCATCAGCCCCGGCTACACGGTGGGTCCTTGGCGGCCAAGGCTTAGAGTTATGGGAGAATGAGGAGTAAATAATTATTGCAGGTTCGATATGTTAATGGATGGTTTCCGTAATTATGTGCAAATAAAACCTGGGCTCTAATCAGAAGTTCGTATGACTAATAAGTTTGAAAAATAAGTGCCTGGATAGATAGTTTAAGTTACTATTTATTTGAGGGATTTTAAGATCATTGTGTATGACAGAATTTCTGACATACCAAGGAGAGCTAATCATTATTCTTAATAATTTGTTTTGAAGGATTTGGATTTTTTTAATGTGTGGGGAAGCCGCTTCACCCCAAATAGGAGTAGCGTATAATAGGATTGGTCAGATTATTTGTCTGTAGAGCAAACTTTTATTGGGGAGGGTGAGTACAGAGTGTTCACCTGTTAGTAGGATGCAGTTATGGATTTTTGTCTAGCTTTTATCAATGATGAATTGTATGTGTTTTCTGACAGTTAATTTGGAGTCCAGGATGATCCCGAGATATTTGACCTCAACGTTCTGTGAAATATTGGAGTTAAAGACATTTAATTAGGTGTTAAGGGGTAGGATATGTCCTTTACTAAAAATAATAGCTTTAGTTTTGTTAGTGTTTGCAGGAATCTGCCAAAAAGTCTTCCATTTTTGAATTTTTTTAGATGCGATTGTAATTTCTTGATGACTTTAATGGGTGTTATCTTCTGTGAGTATTACATTCTGTAATTATCATCCACGAAGAGACAGAGGCTATAGTAGGGACTTTGAGGGAAGTAATATGTGTACAAGGAATTAATTAGGGAAGGAATGACAGACCCTTGGGTGGATCCTGGCTTGAATATTGCAAATTATAGACTGTTCATTGTCGAGTTTGAATTGAAAAGTTTTGTTTTTGAGGTATTTATTGACTATGATAATTAAGTAGAGAGCAAAGTTAAATTTAATGTAAGTTTGTAAATTAACCCATCATGCAGGAGGGGGTCGAATGTTTTTTGAATGTCTTGAAAAATACCCCCAGAGATTTGTTTACTGTTGAAACCTTTAGCAATGGTATTCATAGCCCGAAGAAGCTGATGGACGGTGCTATGGTAGGATCTGAAGCCAAATTGAAAATCGGGTAGAATATTATTAGATTAGATGTGGTTGAGTAATCTATTTAGGACTCATTCGAAGATTTTTGAGACGGAATTTAGAAGATTGATAGGGAGGTATGGTGTTGGCCAGGTTTGGGGAAAAGGTTAACAGTAGCATGTTTCCATTTTTGTGGGGTGTGAGGTATTAAATGAAGATTTTACTTAAATGAGTGAGAGCATTGGAGAAGGGGATGAGAAAAATTTGAATGCTTGGTTGTGAATACTAACTTCTCCGAAGGCTTTTTGTTTGTTTAATTTTTTGATGCTATTAGCTATTTCTGTAGGGGGATTAAAAATATAGTATTGTTATTGTTATGAGTGTTGAAGCAGTTTTGAATTATTATAATTTTTTTTATGGATTCAATTTGTTCGTCCTCATATGGAAGAGTTTCTCCTGGAAAAATGATTCACAGTTATTGGAAAAAGGATCAGCTTTTTCTTGGGCAGAAAAAAACATGTCTATTATTGCCAATTATAGGAGGGATGTTAAATTTTTTTTTCTAAGATTGTAATTGATGCTAAAGAGTGAATTATCTTCTGTATGTCATTGTCTCAGGAAATTTTCTTATTTTTTTTGTTTTAAAAAGGTGAATTTCCTTTTTGATTTGATTTTTGAGACTATTAATTAGGAATTTGAGGTAGGGGGATATCTGTTATTTTGCGATTATTTTCTTTATCTATTTTTTCCTTAATTATGTCTCGGATATGAGGGGAGAGTCTGAGATAGAGATTTTTAATGGTTTTAGTGGAACTGAGCGATTAAAATTAGAAAATCAACTCAAATTTTACACAACGGTTGACGAAAGCGTCAATTCGAAATTACTAGGCAAGGAAATATCCAAATTTCTCCATAAGTATAAAGTTAAAGAAGATATTAGCTTATATTTAGTCTTATTCGGACGTCAAATGCAACATTTAACTATTGCAAAAAAAGATTGGGTTTCATATCTTTTAGGACTCTTACCTTCCGAAATTTCTCACATCGTCGCACGTGAACTAGAGGAGATAGCAAACAACTATGATCACGTAAAAGAACTTCTGCTAAAAAGATTTAAATTAATACCAGAAAAATTTCGCCAGTTATTTACCACGCATCAAAAAGTTTATAGCCACACTTGAACTAATTTTTATCATGAACTTGCAACATATTTCGACGGGTAGACATTAGGGATAAAAATCGAATCTTATGAAGAATTAAGAAAACTGATCATCTCAGATCAAATGAAACGTAGAGCTTCTACCGACTTTAAGCCACATTTTCTAGACGAATGGACAACGATTAATTCGCCAGCCGAATTAGCAGAAAATTTTGAAGAATACGAAGACGTCAAGTGAATATTAAATCAAAAGCGAGTTAATACGTGTTTCAGGGGAGAAACAAGATTTCAGAGCTCCAGAAAAATTTCGACAAATTGAATCGCCACGAAAATTCAAGCAGGATAGATCAAGTAGGAAAGTTGCAGCGACCACTAGTTACAATCGACATCACGATGCTCAATCCGCCAGTCACCGAAGTTATGACAGAAATCACGAAAACTCAAATCGACGGATCCAAAATCGAATTCATGGAAGAGAAAGATATTCCAGTTCAAATGTTTCTAATCACTCTCAAATGAATTACTCCAGGTTTAAAAGATTCAACTATTCAGCGAAAGAGCCAAATACAAGCCAGCTGAAGAGAACAACAAATTTCACGAGAGAAACAAGCAAGCCTACGGAAACACGTGCCACTATCAATCAAGAAAGTCTATGCACAAAGGAAATAATGTTTGGAAACAAGAAAATTACTGCGCTTATCGACACTAGAAGTACCATCATTCTACTACGAGAAAATACCAGCAGAAGAATAATCGATCCATCGAAGCTAGCGAAGAACAAAGTTCTCTTAACCGGCATAGGTGAAGCTCGAGTCACTACAATAGAATCTTTCAAACAAGAATTTCAGATGGACGAAGAAAACTATACACTAACTTAGCAAGTGGTACCTACAACAAAACTGAAGTTCGAAGCAGTCATAAGTTCAAAAAAAGCTATTTTAGATAGCGAAATCTTTTAGAACGAGCATCAGTCAACTTCACGAAGAATGGTATAGAGTTTGTTAAATATGAAAATCAAGCATTCTTATTGGAGATACTAGCGGAAAATGTCAAAAAAGTAGAACTGAATCACATAGGAGATCCTGAGATGAAAAAAGAACTTACGAAAATGATAGAAAGCTACAAGCCTGAAAAAAAGACAAGCACCGATATCAGCATGCGAATTATTTTAAGAGATGATGAACAAGTTTGTCAATCGCCACGCCGATTAGCATTTACGGAAAGAGAAGTAAAGGAACAAATAGAGGAATGACTCAAAGAAGGCATCATACGCCCAAGCTCGTCAGAATACGCCAATCCAGTCGTAATGGTCAAAAAGAAAGATGGAACTTCAAGAATGTGCATCGAGTACCGAAAACTCAACCAGAAGCCAATGAAAGATAAATTTCCTTTACCTCTCATCGAAGATGTTTTAGATACGCTAGAAGAAGCAAAAGTTTACTCCATGTTAGATTTACAAGATGGTTTTTTTCCCACGTCAGCGTTGATGAAGATTGCAGAAAATTCACGTCTTTTATCATTCCAGATGGACAGTTCGAGCTCAACAAAGTTCCTTTTGAGTTAAGTACAAGCCCAGGTGTTTTTCAAAGATTTGTCCCAAGCATTTTCAGAGATCTTACACGTACAAAATTTTTTAGTAAGCTACATGGATGACCTTATTGTTCCAGCAAAAGATGAAAAGGAAGGACTCCCCTAACTTAAAATTGTGTTCGAAGTTGTAAAGAAATAGGATCTGGAGGTAAAATTCAAGAAATGTCAGTTCCTAATGGGAAAAATTGAATTTTCGGGTTACATAGTAGATAATGGAGTCATCAAGCCATCAGTCGCAAAAACATTAGCAGTTGCAAAGTTTTCAGAACCAACAACCACAAAGACAGTACAAAGTTTTCTAGGATTAACAGGATATTTCCGAAAATGCATAAAAGATTACTCGAAAATTGCGAAACCATTAAGCAATCTCGCAAGGAAAGAAAATTCATTTGTTTTTGGTACACAATAGAAAGAATCATTCGTAATGTTAAAGAAAGTATTGTCTGAAGATCCAGTCTTACTCATTTACAAACATAGAACAGAATTACAAAGAAAATATGCCAAGAATAACATAGAAGAAATAAAATCCGAAAATTGGAAGATTTACAAGAAGAGGGGGGGGGGATACAAAAAACCGGTATAAAATATTTTTCTAACAACACCAATTAAATATCAAATGTAGATAGATATTATTTGGTGAAGCTCGTTTGCTTTATTTTCTTGCTATGTCATTTTCTTTTTATGTTCTCGTATTATTTTGTGTTATTCACATTTTCTATATATGCTTATTTACATTTTAAATTGTTTTATATCAGTATTTTTATCATTCTATATGATAGAGTGTTACAAAAATTGATTACATATTTTGCTCTATGTAGAATATTGAAAAGTTTTGAAATTCATTTTTTCCCTATTTTTGTGTTATTAGTTATTTTGAAAAGTTTGAAATATGATAGATTTCATATGGTACAATTGACATTGGGAACTGTTTGCAAAATGGGATGGCGGCTTCTACCTCATCATCCTTACCGCCCAGACTTTGCCCTTTCGGAATTTTATCTGCATCGTCCAATGTGAATGGAGCTTTGCATAGCATCAAATTCATGGACAACAAAGGGGCAAAAGAAAAAGTACAAAAGTGGCTTTGAGATCAAGATAAAGAACTCTTCGCTGAGAGGAAAAAAAGAATCTCGAAAGAATGGGACAAGATTAAAGAAGTTGGTGGAGATTACGTGGAAAGGTAAATAAAAAAATTGCATGAATTTAATAGACTATTTTTGCTGTAAAGCTATTTGTTTATACACTGCTGGCCACACAAAATGCAACACCCTGAAGGAAGCATGCAAACCATGTGAAATTTATATCATGCGTTTGCGACGATGAGCTAAGCAAATCATTAGCATTGGAGGGCAGACACACATCACGGGCGACCGTAGCGCCACTAGCAAGCGCTATATAAGGGGAGAACAGATTGGCGATTTGAAGTACGGCAATTGTTTTTTCGTGCGTTTTTTGGGGGGGGTGAGCTGTTTACCTATGCCTCGTGTAAGACATCAAGCGTCTTTTGACCAAGTTTCTGAATTCGACCGAGGAAGAATAGTAGCCTATAGGGATTGCGGATTATCCTTCAGAGAAATCGGTCTACGTGTTGGACGAAACCAAGCAATTGTGATGCAGATCTGCGATCGTTGGATGCAGGAGGGACCGACGGGGCCGATTGCACCCACCTCGTTGCATCACTGCCCGTGATAACGGGCAGATTGTGCGCATGGCAGTGATGGATCGCGCAACCACATCATTAACCATAGCACAACAGATTGTCTGCTACGCATCATTCGGTGTCCGCTCGTACCATTCGACGCCGCTTGCAGCAGAGTGGAATGTCCTCAAGGCGTCCATTGCTTCGTTTACCCTTGACTCGAAACCACAGGTGTTTGCACCGCCAATGGGGTGATGAACAGCGGACATGGACAACGGAATTGAACGACATTGTGTTTACTGACGAATACTGCTTCTGCCTGGAACATCACGATGGTCGGATTCGAGTTTGGAGACACAGGGGTGAGAGGCTGCTAAACTGTTGCGTTATGTATCACCACACTGGTTCTGCACCCGGTATCATGGTTTGGGATGGTATTGGATTTCACTCCCACACCCCTCTAGTGCGCATTACCGGTACACTGAACAGCCAGTGCTACATCTCTGAGGTGTTGGAACCCGTGGTCCTCCCATACCTTCAGCGCTTGCCATCAGCCATATTCCAACAGGATAATGCGTGACCACACGTGGCGCGCAATGTTCAAGAGTTCTTCTTTACCCATCAGATTGAATTGCTTCCTTAGCCTGCTTGTTCTCCCTATCTATCGCCAATCGAAAATGTGTGGTCCAAGCTTGCACAACGACTGGCCCGGGATACACCACCCGCTGCTACACCAGATTAACTTTGGAATTATATGGAAACCGCATGGACTGCTGTAGCCCAAGGATACATCCAAAGCCTCTTTGATTCTATCCCGAGGCGTGTGGCAGCGGTTATAGTCAACAATGGCGGCTACACTAACTATTGATTTTGTCATCATCCTCACTTCACAAGAGACTGTAATTTTAATCGTTTAATCTTTGTACAACATGTTATCTGCCAAATAAATTTTGCTGCGATATCTCTGGTCCTTCTGGGTGTTGCATTTTTTGTGGCCAGCAGTGTATATAGAAAGGCCAAAGTACATTTAAACTAAAAGAACAAATTAATGATCCAAAGCCTGAAAGAAACAAATTCTAGAACTTTATAAAAGCTTGTGAAATGGTTGTTACAACGATCAAACCGACGTATTAGGTTATTTTGACAATCCTATATCTGCTTCAACGTTTTCTCGACAACCTAAGCCACAAAGAATTCTGATTGTCACTTGCGGACCTTACAGCAACTTCCCATAATTTACTAAAACGAGGAGAAGCTGAAGGATTAAAGCTCCAATTCAAGCATAGATTTGCGAAAAACTGACCTATAGACTCATCTTGTTTGAATGATACAAATCGTTTCAACTCTTTGTTTGCAACAACAAAGTTGCATCCAAACTATTTCTCAGGATTTAACCTCTGCGAGACAAATGTCTTGAACATGGCAATAAATTATTCGGACGTCATGCTACCAACTTGTTCAACTTTTGTTGTAAAACATTTAAAAATACAAATATAATATATTACTGATCTTGCTCCCCGACTTGCTCTAGGTTTAACTAGAACATGATCAATAAAATCGACTCAAATGTCAAAAACATATTGCTGATAAATATATGCATGATTTAAATAAATCTGAGATAATTTGTGAAATGATTTTTGCTCTCAGTTTGTGACGCTTGATACATTTCTAAACTTATCTTAGCACTGATCTTGAATTTGTAATCTGATATTTCGACGAATTATTGCTACTAATTACAAAGAACAATTATGAAGATTTGAAACGTGAGAATGTTTAACAAAAATCTCTGTTACGTGCTGTTTCTTGTGTAACAGAATTGGGGATATCTTCTATCTTGCGAATACGTTGCATTTCTTAAGTGCCCTCCAACACGGACAGGTTTGACTTCATCTATAAATGGGAACAGAGGAAATATTTTACTGTCAACACTGAGATGCCGATGTGTACAGTTCCGTACAAAAATTGCCTCAACTGGGAACACTTTTATTTCTGTAATCTCCATAATTTCACTCAGTCTGAAACTGCGAACACTAACAATTCCCGTTTAAGGCTCGAAAGTATAATAACAGCCCAAAAACGCATAGATCGAAAAGCAAGTAACTAAAAATGGTATAATTTCAAAATATAAAATGAATGTTACTTGAGTTTTCATCTCCATTGATCTCCACTTTCGGAAATGAGTGCATAACAGAAAATGTTGATATTATTCGTTTAGTGATCAACACCGCGTATACAGCTTAAATCAGGGCACCATTATAAAGATGAATGATCTGGAGACAGTAAGGCTCATCATAAACTACTAAAGGCAGATGAGTTGAATGATGTAATAAAAAGGACCTCATTTGTTTAACCGTAAATTCTGAAAACAGAAATGAACACTGAGCTATAGGATAGCACAAACATTTATTTTACCACTTACACAACTTAAAACTAATTTGTATAATTCAAAGAGAGTGTAGAACCTAAATACACATCGTAATTAAATCATTTCCCCGGATATAGAAGCCAACTGGAATATTCGAATAACAACTCGTAGCAACTCCATAGTTAGCTGATTTTTTCTCTTGTGTGTTCTATTTCTCCATTTCATCTTCCTATCTATCACGATTGCAGAACTTCAGTCGCAGAATCAGCTTCACTCACTACAGTCTGAACTTACATATTTCAGGGAGTTCCGACTGTATCATTGGGCAAGCTTTTCCTTCTCCCTCTCAAAGTAAAGGCTTTAGATAGGCTCATTGATAGAGTTAGGAGCAACCCTAACATTATTGAAACGCAAGAGAATTGTGGCCTCAATAGTGAAGGGATAAGCATTTCCAACCAAAAAAAAATTCATAAATTAGTTCAATTAGCTCAGAAAGCCCCGAAGCGAGTTGCAGACACAAAAGGGTTTAAAAAATTAAAATTATAGCTGTAAGAAAATGAATACAAAATTAATTCAACAAACTAATATATATTAGTTCTCTTAGTTTAGTAACATTAAATTTAAAAAAAAATTTAATGAGATATTTGTGGCTGTCTGGTGGAACAAAGAAATTCAAAGTTTAGCTTAATGTCCGACAGTTTTCAGTCTTAGATCAGGTTCTGTATTTAATCTGTTTCCGTATTTATCCTTAAGTATACGTTGAATAAATATATGAGTACATGATCCAGTTTTCTCGTAGATCTTCTTTACCCGAGTCACAAGATTAAAATGCATTCCTGTCATTGATTTTGTATATCTGAGTACACACCCAAACAATAAGATCAATTCCCATTCCCCCCCCCCCTCAAAATAATCATTAGCCATATCAAAAACTGTTTCTCCAGTTGTATAGGTTTTCAAAAAGTAACACTTCTTGAATGGAATGATTAAAAATGTATCAAACATAAATAAGCAATACTGGCGCATTTTCTACAAGGGTTAACTCTTCAAGCTAGATCGAAAAATAATTCAGTTTCACTATCTTCAAAAGTACAATCTCCACATTATTGCAAAACCTTTAATACTACACAATACTGTAGTATTTGATATAAGAACCAAGTCAAAATTCTTTGCTGTCTTTTCTCCAAGCATACACTTTGCGATTTCTTTTGCACATGGTCCAATTGAATTTTTGGATATTATATGTGCCTGTTCATATTTTGCTATTTCATAATTTACTCGAAATGATGCCGCAAAGGCCATTTTACTATCTTCGTTTGAAACTGACAGGAAAGAAGAAACACTACACTTTCTTTTTCTTGCAAATTTTCTTTTAAAATACTCCATATGATTACCCTTGTGTTTGTTAGGTGTTTTATTTCAAGACCTCTACATCGAAGTGATGGTTTTAATTTACTGTAGGCAAGACCTTCGTTGCAGATTACACGAAGCGGTACAGGTTATGGCTATTTCCAAGTAAAACAAAAACACATTTTCAAATAGTTGCTGTTATATTTTCGCTTTTTCCTTTTTTTCTCATCATGTTCATTAATTGTTTCTTTGTTTACAGTCAGGCGAGATGGTAACTCACTTCAGCTTTCATTATCATCACCCTTCGTTGCTTCGAAATCAGGCATTGAAGAATGAACAAATAACTGTTTGTCTAGCATTTTGTCAAGCTCGACTAAACGACCCGTATTTAGCCATAAATCTGTAGTAAATTAAGGCATAAAATTTTTTTAAAGGTTATTTACACTAGAAGAACTTTATTACACAAAGTTACCACAACATACAATTAATCGCGAAATCAATCACACAAACTTTACAAGCATCGGTACGAACGTCTGTTAAAGCGCTTATACAGTTGAGAAAAATATCTACCTCAGGAAATTGATCTTGCTTTCAGCCTTGTTATCCAATCAGGAACAGGCGTCACTTGCTGGACAGACTCAAGATCGCGAGAAATCTCTTTAAGAGATACATGGTCTCAACTCCGTTTTTAGCGGCTTACGCCGCTTCGTTGCGCGTCATGTGATATTTTTCCATTTTTGCCTTATTGAAGATTAATTTTATTTATTTTAATTTTGTAACTTTCGAATTATTAACAATACAATAAATATGTAAATTTATTATTTCGTTATTTTTTTTATATTAGCGGTATAAATACTATACTTATACCACTGCAATACTATTTTCGCTTATTCCTGAGGGTTCGTGAAACTCCGGTTGGAAAACACCGATACAGTTTGTTGTGCCAGAAATTTCTTTTTCCTCATATACCGAAATTCTGCAGTCAAAATACTAATAATACAATCCGACAAATCTGAAGAATATGTTTCTTTCAGTATTTCAATTTATTCTGCAGAGACATGATGTAATTCACCGGTATGATTAAAATAATTAATGAACTCATTACTTATTAGTGTTTTGTGAATCTTTTTTTAAGATGTAAAATTACGTCATCCAAAAACTGATTAAAAATTGTTAGACTAAAATAAAATTCGGATGATTCTGGAGGAATAAAAGTTTTTATATTTAAGGTTTAGAGCATCTATCAAAGTGTAATAAAAGAATTATTTTGAAATATTTCAATTTCGTGGAAACTTCTTGGGGGAGTACATATGTCTCTTTGCATCCCCCTGGTTACGCTTCTATTTTCCAGTAATACGGCGGTGCTCTGGTTCGATATCTGCCGGGTTACCGAGAGAAAACTTGTCTATTTTTCAATTAATTTTAAAGGATATTTGCAATAGTTTTCTCTTAATATTTTTCACTTATGGGAAAGTTGTATTATGTGTTACGCCGCGCAACTTCATCAACACAGTAAGATAAGAGTCCACGAAGATTAGAATCTACTATCACCGTCGACATCAAAGCCTAAAATAACAATTAAGCGCTCTATTTTTCAATTTCAAAAGTAATCAGATATTTAAATACATCGTTTGTGATTTTGGTGTTATTTCTAAAACACATTTTTAGTCATTAATTTTCAAATTACATAATTTTTGAGGAAACGATGATTGACACAACACATACATTTTATTATGGCTAAAATTCACAAAGAGAGAAACAGTTATCTAGACAATCTATTACATAATCAGTCTTCAGCATCTGAGCCACTGTTGTAACCAAGTTCAGTATTCCACCAATTATGAACTTCTACAACAACAGTACTCATTTTTTGAGACGGTGGTTGAAATGCTCCTTCTTCTTCTTCAGGTGTAGGAGATGACAGTTCACTGCTTTCACTTAAGTCAGGCAGACCTTTGGAACCTTGATGAATGAGTTTGGATTAAAAAAAATGTTATAAATAGATACAACTAGTTGGTCGTAATTGTGTGGTTCGAATTAGAAATAAATTAATAATAAAAATTAAATGTCCTCGAAAATTTAAAAAATGCCAATTTACACTACTGGTTCAAAATTACGAGGTCCGTCGTCAATAGCTCTCATGTTGCTTCTAGTACAACGTTAATAAAACCAACCAACCAACCAATATGAAGATGTTAAATGTATTCGATTCTTTATTAACTATGCAAAAAATATTTGAATTAATAATCAATATAAATTTTTTTAGCTTTAGAAAACAAAGAAAAATATACTTATAGAAACGCACAATAATTTGATTTATGAAACACACATCATATTCTTTCAATAACTCTAAATTCAATTTTCGGCGCTAGATGGTTTTCGACCCCGTAGAGGGGAAGGCCAGTAGACCTCGAAGAGCCAGTGGCATTTAGAACCCTGAATCAGTGGATCCGAAGAAAAGTTAACCTGCCGCTTTTTGTTGCATCTTTACCAACTGGGCTAAAATGAACGTCCCTATCGGGATAGTTATTAAGGCGTTTTTAACTTCCAAAATTGATGTTGAATAGAGTCGCTGCATATTCCCATCCAGTGTCATCGTGATCTGCTTCGTTTTTTGATATTTTCTATTTCGCGTCATCGGCTGCTTTTAATTGAGTGGCGGGTCTCATCGACACGTGCACCATAGCCGGAATATCACTAGTTATCATTCAATTGTGTTTGTCTCAGTTAAGACATACACAGGCAGGAGTTTTGCGTAGGGGGCATATGCAATCAGTAGTTCTAGGCTGCGCTGCCATCTAGTGTTCCAAGCCTTAGGTCACCACTTCGGTTAAGTCCTGAGTTTCCACGACATTTGGAGGGTGAGAGAACTGTCGACCTTGTGGTGTCCATGACGTTTAATTATTTTATTAGCGTCCTGGTAAACGGAGCTATTCCAAGTGAGAGAGTGAGTGCAGGTTTTTTTTGGCACAAGAGCCAAAGTAGGTTATGCTGCACCAAAAGTTTGTTAAAATAAATTAGAATACATTATTTAAAAACATGAAATTAACATATAATGATGAAAGAGGTAAAAAGGTAAATCTTCAAATATGGTGTAAAAGGCCAATGTATTTTAAAAGAAGCAAATAAGTTATGGTGGGTGCAATTCCAAACACGCTACCGCGAGACACATTGCCCACACGGCAGGAGTAATAGCCGATACAATGCAATTGAGGTAAGTGGAACTTTAACGAGTGTCATCAACATAACGTCAGCGTAATGTTGATGACACTCTTTGATCCCTCGTGGGACCTTCCCTAAATGTTCCTTCCAATGGAAATTTTTCAACAAGTTGATGCTCGCTCCCTTGCAACTTGGGTAGCTCAAGACCATCTACGTCATGTTCAAATTTTTACGTGGCCTGCCGGCTCACATGACTTGCCCCTAATAGAGCGTTTGAGGGATCAGTTGAGAAGTTAGATGCCGCCGTATCTCTCTGTATATGATTTGGAGGTGGTGGTGGAAAATTTGTTGGCCCATCTGCAGCATGACAACATCCGTCTAATCAATTCAATGCCGGACCGTGTTGCGGCATGTATTGGAGGCTGCCCGAAGGGCTATTGAAGTTGCACTGTATTTGTATAATTGTACACAATGTACTTGTTTAATTGTCTTGATTTTTTGGGATCAAAATAATCTCTCACCTGTATTAGTGTGTATATTAAATTTCATTTCAATCCGAAGTTCCCTTCTTGGTACGCTATTTGCAACGTTCCTGAGTGTATGTGTATATATATTGTACGAAGCTTCGGGGTTCGTGTTGATTGAGAGTCGATGAAACAATATCTTAAAAATTAGATCCCTATAATATAAGTCTGCCTATAATACACCAAGCCATGGATTCCAGTAAATCACATTGTTGCAACATTTTCAAGTCACCTTTAATTAAAACAAAACCTGACAAATTGAGTTTCACAGATAAGGCAGTAAAAAAAAAAAGCTTTTGCAACATCACAATTTTTATACTTTTATCCTCTTTATAATTTTTGACGCCATGAACAATGATTTGCAAATGACATTTTCTGCTTTTGATTTTTCATATGCTTTAAGTTCTGGATGTTTTATTTGATGTTAGTGCACATATTTGCATATTTTCATTAAAATCATGTGTTCTTATTTTCTTGAGCAATATATATACACATACAGAATTATGATAAATAGTTTTATAATCTTATTTTTATTTAAAAAGTTATTCAGATGTATCTAACTTTAATTTAATTTATTTCTTCAGTTTGTTTTCTAAATCTTTATCTCTGAAATTGATTGGTTGGTTGTATGAGTTAATGGCACTGAATCCTCATAGGACATACTAGGACAAATACAAGGTAAAATATTTCAATTAAATCAACTGAAATAGATTAAAATCAAAACAACAGTTAATGTAAAGAGAGAGAAAAACCCAATAGTTTTTAATAAAACAATATATGTATGAAGTAAAACCAATGTCATTTAAAAAGTGGAAAATATTTGGTAAGGGTCCCAACCAAGTAAATTAAAAAAAGATTAAATGATTTAAAATGTTTAAAGTAAACCGATTATGTACCTCAAATGCAATATCCAAGGAAATGATACAGCTACCACTTTTAAATCTTTGATTTCTGAGATAGTTAAAACTTCTTCTAGTGATAAATTCATTGCAGAAAGAAACATACTTTTATGTATTGTAGTGTATCTCAATGAAATTTTTTATACCTTCAAAATACCTAATTAAATCTGATCAATAAATTTCTATTTTATCAACACAATATCTTTTACATACCTTTTTTTTCCATATGCTACAGAGCCATTTGACATCAACTCCTCAAATTTCAATAGACACTTACTAAATTTAGATATAGTATAATCAGTCAGACCAGGAGATAAATGTAATTTTAAGGTAACAGCTTTAGGGTGTAGGTAATAGTGCATTATTTACCATGTGGAAACAGATATTATTTAATATTTTTAGTTGAAAAGTTATATAACCTACACAAAACATTATTAAGTATTAAAAATCTTGAATAACAATGGAAATATAAAAGAAGAGACAATTTTAAAAAAATGTGTGGTAACTAAACCCAGATAGATAATTGTACCTGATTGTCTTGCATTCCATTTTTTGGTTGGAAATCTGTCTTTTTCAGCTCGTGCAGCTCCATCAGAAAGGGAAGGGGCCAAAAATTTTCTCCCACCCTTTGAAAGAAAAAAATAATTCATCACTCAAAAGAAAAAAAAAATCATCAATCAAAAAATTGTAACACTATAATTGAGAAAATTGTTTCTCCCATATCTAAAAAATATTTTTTGAAATTAATGGTTCCATAAAAGGGGAAAAACATTGTCACATGTTTTTGTTTAATAACCACAAGGAATTTAGAGCATACAATGTGATTTTAATTTGGAGCAACTTGAATAAGTTTCTTTTGAAGGAGGAAATCTGGTTGTATCCCATTTTAGACCAGGCCTTTTCAAGGGAAAATAAAAAGACATAAAAAAAAAATTAAAAAAAAAAAAACGATAGATGTGTTCAATTGGCAACCCTATTACCTACTTTGGGTCAATTTATTACAAATCTGTTTCCCTTTGCCAAGGCGATTTTTATTCATCCAAACTGCAGACAACATTAGTCCTATTAATATTCTGTTACACCGCTAAACACATACACTTAACTTATAGAATGTATCACTAGCGTTAGTATTGGATTAATAGTGCATGTTAATTCTAACAGTATTATCAGACATTCAAATCGAAGAAAAATTTATTATGTCACTTTACTGTGCTTTTATTAGATATATCTCCCATAATAATAATATCCATCACTATTTGGATGTACCTACATTTATAAACAGCTGTTGTCAAGGGTGAAGCACAGTCCGAATAAAATTAAGAACAAAACATCAGATGAACATCTTGAGAATTTAATGAGAATTTTACCTACTTCTAACAGGCATTATTAATCGATTGATTAGTTTTATAAACGTTGCACTAGAAGCAATACGAGGGCTATTGAGGATGAAACCTGTAATTTTGAACCTAAATCATTGACGAGAATGATACCCCCTTCTCCTAACTTCCCCACCAATAGGAGGTCTTTGAGCCTTGAAAGATGTAACATGCATCAGGTCCAGTAACATGGTAGGTTTATAGTGGCATCAAAGCTCAAACTCACAACTTGACATAAACAGCCGGCCGTGAATCCGAGATCATGACTACACAAGCATTAGTCTTTTAAGAAGCAATAAACATATTACCATATATGATCTGATAGTGAAAAAATCTTAATGCAAAGATGACAAATTATGAGATCAATTTAAAATAACAAGATAATAAAAACACAATTTTTAAAGAAGATTTTCCTCCCGTACAATAGTTTCAGATTCCACTCCTAACTAAAATCAATGGATTTGAAAAATTTAAATTCTTTTTTACATATAAAAAAATATACTAATTTTAAGTCATCCTCAAAAGAATATCCAAGACTGAGTGAATTTAAAGTTGGTCCTTTAATCAAAATTATTCATTAGAACATACATTGTTCTGAAACATTAGATGTTATGGTATTCATAAACAAACAAGAAAATATAACCAAAACATATCATTCACTAGGAGCATTTATACATGCTTTCCATCATTTCAACTATGCAACTAACTCCAAGAATTCAATACCCCCCCCCCTTTTTTTTTAATAAGAGATGAGAGCCCCATGGCAAATTATTTATTTACAGCTTATGCACCTTTACTTGTTTCCTTGGAAACTGTTAATACTATGAACACTTATACTGCTCAATTAAGTCCTCCTTGCACTTCGGCAAAAAACAAAGAATGGAAACCTCTCTTGCGTTAGCCCAATTCTACCTACTGTAGTCGAAAATTTATCTGCCAAATGGGAATATTCACCACATCATGGTTATCAAATCACCAATGGTTATCGATTTGATCAATGTTTTTCGGTTACACTGTTATTTTAAAGAAATTTTTCTACTTAACTCATTACTAAAAGAACTTAAAAACAGTCGCTTAAAAATGAAATCAATTTATCCATTTTATTAGTGCAAAGAAGTTAGTTTTACTAACAATATATTAGTAAAACTAATGTATTAAATTAGAAATTAATTTTAATAACAATAATAATTAAAGAATAGAATGCTAAGTATATCAAGTAAAAGAAATCCTTTCACTTTGAAATAAAGAGCAAGAAAAAAATAGAGGAAGTGTAATAAAACTTATACCAAGGAATAATATTATAAATGTAAAAAAAATTCATCAAAACTTTTTTTTAAAATTACATATGTTTATTAATGTTAAAAATATCTTTCAATTAAATTTTATTTTAATAGGGTTTTAAAATAACTATGAGGAAGATAAACTTAATGGCTTCAGATAGGAAATGATGTAGTGAGAATAACACACTCTCAGTTCTTTTTCATTGAAAATCTGTAATATTAAAACAAAAATTAAGTGATATTTTGTATGTTGGTCAGCTCATTATTTTGACTCCCTGTTTAAAGACCCTCTCTTCAAAGTTTCATTTTTTAAGTTATTAAAAGGAATTTATTTGTTTAAGGAATTTAATTATTAGGAATAATAATTATTATTTAAATAAAAGGAATTTAAGTTATTAAAAGGAAGTCAACACAATAGAAAGAAGAGAATTTACTATAAAAATGGACCAGTTTTAATCTAAACTGATAGTCAACAAATTAAAAAATGTCTAACTTTCAGCAATAAATAAATGCAACAGATAATAAAGCTGCCTAAGGAAATTCACCATTCCTTTTGTGTTTTCTAAATTAAAAACAAAACAATTTCCCTGACTAGAAACATTCAATCTAATTCATTTCATTTTAGAATTCAATTACAAGTTGCCATTAGCAAAAACGAAAAACAACTAAAACATTTAATAACTAACATGCCCATCCTAAAAGTAAATAAATTAATAAAAATAATAATACATTTTCAACAAACAACAAATACACTGAATGTACTCGACATTTGCTAATGATAAATAACCTCAATTAGGAAACACAGAATATCAGCTGTGAAATTTATTCAAAATATACAGTTATTTAATTGAAATCAGTGAAATTTTTGTCTTTAATTAAGAAACGAAATGTGGTTAAAAATGATCATGAAATATTTGTTGTGAATGAGTTCTAATCATAATTTTCTTAGAAAATATGTATGATGTTTTAAGACCAAAACCATAACATATTATATTCTAGATAAGTGATTTAGAATAATTTCAGGCCTGATTTGAACCTAAAATATACTAGCAGAAACAAATACATTAGTTAAAAGCTTTAGACATCTGTATCCTTTCCTCTTTAACATCTTTTTTCCAAGGAAAAAAAAAGACCCATATTGTTAATGAATTTTCTTTTCATGGATCAAAGCAACTGTCATATGCTTAAGATGTTCATAAGTCATTTTGCTTAAAGGGATGAATACAAGCAACAGTATTTTATCAGTAATTCATTTTTTTGCGAGATAAAATGCAATAAACTTCAAAAAAGGGAAATATTGGAATATGGAATTAATATAGTTTTTAAAATTATCTTTCCTTCAAACTAAAATTGCAACAAAACAAGACTTTCCAAGCAATATAAATTATGCCCTAGGTTCTGAGTTAAAAAACTACTTATGAAATTATGCTTCCCTCAATATTTCTCCTTGTTTTAAGAATATAAATATTTTATACAGATGTTATAATTTTTTATAGATATTTTAAATATAATGCTTTTGTTGTTTTTATTAATGAATTTGCTCTAAGAATATAGTTTTAGAAATATGAATCATATCAATGGTGTCATGAAAAAATTTTGAATTTGAAATTTTAACAATTTTTAGAACAGTTTTTCAAACAGATTTTTATGAATTATAAATATCTAAATGGAATCATTTCTGAAAAATTGTGAGCACATGGAACATAATTAGGTTAATAAAATCTATTCACTAGTTATATGGAAATAAAACAATAATGATGACTGATCTGGAAATCATTTTGACGACAAATTGAAGATTCCAGAGAGTGCTAGAATCTTGGTGAAATCTGGACTGGGAAGAAAGTTACAGACTTTTTCTGAATTCTCCATGTAAAGTCATACCTGGCTGGAGCATCTATAAATAAGCTGAGAGCCTGAGTTTGCTTTTGAGATCAATTGGGTTGTGGTCAGTGATTGGCTAAGTGGAACTGCTAGTAGCATGCCAAATGAATTTGCAGAGAAGCAGCATATATCTCCTGGAGCCCGCCTTGTAAGTGCAGAGTATAACAGTGGAGGTTTGTCTGTAGAGTGAACTAGTATGGTGGCAAGATGATCATTGCTGATTCAAATGTGATTGTCATTATTAGTGCTGTTTTTTGCTCCTGTACCTGCAGCTAATCTGTACCAGTGCTGTGTTTTTCCGTTAATAACTATTAGTGTCCAAGCTTTGCTACTGATGCATCAAAATGTCATTTACCATTAAATTCCCCCCATTGAACTGATTTCACTTATTATACATGCACGCAAAATAGGAATTTTTGTAACAATATTTAATTAGTCAGATAATGAATTCCGGAATATAAACAATGCATGATTATGCAGAGTGAAAACAAAATTAAATACTATATCATGTAAATACAAAATTACAGCACTTACTCTTATTATGTTGGCATACCTCCAATTTTCATAAAAAAACAATATTTGTAAAATAATGGCATTTTTTCATTCAAAAAAATATTGTTATCCATAAAATAGGAAAGTGAAAAAGTAGATTTAGACATGTTTCATCTTCATTTTACCTTTATCTCTTTAGTGTAACTTTTATAAAGAAAATTGATATCTGTATTGTCAATTAAATGTAAGATATTGAATATTTCTTAAAATGGTTGTGAAAATTCATGAACCAAGGATACATGTATTTTTTGTGATTTTAAAAATTTATATGCTATTTGTCACATTTTTACATTTCAAGATTATTCGACTTAAATAATTTACTGTTACAGCAAAATTTTCCAGTCTGATATATATTGAGATTTCATTCCTCTAATATATACCAAAATTAAGTACAAATAAAAGTACATCTTAAATATAAAGTTGAATAGTCAAAAAAATTTTTGGATCATTTCCTGTAAATTTTTATATATATATTTTTTTTTTTTACAATTTATGATGTGTAGATGCACTTTCTGAAATAAAAATGAATTTTGATCTAAAATATTAATAGTAATATAATACAATTTGAACAGTAGATACATAATATTTAATTTTAAGAGCCTATAAATGAGATGGTTATGTTTAAAACTCAACAAGTCAAGATGCAATTCATGCTAAATGTAACAATTTTTTATGCATTTAATGAATAATAGTGCGTTTTTCTATTTATCCAAATGGATATATAGTTATTTACAGAGAAAATTAGACAAAATGTTTAAATAAAACATTGATCCATTTCTATGAATTTCAATGAAGATATCTTCAATACCAATTTAAATACTCATTCTTAAAGAACCAATTGATTACAAAGAGTAATGGATTTTATTAAATGAAGGTTATATAGCCATGTTAAGTTTTTGCAAAGAATTTCAAAACCTGCTGAAAAGAATATTTAAGCTATTTAAGCCTTGATATTAAAACAAGAATATGAGCAAGAATTGCTTTGAATAATCATAAATATATATATATATATACTAGCTGATACCCGCCCACTTCGCTGGACAGATGATAATATAATATTTTGGAACCTATAAGTAAAATATCAAGACAATTTTCGATTTTTAAACGATAATGATAATCTAAATTTGAAATTTTGAATGTTTGTCATAATGGTTATCCACAACTTTCAAATATATGAGAAAAATAAAATGTTTCAGTAAAAAGTCACCCCATATATATATAATAGGGATAAAATTCAATCCACCGTATATATGCTACACCTAATATTGCCAAAGATACAACCTTTTCTCAGAAGATTCATCATGTGCTTAACTTTCAAATGAAATACTCTCGCAATGACATCGTGTCTATCATAAGATTTTTGTCCTTGCCTCAAGAGATCTTTGATTTCCGAAAATTTAGGATTGCAAGTGATTAAAATCCTAAAAAAATAGTAGCAAGTCGGGACATCCAAAATGTCTTACGTATGTCATAGCATCTTGAGTTCGTTCATGCATGGTAGCGAGGTTCTCCAATAAACGAAGATTGTCTTGCGTGTGCGCAACTTTGTAAGAAGTCACCATTTAAGTATTTTTCAAAATCCCACTAAGTTTTGGATCTAAACTATACTTTCACCAACCGTGGGATTCCAAACTCATTTATTTCTATCGCTAAATATGTACTTTTCCTATTTTCGACATGCACAAAATTTCGCATGAAGAGCCTCTTCGCCAAAATCTTGCCAATTCTCCATCAGCGCTTCAATATAAAATTATTTGGTATTTTTCCATTTCACACACGCAAATCTCACCAAGTAAACTTAATTGGTGATAATGCACAGTATACATATAAAAAAAATATAATCTGTTTGACATCGGTTATATCATTTTTGGCGATAAAGTCCCCAAAATTTACGTAACCGATGGATAAGAGTAGATTAACGAATGAAAATTACATTTTGGATAAATCTTCCATTAAATCCGTTCTTAGTGAGTGTCTACATTGAAAAATGAGTAACTGTGCTAAATTTCAAGTCAATCGGTTGCATAGTCTTAGAGATCTCGTGATGAGTCAGTCAGTGGTATTTCGCTTATATATATATAGATGTGTGTGTGTATACATATATATATATATACACACACACACATCTATATAAATGTGTATGTGCGTATACATATATATGTATACGCACATACACATTTGCATGTGCGTGATTAATTTTTAATTATTTAGGATTGAAAAAAAAATTCTGCTAATTATTTTTTCAGACTCTTAAAATCAATTCTATGCTTTCAATTATTAGACTGTTAAAAATAAATTTTTATATCATACCATAACAACTCTCTTCTCAATTTCTCTTTTAACATTTTTTTTCAAAAATAATTTCTCTTTTAACATTTTTTTTCAAAAACATTTAACAAAACACTTCTGTACGAAAATTATTTTTAGTCGATATCCCAGACATCATTCTCACTAAGTGGATAAATCATGAAAAAATTTTACTCTATATATCATACATAGCTTACTACTTTCTTAATTTTAATCCCAATTTTTCATTATTAATATTTTTTTATTTTCTAACTTAACTTTTAGGCACAAAACATTTATAACTTGAATAAGATATTAATAAATAATTTGTTTGCTTTTACACAATGTTAGAAAATACAATAAAATCCTAAAAATACAAAAATATTTCTTTAAAAAAATAATTCTTTTTCATGTTGGTCATTAACATTATGCTGATAAAATTTCGATTAAATGTAGACTTCAACTGATTTCTCTTAATAACATTTAAAAACGGTAAAATAAATTTATGAATTTCATAACTAAAAAAAGAATTAGAATTCAGCAATTTAATTTTAATTCTAAAACAGTTTAAAAAAAAAAAAAGATTTTTTTCCTTTCAGAGACAAAAATTGTAAAGTTATATTGTGATCACTTGTTTAAGTCTTATGGGGCAAAAAAGTTTGTAAATAGTTACAAAGTTATTGAAAAGTAACGTAACTGAACAGGTCGATCATCATCAATCTATCACAATGTAAACAAACATTATGCAGTTACGCATATTTTACAAAAAGCAGAAATAACTTCAACAATTCAATAAAATATGAATGAAAATTAAAAAAAAAAAAAAAAAAAAAAGCTGCTTAATTACTAGAGACAATCCTATATTAAAGGATTTACTAACTTGGGAGGAAATGCTGTCCGATCTGCCGGGCAGCTGGCCCTTTTTACGGTGCCTGGCAGAGGCTGAAGCAGCCTCTTCTTTGCCTTCATCCTTAATTTCAGAGGCAACAGGCTTATTTGGAAGAATGTCAGAGCCTGCAAGCAATGCTTCAGTTGTAGCTCTCAGACTATTAATCAAACTGTTCTGCTGTTTTTGCTGAAAAAATATGAGTTTTGTAGCAAAGAAAAAAACTTGTTAAAAATAAGAAAATAAACTTATCATAACAAATATCTATTTTTAAGCTAATTAATCTTATCATTTTAAAGGACAAATATCTTAAACATTAACAAGACATACAATGTTAACTATGATAATGTTTCAATCACAAAACATATAAAAAATCTTTATCTGATGCTATAAAAAATATTTTAGGAAAACATTTACATAAAATGAAACAAAATATGAAAACAGCTTTATTAATTTTTTTTATTAAAAAAGTATTCTCCCCCCCCCCTTATTTTATTAGAAAAGCTCTTATTTGCTTCTTTTAAATTTTACATTATTATGCTTGATATTTCTGAAAACCACCACTAGTAGACACCTTGAGGGTATAATTAGTTCCAATAAAAATGTATATGAAATATATAAATGATAAATATAACCCTAAAAAATTTTATTTTTAGGTTTTCACAATTTTCTGAATTTTAAATGCTATGTTTTCAACCTGAAAATGTTCAATATATATACAACAAGTCCCTTCTAACATTAACTGCATTACTGTATACTTTTCATTCAGATACTAGTTTTCATTAAACTTTCCCACCTAGTTCTATATTACTATACGCTTTTACATGGTGGTAATTAGATGTTTATAAGCGCTTCTATTCAATTTGAAGTAATTAAACATTATTACTTATGCTTTACATAATAATAATTAGATCCTTATATTACTATATATATATATATATATCACATCATATTAAAATATTTTTTAATTATTAATAGACTACTGTGGTAACATTCATTAATCTTCAAACAAATTTTAGAAAATATCAATACATAAAGTAATATTTGTAAAATTAAATTGCAACTACTCTAGTTAGTCTCTATCTTCAAGAAATTTTATTTTTTATTATTTCTTAAAATCCTCTTCTTTATATTATATGTAATTAAAAACTAGAATTTTGTAAGAGCTATAGTATTTTTAACAAATATTTTAAATATGCAATACATTTAAAATGTCAAGAATAGTAATAAAATATGCAACAAAATCACACACAATATTAACTGCTATATTTATTACTGTACATCAGTTGTTCTCTAACTTTTTTGATCCATAGACCCCTTTTTATAGTCAAAACTTGCCCCCAGCCCCCCAAGTGAAAAAGCTACTAAATGCATGATATAAAAATTACAAACAAAAAAAAAAACATTTTGTTGAGAAGTATTTACTAAATATCATAACTTTTGTTTAAAATAAAATTTAAAAAAATTATTGACTTGGATGAACTTGATGAGACGTTATGAATATATTCAAGTCTGGCTAAATGTTTGTGAGTAGCACCAGCAAATCCCCATGAGCAATAATTTCTAGTTGGTTTCTTTTTTTGTGTGTGATGAGGTTCAAAACGGCACTGAATCCCCATTCTACCAAGTAGACAGACAGGAAAGCAGTCAAAAACTTCTGTACAATAACCCATGATGCAGGATATAAAATTGGGATCTGTTTGTGTAACCAAAATTTGTGGTATCCTTATTCGAATATTGTTTTAAGTTCTTCATTTGTGGATATTTCAATAAGCTGCTCTTGTATCAGTATAGATTCATCTGTATTTGGGATCCAATTTTGTCCTCATGCAAAAGGGATCAACATCCAATCGAGAATAACCAAGTAAAGAATGTCTTCAAGTTTTTGGTTCAGGTTTTCATGAAGAGCTTTTAGGTGTTTACAGTAAGTAGGCAAATCTTCAACTCTATTTTGCAATTTCAAAAGATTTGTAAACTGAGAACATTCCCTTCCTCCTTAACTTTTGTTTGTACAGAAAAAGTTTTGCAACAAATGCAGATATTACGCTTTTAGTTTTGATTAAATTTAATAGGTCATCTTGCAGTTTCAAATTAGTTTTGTTATATTTGGCAAATAAATAAGTCCTATAGGCTATGTCATTCTTTGAGTTAATTAAATTGTGTCACAAATTATTGTCTTTGCTTTCCAGGAATTCCAACACTAAATCAAAGAGCGCGTAAAATCGATTAAAACCTGCACTTTTAGGTAAGGAATGTACTTTTGCGTGAAGTAGTAAACGATTTTAGTCTTCATAATTTTCCAAACAAAGTTGAGCAAACAATCTCAACAAAAATGGATCACAAATGTATTATTTTATATTAAAACTAGTGCCAACCCCTGATGTACTTCAGGGACCCCAAATCAATTTTAATAAATCATGGACCCCCAAAATGATATCGAGGACCCTTGGGGGTTTATAGAGACCACTTTGAAAACTACAGCTGTACATTATTTTTATACAGAAAAATAATATACATTTTTTTTTACAGAAATTCATGCTATACAGCTTAATTACATAAACAGTAGTTTCACACCAAACTTATAAAAATCTAACGATTTCCAACAACTTAAAATTCAAGCCTTCCTTCTTTTAAAGTTTTTCTGTCCTTTTCCCTCTCTTAATAATCATTGAATACATATATTTTGCAGCATATACTATAAGAAATAAAATATTTTTATTTACTGCTTTGATCCGTCGAAGACACTTATCTAGCCACTGGCGTATTGTTTGCTTAGCGACTTCTTCCTCTATAAGATATTCAAGTTCTTCCCTTGCTAAAAGTTCTTCAAGCTGCAGAGCCTTTCTAATGTCCACTGATCGATATGAAAGCATGCTAAAAAAGTATAATTATATATTTAGATGAAGTTCACAATACAATTTATTTTACTTTATAATGACACAAATTATATATTCATGATTTTTATTACATTGAATTAACATTTTAAATATAATATATTGAATCAAAAAATAATTCAATAATTTTTTTTAAAAAAAAAATGTGAAACAGCTTCTTCCTACATGACACTTATCATTTTACAGACTTTAAATTTTCTTAAAAATCTTTTAAAAATTTTTAAATTGCATCCAATTTTCAATACATCTGTTTTTTTCCCCTATATCAAAAAAAGGCAAATCTGTAATCTAATTTTATATACACATAAACTGAGGATTTAAAAAACTTGTATTTCACTTAAAGTATAACATCAAAATTTCAGGAATTACATAAATGTGACAAGATATTTGTAACAAATTTAAATGTATGAAACATATCTATTCATACACGAAAAAAAAAACAACTTTACAATAGCAATACTAAAAATACTACTTTTAATTCACTCCAATGTTTCAATTTAGTATTAATAAGAAATATTTTTACCCATATTAATTTCATATAGATGTATATTAAATTACAGAACAGAGCAAATTTAATTTTTCCTTATTTAGTTTCACTGATTCAGAAATTAAATAAAGTCTCAATTTAACAATGGAAAAAATATTATTATAAAATACAGAAATTTAAAGGTCTGATTATTAATTATAATTTATATAAATGCCCTTTTTAAAACTGTATTATTATGTTGATGTGAAATTAATTAATTAAAATTAATTTAAATCTATGACATATGTATAAAAGACACACCAACACATATATCTATTAATATTTCATTAACAAAATCCTACATTAAATGAATTAACAATAGTTTTTTTGTTCACTTTTTCACACACCTAAAGAATATTTCTTATAATTTAATGATTATTCATTAAATTATTAATAAATTTGTTTGCCATAATTATCTCAGAAAATTGTTATAAAGTAATGATTTTTATACATTTTTAATTAAAAATAAACTGAAAAAATTCCATTAGAAATTCGATTAAGTATAAGTAAAGTTTTTAAAATACAAAAAGCAAACATTCTCTATCTAAATTTGAATTACTTTAAAACATCATGAAAAGTGACATCATCTCCATTATGAATTCGTTCCATTTCATAGCACATATGTTTGAATAAAAGTCGATCCCTGTCAGGATCAACTTCAAGTCTACCCTAAAAAAAGATTTTCAATAATTAATTCAATAAGGTTTGGAATAATTTATGACACACCCAAAATATACAATAATCTTCATCCTTTACCTTTACCTTGAGCAATCGAAGTAAAAATTTCACTCTTCCAACAGGAATCAGACCCTATAAACAGAGAAAAATGTTTCCATATAGTCACATTCTCAATGAATGAAATGGATACAGATTTTTGAAATAATTTAACAAGCAACTATGCACAGGTAAAAAAAAAACATTTTGTACAAAGTAAAATTATACTCACTATTAAGATAAATAAGTAGTTAAAAGTTACACCATTCCAAATAATAATGAGCGTAATATATATGTATATATTTGAATTAATATTTAAGTACATATTTGAAAATATTGTTATATTTCTGAATGCCATTTCAAAATAAAGCCAAAGTTCAACTACATCTAAAATTTATTTTGTTAATAACAAATATTTATAAATTTGACATTTTTAAGAGAATATGTTTATAAAAGAGGAAAAAACTTTAGAAAAGTGTGCAAAGAAAAGTTTAATGAAGCCACAAACTTATTTGAGAATATGAAAAAAAAGTTAATGCCCTACCTCTTGGAACTACTTTGTTTTAGAGTATTTTCTTAGTATTAGGTGGTGATAGTTTGATTTTACTTCTTTTCTCTGGATGCAATAGTTGATGACTGAAGAAAGCTTACTTATAAAAAGGAAAATAATAATAACCAAGATCATATTTTTTTCACTAAAGGGGTTTTTATATGATTGTGCTGTAAAATTAAGGAGAGCATTTCATTATTTTTGCTCCATATTATATCACATACATTAAGGGGGAGGAGAGTATCATGGATGTATCAATTAAGTGTTTGGACTTTAAGCATGGATATACATCTTTTGCTTTGCAAGCTGTTGGATACAAACAATTTCAGTTAATGAGTTTAACAATCTTGTTACTATAATAACTAAATGTCATACTCATCTATTAAAACTAGTAGAAAATGAAACAAGCACTGATTAACATATATTTTCTTTTTAATTGAATGAAAAAGGCAATGATTCATTCCAAAAAATTAACATTTTTCGCTGTGCCTATAGTCTTCTTTTAAAAACTTCATGTCTGAACTTCGGATGCGAGTGATATTTTTAGTGCAATTTAGTTGATAACAGTTTTTCATTGGTTTTGTTTTCATTTAAACATTTAAGTTACAATAAATATAAAATACATTTTTCTATATTTATTTTTAATTCAATAATTTCTTTTTTTTAAACAATTCTTTTTTGTTTTGGAAGAAAGATTTAGAGATTATACTATCAACAAATTTCATCTTCATAAGTTTAATACAAAGAAAATTAGAAGAAAACATCAAGAACCAAGCCAAAAACAGTGGAGAAGTAACCAAAACTGATGGTTTTCTCCTTCTTAGTTTTGGAAGAAGGTTTTCGAAATTATATTAACACAAGGCAATAAATTTCACCCTCATAAGTTTAACATAAAGAGGATTATAAAAAAAGATCTAATATCAAACCAAAGATATAAGGAAATAAATGAGCCAAATGTGCCTCCACAACATCACAAGTGCAAGTAAAGTTTCAGTGGAAAAAAAGTACCAAAAACGACGAGCAGTATAAATATTCTTCACATATAACTTTTCGAAGTAATTTTTTCAGAATGTATTATTATATTAGTTACTATCCATCAATCCTTCAAATTTCAATTTCTTGAACAGATAGGTACATTCAGATAATTGCAGAAACATTATCATTCCTAATAAAAGCAAAAAAAAAAAAAAAAAAAAAAATTATTGACATTAATTGCTATTAGAAAACTATTTTCTCTCTCAATAATTTATTATTAACAAGTATTGAAAGCACATTCAACATATTAAAAAAGTATATTTTGTATATATTCCATTAGATTTAATTTAAATATTATCATACACCATTATATGCCTTTAATTTTAAGAAACTGAGAATAATTTTTAAATAAAATATTTATCAAAAAATTTATCTGAATCTTATTATCATTATTCATTTAATATATGTGGGGCTCAGAGTGTTCACCAGAGGAAGAAAGGATATTAATGCTTTCTGTAGTTTAGTTTACCATTTATCAAATATTTTTTAATTAAGAGAAGGTTAAGTGATAGTGAGATTAGAATAATACCCCTAAAAACCAAACTACTACATATATGTAAATTAGAAATATCTTTCATTGTAAAACTAAACATGACTGCAGCATTTGAAACTGTGATTTGAATACTGCTGTAAAATGTATTTTACAATGAGTATTATAAAAATGATGTATGAAATAATAACTAACCCTTTGTTGAATATCCACAATATTCCAGGTATTTTGAAAGTTTCGGATGTCAGCATAGCTGAGAAGAGCATCTTCTTCATTGGAATAAAACAAGGAAAAATTCTCCATGATAATAGCTACAAAATAGTAAAAGTTAATTATTCATCACGTTTTACTTATTTTTTACAACATACTCCTTTTTTTTAACTTCATTTTACAAAAGAAGAAATATATAATAGGAAACATTTAAATGAAAAATATATCAGTATTTACTTGCTTATTATTTATACAATTATTTTTATTTTAATATGCATATTAAAATAAAAATAATTGATGAATTAATTATATGGTAAAATGATGAATTATAAATGATAAAATATAAAAACCTATTCACAAAATATGTTTTAAACATCTCTTTACATCTTTAATATTTTTGTAATTAATTGTTACAATAGATTATTGTGTAGAGTAATAATCTATTAAATGATTTTTTTTATGAAATGTTGAAAATCTAATAAGGAAAACTTCCAAGTACCATAAAAATTGTAAATATTGAATTATTAAGAAGTACAACAGAAAATACTTACCAACCAAAAGATTAAGAACAATGTAAGTAATTATTACATAAAATGAGCAAAAATAAATCAAGCTTCCCGTAAAATTTCCACAATCAGTTTCCCAATAGTTTTCACCAGGAGTGCAATATGGAGGACTCAACTAAAATAATTTGTTTATATGAATGAACATACTTAAAATTTGTGACAAATGATTACTAATTAAAAATAATGCACACATAATAAAAAAAAATTAAGTTTGCAATAATTTGAAAATCAATCATGAAATAAATTTTGGAGTTTGTGTAATCAAAATTAAATATTGAATCATGAATAAAATTGGGGGGGGGGGTTTCAAACATTTTATTTTTTTTAGTATTATAACAGTTTTAGAATTTCATACCATGCAATCATGCATAATTTTATTCCAATCTTCTCCAGTGACAATTCGAAACAGCATAGCTATCCCACTAGGGGCAGTCTGAAAATTAGCTTGCCTATAATAAATATGATTCTGTATTATTCAGATATTCAAAAAAAATTGACCATTCACATAAGTAGATATTTATTTTAATAAACTAATTAGTAGAATTTTTTATATTGCATACATTTACTTCTTTTTTGCCACTTTACAGTGGGGATGCTAAATGGATAGTTGCAATTATGAGAAAATGTAAAACAAGAAAAGAATATAATGTAAAAATGCGATCAAAATTAATAATTCTATTTCAGATTAAATCACAAATAAAATATAGCAACAAATACAAATGAAAAATTCCTTTTTTAACCCCAAATTTTTTTTCTCAAACTACAAAAATTACTTATGAAACATTTATACAATGACAATATTATTGAGTTGTTCGGAAAGTAATTTCGTTTTTCTAAACAGAGGAATTAATAGTACTTTTTTCACAGCCTTCACACTAATGATACATTGTCATTATATATTTTGACAGCTGATGTCTTGTTTGTGAAAAAATTTGTTTTTTTTGCACAATAGTTTTTATTTGGTGCCCTGTCAAATAAGGAAAGCAGAATTTTTGCCCTATTTTACTTTTTTCTATTGAAAACGTAAAAATGCTGTTCAAGTAAGAAAAAAATTTATTCAATGTGTATGAAGAGGCTTTAATGACAGAGTTACAATACCAAAACTGGTTTGCAAAATTTTGTTCAGGCAATTTTGATGTTTCAGATACACCACGTTCTAGAGAACATTTGAAGCTGATAAAAGCAAAATAAAGGCAAATAAATGATGCAAACTGCAAAATATGAACTCATGAGGTGATTGAGGAATTAAATTTATTGAATACAATTCATGATCATGTGAAATGCCTTGGTTTAATTTCAAAACTCGGCATACAGGTACACATGTTCTTACAGAAAGAAATTTGCTCTGTTGCATTGATGTCTGCAATTTGCTTATCAAATGTAAAGAAAACGATCCATCTTTGAAGTGAATCATCACTGGGGACAAACAGGTTGTCTACAACAATGTTAAATGCAAGACACCATAGAAATAAAAAAGATAAACTTGTTCAAAGCACTTTCAAAACCAATATTCATCAAAAAAAGGTCAAAGATCGGAAATTTAATGAGTGTCAAATCATGTTGCAAAGATATTGGACAGAAATTAAAAGTATATAATTCAACAAAATATTTATAAACTAAAAGTAAATAGTCTCCTCCCCTTAAAAAACAAAATTACATTCCAAACAACCCAATAATTTATTTCTGGTTTTTAAAGAAAATGCAAATATAGCAAAAAAAAATACTAATCTAATTTAAATATCTAATTATTTTATCAACTGTTTAAATAATTTTACAGCTAAGCTGCAATGGAAAATATGCTCAAATGTAACATTCAAAAATGGTCTATTGAAGAAATGTAAGTATATTAATCTCAAAAAAAATTTAAAGTTTATTAAATGAAAAATATATATGAATTATACCTCCCAATATTTTCTCCAAATTTTACAGTTCCAAACAATAAAACTCCAGTAAGAGCATAAAACAAAATCAATAGAAACATCCCCATAATGATGAAAAAGCTTTTATACACAGATACCACAACAGTGAGCATTAGCATCTTCAGAGTGGCCTAAAAATATCAAAGTTACCTTTCTTCAAAAAATTATTATAATGTAAAAAGTCTTTACTAATATGTTAAAATACAAAGTGATATAATATATTATTTTTTTTAAAAAAAGATTTGTTTGAGTATTATTTAAGAATTTAATTCTTCAGAGATGGAAAATATTAAACTAACTATAAATATTTGTCCTTTTTATTTGAAAATATAAAAACAATTTTAAAAACTCAAAGCTCAAATTAAAAAAAAAATTAAATCTTTTAAATTTGTTTGAAGATTTCAAAAGTAGTTCAAGAGCATTCTACAATTTTTTCAGAGTAAATCATGTCAACTTATTAAAAATAAAAATTTAATACTGAAACTTATTAACTATATAATTACCAATATACTTCAGTAATTTTTATATTTGTTATATGTGAATATATATAAAGCGATTTATTCATATTTGCAATGGTGCTTTTTTTTTTATTATTATTATTGAACAATAAAATAGTTCATTTTAAGCAGAAATTATCTCTCTAAATTATTAAAATTTCATTATCAGAATTCATAACATTAAATTAGACACTGAAACAATATTTAATACTAAGAACTTTTAATGTTGTAAAACTCTTAGAAATTTTTTAAAATAAACAAATACAAAAATTAGTAATTCTTACATGCTTTCCAGTAATTGTAAAAAAACGCAGGATGACAACTGTATAACCAATTGAGTTGCTCGTGTTATTCTGCAAAATATTAATATCAAAATATACTTTTAATCCCGTTGTAATTTGAAAAGCAGATTTATTGATTTTTTGAAAATTCAAAGATTTCCACAAAATATAATATTTTATATAATTTTTAATAACTTTCATACAATTTTTTTTACAATAAAATGAAATTTTGATAAAAAAATTTATTTCCTTCATAGCAAAAAAAAAAAAAAATTGTAGCAATGGTTACTTTAAAAAAATTAGGTAGAATAAACAAGAAATTTGAGATAATACTTTACAAAAGAAATATTACCATTAGCATAAAATGAGTGACAACCCATATCACGCCAACTACTGTCACAAGAAGGTCATATCTATTTCTCCTGCTTTGCCAGTAGCCCCTCGGCGTAAATGCTATTGCTTTCATTATAACCTAATCACATAAGTATGCATTTTAGGCAGAATGTCTTACACAAATAGAAATAATCATACATACATACTAAATTAATCGACTATTTTCTTGAATAACCTAATCTTTCATAGAATATTTTTATCTCTCTCAGCATCATTTTTATTTATGATTGCCAAGTTATCAATGAGAATACAACATTGATTGCATTTATCATGCAAGCAATAATAAATTATCAGAATTTTTAATAACATTTAAAAAAGATATGGATTTATAGAAGAGAGATCAAAACAGGCTAATAATTAAATATTGTTCAAATATATTGTAATCATTATTAATAATTAAATAGTTTCAAAGCTGATGATCATTTTTATAGCCCAACCTAAATAACTTAAATTGTAAAACAGGTTGAGATATTGGACATCATTCATATCTTTTCTTAATTTAAACAATGCAGTTATACTACATACAGCACTGCTTCAATATATATAGACTAAAAATTAATTCATAAATTATAAGATTTGATCATACCTCAATAGTGAAAAGTAGAGTAAATGCTGCAGAACAAGTAGCTAGTGGTACTGTGTGAGACTCATCTGATTTCCACTAAACGAGAGATAAATTATATATTTCAATAACTTTTGATTCATTACTTAAAAAGAACTTTGTAAATACTTACACTGACGCATAAAAAACTGCTATTTGTTAAAACAAGAACAGCAATAAAACGTTTGAAATAAATATTTTGTGTAATGTCATATATGAAAGCTCTGAATTTGTGGCTATCAGGACGAGGTGGAAGATGCAGTGGCTGGGCTATTTTCAGTCTTTTCTTCAAATCACACCACCTTCTTTGATCAACTGTAAGTAAAGCTGTACCCTTTAAGAAAAAAATTAAATTATTTTCTAAATATTAGTTGATGAAAAATACATCATATATATATTGCTATTACTATTTGTTTATTTTCACAAAATGTAAGTAAAAGAGAATTCATTCAATTTGTTATCGTTCCATTAAACTTTCAAAAACCAAGCAATACATAAATGCTAATTGATAAACAAATTATGTGATTTATACTAATAGGTATTATTAAAATAATCCTTCAACTAAGAAAAAAATAGTTTAAAAAATGAATTTTGGGGAAAAACTTTATTTTGAATTTTTGAAAATCCAGTAGTAATTTTTTAAAACATCCAGCTTTAGAAGTAACTCAAAAAGTGTAGAGCTGAAAATAAAGAATGAAAGTTTTTAAATAGTAACTCACCTTGTTTTCACTATAATTTGCAATAACTACACCAACAAATAGAGTGAGGCCAATCATGCATCCCATGAAGACAAAGATATGGATGTATATAGCATGAGCCTATTTAAAAAATTTTTGAAAATAAAATAACAAAAGAAGACATGTTTTACAAGAGCGACATCTTTTGCCATTATTTAAAATACAAAGAACAAATATACTAACCGTTCCAAGACGTTGTAGCAATACATCACGTATATCTAGCCAGCCTTTAAATGAGAGGACCTCAAACAATGCTAACATAGCATTACCTATGTTATCAAAGTTAAATCTTCGTGGGTTAGCCCTATATGTAAAAGAAAAGGTTAAAAAAAGCATAACTAAACTGCACTTTTAAATTTAAATTAATACTTAAAGAAACAATATTAAAAATATCCAAATAAGAAAATAAGTATTCATTTTCAGATGTAAAATACATTTAAAAATTCACCAGACTCTAGGCACAAGCATAGCAGGGTATGATTCATTTTCACCAGGCTGTAGTTTCATTTTGGTGATGAATATCTTTCTCATAAATACTCCAACACATTGCTCCTGCAAAATCGTTTAATTTCATTACTTGCTATTATGAACCATTCAAAGAAAAGCATATACTATTATAATAATGTAAAGTCAAAAATAACTACATAAAAAATAAGATTAAAAATCCATCCATTAAAAATCAACATTAGGAGTTAAAATAATGAAGCAAAAATTAAATATGTTTAATAATATTCCTAATTTGTTTTAAAAAAATAACAAAATATTTTTAAAATTACTGTATTAGATTTGCATATTTTAAAAATTATCACACAGACACAAAATAAATAAGTAAAAAAAATCATATTAGTAAAAATTCAAATTAGAAAATATTCGTGATTATACATAATTAAAATTCATTACAATTCTTGATCATAAGATGAAAAGTCCCACATTAGCATAATTATTTTCAGAAATATTAAAATGGGGAGCACTAAAAATCTTTAACCATACATTTTTGAACATTTAAGAGTATTTTAAAACTCAAATATTATTTATTATAAGCTCAACATTTAGCATATACTTTTTAATTATTAATTGTCATTTCAATAATTATTTTATACAAGGAATATTATAAAATAATGAATTCTAGAGGTCGTGTTTTAAAATCAAAAAATAATTGTTTTAAAAAAATTATTACAATAATTAGGTATTGTTATGAGCTTGCAATGATGCTTCCCTGAAATGTTACTCATATAAAGGAGGAAAGACATTTACACAGATTTTGTCAAGTACCAAGAAAAGCTTAAGCAATGACCCCCAACCTCAGCTATGAATTTGGTGACAAAATGTTCTCAAATGCTGGAATCTTGTCCAAATCTTTAGTTTAAAGGAAAATTTATGGATTATTCTTGAATTCTCTTCACGACCTCACACTTGGCCAGAACAACTATAAATATGGAGAGATGGAAGGTTCATGGGAATCAGTTGGCATTGCCCGAGTGGATCTGCCAAAGAATCTGTCAGTAGCATTGCTGAGGACATTTGCTGGGAAGTGGTGTATTTCTCCTCGAAGAAGTCAAGTTTTTAGTCAAAATATTACATTGGAGATTTGTTCATAGAGTAAGCTGGTGAGCTAAACACTACTGAAAATGCTGCGACTCTCATAACAAATTCAATTTTGTATCTGTGTTACTGATTGGTACAAAAACTTTATTTGATTGGTTAATCTGTACAAATGCTCTGTTTCCTGATTGAGCTATTAATCTGTCCAAGTTTTGCTACTCGTGTTTCATCTTGTCCTGAATATTTGTGAATAAAGTGTTCTTTGTCATTATTCTCTGTGTTAGATTGATTTTACGGCACACACATAGGAAGCAATTTTTGTAACAGTGTAAATTTTATCATTGTTTCTTTACATTAATATCATTTTTATATAACAAATAGTTTTTAGAAGATCAATCATGGAATAAAAGTTAGAGGACAATAAAAAATATATCAGCAAAAGAAAAAAATAATATATAAACATTAAAAGTTATGTATATATATATATATTGACCATAATAAAAATAACAGCACAGAATACTGTACACTTGGTTTTATGAATAAGTCTTTTAATCAAATTTTTTAAAAACTTACAAATCTTCTTCCAATTAAAAGTATTAAAATTAAAAAATCTTTTAAATATAACATTTTTGAGAAGCATGATTGTAATTGGTTAAATATTAAATGACTTATTTATAATTTATATCTCTCAGTAATTGAAACTGCAATTATTTGCAATGCAATTGGTTGTTTTAAATGTTAAATTAGAATTATGATTTTACTCAGGTAATATTTCTTTAGACTATTTTGGTTGTATTGCCCAATTTAGGGATATCCAGTGTTTATTCCTTTGAATTATATAGTTTTTAACAAATTTTGTGATAAAGTAATTTGCTGAGTAGGGTGGTTTGAATGTATAAAACATGTTTAATTGTGCATTTCTGTCTAGGGCCAGAAATATCATTTGAAACTATTTTACATCCTTTATGACATATTAGTCTTTTTAACTGTTTTTTTTTATCTCATTTTTTTTTACGAATTAGTTTATTTATTAAGATTTTTCAGTCTTAATATGTATTTTATTTTTGCAATATGTAATTTATTATTAACTTATACAAATGTTATTTTGATACGTTTCAAAATTTATTACACAAAACACATTAAATAACATATTGTTAAAAAAATTCTGGGTGTATGCAAGTGAAAAATGAGTCCAACATGATGGATATTGACAATTGGCCCTTTATTCACAAATATTCTGGACTAAACGACATACAGGTAGCCGAGCTTGGGCAATAACAGCACAAACAGAAAACACAGCATTTCTACAGATTGGCAACACAGATCCAGGAAGAAAAACAGCACTTGTAAAGACAGTCACAGTTGTATTACCAATGTTCAGCTCAATAACTTACTAATTTGCAACACAGACAAATCCCCACTGTAATACTCCAGTAGAGTTAAGCAATTTTCATAAATTCCCTCAGCAGATTCACTTCCAAATACTGACAACTTCAGTCTATTTCCTGATCAATCTCCAAAAGCAGACTTTTCAGACACTTGGTGCATTTATACCTGTTCTGGCCAAGTGTGATGCCACAGGGAAAATTCAGGATAAACCTGTTATATTCTCCCCAGTTGAGTTTTCACCTAGATTCCAGTACTTTTAAGAATCTTTGTTATGTCACCAAAGTTTCTTGCCACTTCGCCAAAGTTAACCCTCTGACTGCTCAATTTGAGGACCGAAATCGCTTCAAAAATTGTGTTCTTTTTTGTTGCATGTTTAAATCTACATATATTAAAGAATTGAAAATTGCATTTTTTTTTACTGGAAATGATTTTTTATATAGATTTCTATCATGAGAAACTAAGATGCCAGAAAAACCAATTTCAGATGTTACCACCAAAAAAAAAATTTTTTTCAATAAATTTCAATTGAACTACAGTTAATTTTTATTTATTGCATAATATAAAAAAGTAAAATGTATGAAATTTAAGAAAATATACAGCACTGAGAAAAAAGTACCTTAGATATACAGTTTAGTATGATAAGATTTTGAAACAGGGTTCAAGGCAAAGTCCAACTTCACAGTCTCTGCCCGAGATTCGTGTTTCTTTGCAAACTTTTTTTTCCATTTGCATCTTTTCTTGAACAGCAAACTGTCTTCAACGCTCTCTTTTTTTCGGGTTAGGTGGTAGGTGGCTTGCAAAATGATGAGCTGTCAATGTGAAGTTTGAGCGGTAATACCACGTGCCTTCAAATGCCGCAATTTAGAGGACAATTAACGACATCTGTTGGCCAAAATGTAAATCACACGTCAAATACTGTATATAATTTATTTCAGTTGTTAAACAGGGGAAAAGTTGGATGCACTCCTCAATAAAGGAAGAAAAACACATGCCCCCGGAAATCACGGGATGAGCAGATTTTGCTACATTTGAGTGGCCCGTGGAAATCGTGGGATGAGCAGCTAGAGGGTTAAGGGGTAATTGCTTAAACTTGCCTTCGCTGATTGATGAAATCTTTGTTAATATTTCTTTTCCTTTATAAGAGAACCATAGCAGGGAAGTATTATCTAGGATCAAAACAATATCTATGTATAATTTGGTAATTTCTTTTTTATTATATATGTTTATTTTGCATTCTTGCACATTATTGGTTTTATATTATTCTTATACAGTAACCTTATTTCCTTTTTCAACTTTTTGTCTCCTTTAAGCTTCGGCTTAATCTCCTGGTTTTAATTTTAATATGATATATATATATTCCAATAAATTTATGTTTTAACTTGATAATAATAACATTTTTTGCTAGTTTTAATTTAAAATTTGGTTAATTTTATTATTGTTACAGTTTCATAATTTATTAATTTATATACATGTTTATATATATATATATATATATAACAGGTTAATTGAAAAGTCTCCGTCCTGACACATAAATGGCGGTACTAGAATTAAATCCATATATTTTTTAGTTAGCCCTAACCCTCAAAAGATGCGTGTATAAATTTGACAGCTGTTGGATCATTAGTTTGTGAATTGTAGCATTTTGAGTGAAGCAACTGTTGTTATTGTGAAAAAAATGGATAAAAAGGAATTTCACGTGTTGATAAAATATTGCTTTTTGAAGGGAAAAAATACAGTGGAAGCAAAAACTTGGCTTGATGCCGAGTTTCCGGACACTGCCCCAGGAAAATCAACCATCAAGGATTGGTATGCTAAGTTTAGACGTGGTGAAATGAGCACCAAAGACAGTGAACGCAGTGGACGCCCAAAAGAGGTTGTTACCGACGAAAACATTAAAAAAATCCACAAAATTATTTTGAATGACCATCAATTGAAATTGAATGAAATAGCAGACACTCTAAAGATATCAACTGAACTTGTACATCATATCATTCACGAATATTTGGGTATGAGAAAGCTCTGTGCAAAGTGGGTGCCGCTCGAGCTCACTTTTGACCAAAGGACAAATCGTACTACAAAAATGGTATCGAAAAGTTGGAGGGTCACTATAATCAGTGTATCACCCTTGAAGGGTATTTTGTTGAATAAAAAAAATTAATTTTGCCAAAAAAAATGTGTTTTACTATGGTAGGCCGGGGACTTTTCAATTGACCTGTTATATATATATATATATATTATCCAAATTATGATTTATATATATATATATATCATAATTTGGCTAGTGTTGTCACATCCTTTGTTGATGTCATATTTGATGTTTAAATGCCTCAAAAGAATGCAGTTGCTAAAAACAATAACCATAGAATTTATTTAATCATTCTGGAACTTTTATGCAATTATACTTCCAAGAAATGAAGGAAGATAGCATCCACATTAGCATGGATCCCACAGCAAGTGAGAGCAGGGAAAAGAAAATGTTAGATTGTGCAGATTGCTTTTACAGTAGAGCAGAAAATGAGAGTTTCCGAAATAATCTTGTTCAGCCATCAATTAAAAGGGGTTCATGATGTACTATGACATGCACTATTCTAAAGAGGTGATCAGTATTTTTAAAAGAGGAAGAAAAAGTTTTGCATTAAGAAATTGATATCAAAAGAAAGATGATAAAATGATTTATCATTATATATATTTATCATTATATATTAATGATTAATCATTATATATATTTATACACCCATCTTTACCATCTCAAATTCAAATGAATTGATACAAAACAAGAGGTACGAATATGTATGAAATTATACTAACTCTCAATTTTATGTCTGGGTCATTGCACCTAGCTAGCCGACCACCAAACATATGAACTCCATAACAAGCAAACACAAACATTAGAACAATAAGGAGCACAGAGACCTAAATTTGTATAAATTATCATCATCAATATGTAAGAAAATAATAAATAAAGCAAAATATTTTCAAAATTCTGTGTTTTTACTATACATTTTCTAAACACAAATTTATTTATTATTTTTTTAATTGTGAAACAAGACACTTAAGACATAATTTTTGATTAATAAGTAAAAGTACCCAATGTAATACTTAAAAATATAATTTTTTAAACTGAACTTAAATTATAAATTTATTTTCAGCAAACTAAAAGTTTTTTGTTTCTAATTTGTATAAAATAATTTTTAAAAAAATGTGATCTTTTTCATCATTTGCTGGTATCAACAGCATTATTTTTGACAGATAAGGTACAGCAAATTGACTTTTCAAAAAATGAACAATGGAAAAGAGCACCAAACTACAGTATCATTTCAGAAAAAATAAAGTCTTCCTCATAAAAACTATAGCTGTAATTATTAAGGAGCAATATACAGAAGGTAAACTAACAATTAGAGAACTTTACAGTCACAAATAAAGCATTTTCTCATTTATGATATGAATAATGCTTTACTTAATTACATAGTGATTGTAAATTAGTTTCTTTAAAAAAAATCTTATCACAAAATTAAAAAAAAAAAGGGTTTTAATGTATATCGAACATGAGATTTCTGTTTTCCCAATTTAACTACAAATATGATTTATTTACAAAAATAAAATAACAAAAAATTCATTCTTAAAAAGTTTAAGAATTTCTCATGAAAAGAAAAGGTAACCAAGGTATGTACCGATAAACTTTACACATGTGTCATCAAAATATAACAAACATCGCATATTTCTAATAGAGAAATGCTTTAATAACTTATTTTCATAGAATTATGAAGATGGTAACCAAAATCAACTAATAAAAAATCCTTAAAAGAATGACAAAATTTACCAAAAGAATTTCTTTAAATCCTCGACAAAGCTCATAAACAACTTTGCGCATATGAGGTACAAGACTGAAGATACGTAGAGGTCGAACACATCTCAAAATCATTAGAACTTGAGCTCCAGATTGAGGAGGAACTTTTTGTGGCATCCAACATAAAAATACTAAACTTACCTATAACCGCAAGGAACAATTAAAACAAAAATTCAAATAATGACATTAATAATTCCTATTTTACGACATTTCTTAAAAATAAAATTCAAGTTTCTGATCTTAAAAAAATATTAGAAACTTCTCTTGAGCTGTACATGTTTTTCAGTTAATAGCAACATAATTCTAAATGCAAAAATTGTGACTCAAAGTATGAATGCAGAAAATAAGAAATTTAGGTACGTTACCAATGCTATCAATCAGCCAAAATTATCTGATATAAAAGTCAAAGAAAATTATACTTCATATGAATATCCTTTACACATTATTCTATTAAACCATAAAAGTAACTTAACATAGGTAATAATTAAATTAATCAATGGAGGGTTTAATATTAATCATTGGACAAGCACATAAAATTTAAACTCACACACTCATAAAAAAAAAAAAAAAAAAAAAAGAAAAAAATCTCCTATTTATTACCATTATTTCAAAAGGGTTTTTTACTGATGAATATTTTGAAATAAATTCTTTATATAAGATATATATAAGTCACTGGATAAATTACATCAAAACATAAGTCAATGGAGTAAATAAGGGTTCAAAATGGATCATCACTGGATAAAGTAAAACGTATAAATTAAAAAAAAAAAAAAAAACATGCAACAAAAAGTTGAACATTTCCAGCAATTTCTTATGCTTCACACATAGAAAATATTTTACTACGCACACACACAAATATAAACAGACACGTAGAATTCTAAATAAAATACTAACAATTTTTACATTTTTCATCAATTTCTTTAAATTAATTTTAATGCACATTTAAATTTTAATAAAGTTTTTTAAAAATGTAAGCTTTGAAAAATAGGTATTTTTGGGGAAAATATATGGAATATGCATAGCTAAAAACAATATCATTCAGCTATGTTATAATAATTTCTATGATATAAAAAGCATTTCAAACTAAAAAATCAAAACTAGGATAACAAACAAGATGATATATTATTATATGTAGATTAATTTCTTTTATATAATATAATAAGAAAACATGCACAAAATAAATATCTGAAGTAAGTCACAAATTCTTTACAGTGATTCTTACATTGGTAAATAACAAAGAAAGTTCTGTTTTATGCAGCAATACAAGAAAAAATATAAACACAAAAAGCAGCAGCAAAATAAAAAAAATGTAGACACAAATTACCATAAAAAGCATACATTCTCAGAAGCAGTACTTCAAGGCCATAATTCATGCGGGATCACTAAAAATTATACATAAAATAAAATAAACGTTTATTGATTTCAGAGGAAGGAAAAAAAACCAATAAAATCATAAATTAATGGACTACACCGGAATATATTAATTAAAATGTTTCCCCTAAAAATGAATTTGAAGTAAATAAATAAATATATATATTTGTAAAAAGTTCATTAAGAGCATTATTATAATTGCATGTACATTGCAAGTAATTGTACCCAGTTCAATCTGAATGATACTATTTTGAGCAAATTCGGAAATTGAAGCGAAAATGTTTAATTATTTTCAAATTTTAGAATGCAAAGATAATATGAAACTTAATTGCAAGTATTATGAAAGAAGTACAAATTGAATACATTTTGAAAATCTCATTATGAATTTATTATCTAATCACAAAAATTAAGTTAAAACACATTGATAATATAATTGTGTGAATAAATTAAAAATAATAATTAATTTTACACAAATGTACTAAAACTAAAGTTCATATTTTGAGCATTCAAAATTTTTCAAATGTTAAATTTTTTTTTAAATTTTGAATTTTTATGAAAAGAATTTTTATCTATAAAACATATTTCTCATAACTTATAAGACATGCAACATTTAATAGTTGAAATCTAACAAAAATTATGTTATTTTCAGTATAATTTCTTTAGTAAATATTTACCTAAGAATTACTCATCTGTAATATAACAAATAATATTGATCTACTAGCTAGTATATCTGTTCTTTGCATGGCTGAACTGAAAAATATAATAATTCTGATGGAAGGATAAAAAAATGTTTAATGCAGACCAATATTTAAATAATATCTTAAGTGAACAGCAGATTAGCTTCTAAGGAAAGAATGATTTAGTAAATAAAATAGCAAAATACAAGATACAAATTTAAAACCAATGGGGGATGAAGCCAACAATTCATTAAAGAAATTTTCAAAATTTTCTTAGTTAATTTTTTTTAAAAAAAATCGTGGTTTATAAAATAAAAATTACTAAATTAATTTTAAGGAAGTTGTAACTAATGATTAAATGTTACATTTAAATTTTTTAAAAAAAGTTAAAACTCAATAAAAGTGAATGTTACAATTATGGATGAATTTAAAAGCTTAACAATCCAGTTAACAAGCACAAAATATTTTTAATATGTAATATATATATATATATATCAATATTAATCAAAAAATCACACAACCTCCTCATTTTTTTTTTTTTTTATTTTTCTTCATCTATTTACATGATGTTCTGAATACTAAAAAGACTAAATATATATGATTGTTCAATTTTGTAAGTGTTTTAAACAACACATTTGTAGTTTTCATACATGTGGTGAGATGCAAATAAAAAAATATTGTTCTTTTGGGTTTATTTTTTTGTATTTTCCATAACATTTTTATTCCTTATTTATTTTAGCTTGAGTTTTTAAGGATTTATTAGGGCTTGTATTGTTTTTCCTCTACACTAATTTTTAATGCTTTTAGATACTTTTCATTTGTGTTTATGTTTTTAAAACCATTTTTTAATGTGTTTTATAAATAGGGATAATTTGACCAATAATTCTAGAATAACCCAATCAATCTAAAGCTTATAATTGTATTTAAAGCTTTAAATATGTTATTTATAAATTTTTTGGTTTTTAAAAATTTTCAATTATTACATCTTTCTGATATTTCTGGTTTTTGTTAATTTATTTTTCCTTTGATTTACATCTGTTGAATTTATAATTTTTCTCTTATAGTTACATTTGATTAATATATGATCATTACCTTTTCAATTCGCAATTTTTGTCTGCCCATTTTTGGTTTGGTTTATGTTTTATTTCTTAATGGTTAAGTTGTGATTTTTACATTTTTTTAATGTAAGCTTCTGAAATAACTTTTCAGTTTACTTACACATTAAAAAAAAATTGTTATTTATTTATTTATATAGTTATGAACTGAATAAATATTTTTTACTTAAATTAGTATGATTATTCAAAATATTAAATTTATTATTCCAATTTAAAATATTATATGATTATTCCACATAATATTTTAAAATGCCAGTATCAGATGTAGAAAAAAAACCTATCATGAAGACAGAGTTTAAGGTTAAATTGAGTGTCATGTTCAAAAGGTTTCTATGGAAAACTTAGTAAACTAGTGTCCTATACATCGCATAACAAGACGGAAGTACCCTTGGAAACCAATGTTTATCATTAAATTTGGTGATAATTTGAGGTTATTTGACTTTGAGAAGATTAGCTACTATTTTTGGCTCATCTTGATTGTATTGTGAATAGCAGCTTTTGCTGGTGATAACTCCTTTATAGTAGATAAATTTTGTTCAAGTTGTCAAGAAAATAGTGACTGCTTTTATTCATTCTTATTGAATTAAAGAGCTCACAACAATACATGTGCACTATTGTATACATACACACACTTAACTACATAACACTAACAACTTTTAAATAATTTACAACATAAGATTTAAATTAAAGGACCATTTTTATCTCTCCAATGACATTTTTATGCGAAAAATAAATCAAGTATTTAAAAAAGGTCTGTACACACACATCAAATAAATAAATACAAGTTCTTACAGCAAAAATGAAGAAATCCATAACTCCAGCAGCATCTTTTATTAATGCTTTTGGAGTAAAAAATAACCCATCGGCTAGAGTTTTAAGAATAATTTCAAGACTCATAGCGGTTACAAATATATATTCTGCAACCTAAAATAAAAAAAAAAATTATATATATAAAAAAAGCACAAGTAGAATTTTAGTAATAAGTTTTCAAATAGTGAAATGTACAAATGTCAATCAAATAATTAACAATTACAAAATGTGTCACTAAAAATATTACCTGCAACAAGGCGGTATTCATAACTCTCTTTTGAGGCGTCTCGAACATCATCGAAATGCAACACAGCGTTGTAATCCAAATCATAAACCAGTCCAAATAAGTAACAAGACCTAGCAAATTACTAAAAGAATATACAGTTCAAATGTGTTATAAAATAATAATATTAATATTGAACCACAAAAACTTCTAATCAGTGGAGTTTAAGCAAATTTAAACTACAACTTCAAAAAAGATATTAAAATAATTGATACATTAACTTGTAATACAATTAAATATCAGCACGAAAGTACAAAATTTAGTCAATTTACCTGCTAAGAATTTAAATTATTAGTTAAATATCTATTCAAGCTTCAATTATACATAATTTAATATGAAGCTGCATCTTTATTCCTTCATGCATTACAAAATCCTTTATTTGTTTATAATCTATATTAATCTAAATTGTTAACTAATTAACATGCATAATTTCTTTTAAGTATAAAACATTATTTCCTCTAGCCATTAATGCTTTAATCTTCCTTTTAAAGTTAATTTCTGCAGCGTTCGCGAAGTGGCAGCATTGATTCGAACCCTGGACCAGTGGGTCCGAAGAGTTGATAGCTTGTTTCCATGCCCTAACCAAATGGGCTAAAAAGACGTCTAATCAGGCTAGTTAGTTAGGCCTTTTAACTTTTGGTGCTGCTGTAGAAGGGAGTCACAACACACTCCCCCTCCAGTATCATCAAAGTATGATGAAGTGGAATGGAGATAAATATTAGTATTTTGTACATAAGAGGTTTTTTTTTTCCCTTTTTTTCTCCCAGCCATTACTGCAATTTATATGCAACCCCTCCCTGTTGAATTGAATTTTGTTTGGGACTGTTTAAATTTTTTTTTTTTTTTTTGAATCATCAGTTGCCTCTAGTTGAGTGGCGGGTCAGAGCCGGAATATCACAAGTTGCGATTTGTATGAGTTTGTCTTAGTTAGACATACAGAGACCAGTGATTTTGTGTCATGGCCATATGCAATCAGTAGGTATAGGCTGTGCTGCCATCTAGTGATCACATCCCGAGTCACCACTGCGGTGGTTGCGAAGTGTCAGAGTTGATTCGAACCCTGCACCAGCGGGTTCAAAGAAAAGTTGATAGCTTGTTTCCATGCCCTAACCAACTAGGTTAAAAAGATGTCTAATCAGGCCAGTTAGTTAGGCATTTTAACCTCTGGCGCTGCTGTAGAAGGGAATCGCTACAATTTCATTATTATAAACCAGTGGTCTTGAAACTTTGTCAACTCATGGAACCCCTTAGAGCTATAAGGGTCTTTTTTCCCAGGAAGCCCTATAGCACTCTTATAAAAATCCATCTTAAAATAATATTTAAAACATATCAATATATTATAGATCTTCTGTGTAAAAACAATTAAAGAAAAGTATAGTATTTTTTACTAAAATTTTTTTACATAAATGTAATTTACACATTAATAATATCAATTAGCGTTCTGAGGGTCACCTACCTTGCATTATACTTAGTAATTTGGGAGTGTTTGCATTTTTTTTACACAAACTGTTCAGTTCTATTGAGGTTATCTGCAGTCACATTTCATATTCTGGACTTAATTTGTTTCTATGTTTTACTTTTATTGATAAATATGTTAATAAAGATTTTTCATGGTGCTAACAATGATACTTAGCCTTAGATAATTTTGGTCATACAAACTCCATAGAGACCATGAATCTATTTAGCAAACATATCAACTGAACAATTGGAAAATCTGAGCTTCTTTTGCACGTCCATCACTGCTGATATCATGTTACAAATGTTGGCAGCCAAACATGAAGTTTCTGAATAATATTCAATGATAAATAAATGTATATTGATATTTTTTAATTAATAAATGCTAATTAACAAGTGTATGTACTTTATAATTTTCTTTCCGAATTTTTAATTTAATTCATGGAACTTTTTCAGGGTTCACTCACAGAATCCTGGGGGTTTGTGGAACACAGGTTGAAGACCGCTGTTCAAAACAAAGAAATTATAATACTTTTCAAACCACAAGAAACCTTAGATTTATATTTGTGAGTTTTAGAGTACAACCAAATTTTTATTAAGATGAATTATAACTGTCTATTTTATTAGTAATTTTTTACTTCAAATTGTATGCAAGTAGCAAATTTAATCATGGGAGAAAAATTATATAAGGCTTGAGGAATATCTAAAATCCTCAGCATCCATTTAAGAATCATAAATACATTTGTAATAAAAACATTGAATAAACGATAGTAACAATAATAGATAGTAACATTGCATACTGAAAGGTTTTGTATTTGATTTTTCTTTCTTTTCCAGTCACCGGATCTCTTATATGAGGATCGTAACGTGCCCACACAATGGTTTGGCAAAATTTTCGAAAACGGCTTTCTCTTGCCACCATGAAAAGAGGTGTGTCAAAGTATGGATGGTTCTCTCTCAAATCTTCTTCTCTCTGATTTCTAGAGGAGAAATAACAGGATGAAAATTGAAGTGCACAATGAACATCAAATTATATTTCAACTGCTTTTTTTTTTCCAAAATTATGATGGATATTATTTTAGTGATTATTATATTTGATAGTTATTATACATCATGGGGAACAGTATAATGAGCAATTGGATTTAAATTTCCTCTACAAAAAATTATAGGCACTAGTTAAGAGATGCTCAAAAAATGTAATTTTCATAACAGTGTGAATGCATTTATAATAACTTTTTTAATAAAAGCAAAATTTCAAACATGATCTTCTGAAAATAAAGTTTTTTTTTTTTGCTGTATAAAGAGCAGCAGCAAATTTCTCAAGAAAGAGAGAAAAAAAAAATTCAAACCTGCATTTCTTTAACTACTCTAAGCAACTAAAAAAAAGTTTAGCATGAGCAAAAAAAAAAAAAAAATAATAATATTTAAAAATAAAGCTATTTTATTTTTTAATTATTATTTTTTATCAAAACTATTTTATTTTTTAATTATTAAAACTTCAAAAAAAAACCACTAAAAGTTATATAGATAATAATATATTTATAAAAGCTTTCCAAACATTAAATTGCTGTTAAAATTTATTCACTGATAGTACTACAAATTTAAAAAATTTAGTAACAATGTTCAAATATTTTCATCAATGCAACTGAAACAATAAACCTCTTCATTTCAGCTTGTTGTCTCTTTTGTTGCAGTAGTTTTATATCAAAATCATGAGGACTTCTTGAAGCAGTGGGATTTAGAGTTCCACCATCTCCATTTTCTCTTAAATGGTCATAAGTTTGCTTGATTTTTATTGAGCCTCGCATGGATCGTCTCATACTTCTATAAATTTATAAAAAAAATTATTTTGAGCAAATATTTTTGAAAAATACTATTGCAATGTGATGCAATTCAAACTTATTTAAATACTTCAAAAATAAAATTTGAAAAGATATTATTACAAATAATTTTTTTTACAACTGAATAACAAAATTATTGTTAAGAATGTAAAAATTTAAATGGAATAATTTTACTTGGTGAATAAAAATAATATGGGATACCAGAACATCATTTTCCTTTCCCCTCTCCCAATAATACACATAAATTCAGCACAAATATTATGAAAATACAAATACACATTTAATAAAATTAACAAATAACCAATGATTAAGAATGCACCATATTTAATGTGAAAAATTTGCTTTACCATATACCTTCTATCCAAACGAATGGTTTTTTGGCTCTGAGTTTGTTTAGGACCTTTACCAAGAACTGGAATTTGTCCAGAATCTCCAACAAGCAATCTTTGATTATTGGAATCTCTAATTAAAAATATATACAAAGATAACATATGATTATATGACTTAAAACTGGATAAAACCAATAGATATGTGAAAAATAGTTTGGTACACTTGTGTTTTAAGTTCTTTAAATAAAAATAATAAAATTCATTTTTAAGAAATCAGGTTTGATTCACACTAGATTTTAACATCTGTAAAAATAACAAGAATCCTTTGTATTATAGGCATGTCAATTAAATCTATGAAAGCTTATTTCTGCTTGAATAAATAATAATTAATGTGTTATGTATTTTTGATTTGTTGTGTAACTAATTACTATATTATTTATAAGAAATGTAACTTCTAAAAGATTCTATTACATTAATTACTATACACATTTAAATATTACATAATAAATATCCAAAATTTATACTGCCTTTTAAAAGAAAGCAAGAGGGTATTTGAATAAAAAAAAAGCATATTTTTCGGTAAAATGAAGGAATAATTTTAACTATGAAAGTTTAAGAATTTATAATTGATTTTACATATATATTGTTAAATAATAATGCATAATGACATTGTTAAATTCAGTATTTTTTTAAAAAATAATTTCATTTAAAAATTAATTTAATAACAATAGTAATAAAACATTAACTATAAAGTAATTTAAAAGCAAAATTATTGTTTCAAATCTCAGAAGTATTAAGTATTATGTAGATTTCCATGAACATTTTTCTCCAATTTCTACATTCAAGAATTTTGTTGATTCATAACTTTATTGAATCTGATTTTAAAGTGGGTTTCAAACATTCATTTGCTCAGTGCCATATTAAACAGAAAATTTTCTACTTTTTCCTGTGTTACAAAGAAGAGTTCTTATTGTAATTAGGTTTTGCAAGGTTTTCACCTTATATGCTTCTTCCATTACATAATAAGTTCCCATGCGCTTCTAGACAATTTATTAATTAATCAATTATTGACAAATGTTTTATATAACTTTTCATGCAAAAAAGATATTAAAATCTAGATGAAGTGCTTGCAAAAAAAAAAAATGTTCAAATTTTATTGATATCAGAAGTAATTTAAGTTGTAAAATGAATGGGGGAAATCTACATTTTACTTAATGAATTTATTTCCAGTAAAGGACAAAAAATGCTTAAAGTAGCTCTAATCCCAGAAATGCAGCATAAAATGTAAGATAAATCTCACTTGAGAGTGCTTATCATCCTTTTTACAAGTAGGGGGATTAAGTGTCATGTTTAAATTACAATTTTAAGATAATGTATGTTGCTTTATGAATTTGTATAAAATTCAAATTGAGTAAAAAATTAAAACTGGTAGAACAAAAACAGATGATAAAAAACTACATATGATTAGGACAAATATTTTTTTATGTTCTGAACATTACACTGTTAAGAAAGAAAAAAAAAAAAAAAAATAGAAAGGAAGGAAGAAAATAATTTTGTATTAGCTCTATTTAAAATTTATATTTTATCCTCTTTTTCTGTGCAATAAGGATGTACTATTTGTTAATTGTGTCCCATTTTTATTCATTGAATTAATAATGCTTAAAAGGATTGATAATGTATATTTAATTACAATGGTTTAAAAGAAAAATTTATAAGTAGTAAAATCATTTTTACCATGCATTTGATACATTGCTTAATAAACTCACTATCAGCAAATGATTTTTATTTATTTTTTGCCGTAAAGCTCCAACTAAATAATTAACTTATACAATTTAGTACATCCGAATTTTATTTTTTTAAAAAAAATGTGTTGAGACATTTGACTTTTTCTGGTGTTAGCTTGCTTGTTTATAAATGTGTACCAAGAAGCATGCTTATTGAACACAAAGAAAGACACCTACTGCATGGTAAATGTAAGAAGAAGAAGTGTTACCTCGCCATTTTGATGCTGAAAACTAGGTATTTGTATGAGTAATAGTTATGAATAAATCCATACTAAAGTGCACATTGTGTACGCAAAGAGAAAAGCAAATACAATTACTTAGGAATGGTTTTATGAATCTCTCAATGCTACAGACTGTGTTATATTGAAAAATTTAAAGCATATAATAGCACATTAAAATTGTATTTGTAAAGTTATTAATATCTTTAATCATAATCTTAAAAAATTATTTATATGTTTACAATTTGTTGTTTGGCACCATTCATAGATTCCTTGGCACCTAGCCAGATATACAAATATGGTTTTTAAAGCATGTTTCATTACCCTAACACTTCATTAATTATTTTCTTTTTATATTGCTCTCTTTGAATTTGAAAATGCAAAAGGAAAGCAATTACTCAACTTGGTGCCAGAGGTAGTAAAGGCATCCATATGGACTAAATGTTAAAGTTAATACATGACTTTGAAAGAAATAGAAACAGATTTACAGCTCCTCTTCTAGGGAAAGAGGAGAGATTCCTCAAGAGGAAATACAGTACAGTATCTTTTAAACTACACTTAATTTTTTCATTTGATATATTAATTTAAGAAGATGTTTAAAAAAATGACTTTAGGTTGGAATATTTTACTTCAGAATGAAAACCAATACTCCAACATGCAACCTTCAAAAGATAGGAAGGTAATTTGTAAATTCAAAGAACTGGCAAGGCAGAATATTTTCATATCTCTCCTAGAATGGACCCAATAAGATATGTTACCAAAATATCTCTAAAATTATGAGAGAAATATTAAAAAATTTAATTTTAGAATTTTTCCAAAAAATGTTAAATGCATCAGTCTGCTTTCATGCTCAAAGATCTATTTTATAAGAACTATAATGTAATAAGGTGATTTTAATAGAACATAAAGTACAAGCTGTAAAAAATTATACAACTGAATATGAAAGATCTGATTGTTTATGAAATAATAAGTAATCAAAAGAATTTATTACTCTCATAGCTAAGAAAATAATTATAAAAAGCTACAATTATATGCATTATTATTCAATATATATATATATATATAATTGCAATGAGCAATTGAGTTAAAATTTTGACAAAAGTATCATAATTAATTTTTATCATTCAATTCTCAAAAGTATTATAATTAATTCTTGTCTATTTTGTTTCTTAAGTCAATCAGTAATATAAAATAATTTAACCAAAATTACTTTATATTAAGAATCAAATTAAGATTTTTCAGAGAATTCCTTAAAGAATTTTTATAATTTAAATGCATTTTTTTCTTTATTTAGGTATATTAAAAATTTCATATATTTATATGTCAGCAATTTTTTTAAAAAAAATCTTTAAAAGCACTAACATGACAATATTAGTAACACTCGCTTTTCTTAATATGTTGGTGGTATTTCTAACTTTACATGGAGAAGCCATAAGTTTCAGAGGTTTTGTTTTTCGAAATGTTACCAAATTATCTTCATTTTCACTTAATTTTTTCATTGTTGGAGATTCTTCAGGTTGATCATCAACAAATTGTCGCATGAAACTTTCCCTGACCTAAAATAAAAATTTTAAAATACACTACAGTTTAATATATAACATAAGAATTGATAAAAAAAAATTAATAAATAAAAATTAAATATTTTATTTAAAATCTACATTCCATGAATTTTTTTTATAATTAATGACAAATTACATGGATACAAAATCAATATTAACTGAAATAATTTTTGAATAGCAGGTTGGTTGTAATTTAGTAGCACTCAGTCCACATGGAATATATTGTGCATATCAAAATTACACATTCAGTTCATTGAACAAAATAATTTTTTAAAATCTTACTTTGAAAGATAGATAAAACTAAATGTATGGGGAAAACCAAAACCCCACATGCAAAAAGCCAGGAATAAAATTTGTGGATTGGGATATCTCTAACCAAGTGTATTAAAGTATATGATTTTAAATGAGAAGAGTTAAAAGAAGAGCACTCAGTCAAGATGTATAGCAGGTTTGAGGTAATAATGCAATAATTACACACAAGAGTGTCATTCTCAAGGAAAAGATGCCTATATGTGAATCTGGAATGATCAATTTGTTAACCTTTTTCTTATGTACTTAATAGTAAGGTTTTCCAGAGATATTGCATGATTAAATATTTTATTTATCTGAAAATCCCATTTATTTTGCTCTTGTTCTTATATACCTATTTTAATATGCTTAACAATATTATTGAAGGAGCATGAGGAAAGATTACACTAAATGTAAATTTAGCAACATTGTTAACTATTCAGTTGCCCTTACATCCCACTTGGAAGGGTGTCCAACAAAACAATGAGAATATATTTTTTGACTGTAGGTATCATTAATCTTTTTAAATGCTTGAATGATTAATGGGTAAGAGTAAGAATCAGAATAGTATAAAGATTCCAAATATTTTATGAAGTAGTAAAAACAATTAAAATTTTTATCAAATATGGTCAGAAACACTTTTTTAATGCTTTGTGCATGGCATATACAAGATATGACAGAAAAATAACTGAACTGTGCATGCCCTAGCCATTAGGCTTGGTGTGGAAGAGTGGGAATGGAATGTAGTTGACCTTGATGCTTCTATTGCTGGTGGCACGTTATTCCATCCCTCTATCTAGTTCAGTTTGTTTTTCCTCCTTGTTTGAGTAAGATGTTGTTGTGTCCAAGTGCAGCAATCATGATAAGCTTAAAAATCAAGCTGAGCATAAATTTGAAATTCCTCGTGAAATCAAAAAAAACTCCAACTGAATGTTTGAAATTGTTAAAGGAGATGTTTGGAGATAATTGCACGTCACATAGTCAAATTTTTGAATGGCACAAACAATTTTCAGAAGGTTGTTGAAGATGATGAACATTCTGGTTGACCTGTGACATCAAGAACTGATGAAACATTTAAAAAAATACATGAAATCATACATAAACACCGACGTTTTAGTGTTTGGATAATGTCAGATATTAAGAACATCAACAAAGAAACAATAAGAAAAATTTTGACTTAAAATTTGTGTATGACAAAATTTTGTGTAAAACTGGTACCAAAAAGCCTATTATGCGAGCAAAAAATTAAGAGGGGGAAGCATTTGCTCTGACACCATGGAACACTTCACAGATCGTAAACTGATTGAAAAAGTCATCAAATGTGACAAAATATGAGTTTACAGTATGACCCTGAAACTAAAAGATAATCTCTGTGTTAGAAGACATTGCCAATGACCAAAAAAAAAAAAAAAAAAAAAAACCCTTGAATGAGCAAGTCCAAATTGAAGGTCATACTCATTGTTTTTTTTCAATATTAAATGGTATCATCATGATTGAAGAGTATCTCAAAGCCAAAAGGTAAGCCAGCAGTAATACACTGAGGTCCTGAGAAAGCATGAGGATGAAAATGTCAGATCTGTGGAGCAACAACACATGGATTTTGCACCAAGACAACACCCTCTCTATGAAATAAATGCATTACTGTGCTCACCAGATTTTGCACCATGCGACTTCTACCTGTTTCCAAAAGTGAAAAGTGCATTGAAGGGAACACATTTTCAGTTTAGAGAAGAGGTGAAGGCAGAAACAGCAGACTTACTAAAGAAAAAAACACCTAATGACCTGCACTGCTTTAAATAGTGGAAAACTTGTATGCAGCACTGTATTTATAGGAAAGGGGAGTATGCTGAAGGGAACTAAAAGGTATTTGTATAATGTTTTCAATAAATCCAATTTTTAAGACTTGTCCTGTTATTTAATTGTCACACCCCATCTATATCATCTATATCAGTAATAAAATCTGAACATGAAGAGTGAATATAAAAAGTTTTAAGCAGCTGATCAATTAAATAAGAGGAAACACATGAGTTACTCATTAAGATCCAACAGTATATATACAAATAAAATCACTATATTATCCTCATAATCATAAAAAAATTCTGTGTAAGTAGAATAAGAAATACTTAATTTCATGAAATTTTTTAAAGGATTTTAGTAAGTACTCAAATTTTTGTTCAACACAAGTAGAGAATACATTTGATAGTTTTAATAATTTTTATATAGAAACCCCTTAGCCATTTATAAGTTTCAAGATCTTTCTTATGACTTTTACACATAATACAGCTGTTCTAATATAATAGTTATTCACATATAATAAATGATGTGATGAAGATAATATCTATAAATAATACTGAAGAGACAGCAACTATTGCCATGAGTTCAGAGAAAGCTTGAAGCAATCTATGTCCTATAATGTATACAATAAAACTTTTAAAATATTCATTATCTGTTTATGACATTTGCAAAGCTCTAAAATATACAAGTGAAATGTTAGCTGCTGATCAAAACTTAAGATTAAAACTTGAATTTGTTAAATATATTTCTTGTTCAAGAAAGTTCCTTCTGTCTATGAAAATGCACACTGGCAAATTTCATTAAAAGAACTGTACAAGTTTTGATAAAGTAAAAAAAAAAAAAAAAATTTTTATTTGTCCATTTGATTATTGCACTGCTTATTGATGGAGTAGTATCTCTATTTTTGTTTAACTGCATATGAAGTTTGTAAGTCTTCACATATAGATGGTTGTGGATGAGAAATGAGGCTATCATTTACTAAAATGAATAAAATAATACATAAAATGCTCTACTGCAAGTAATATTTCTCTTCTATGCTGTAGTCTATACTTACTATTATTTTTTGAATTTTAGAATAATTGCCTAAACTAGAGGTATCAAAAAGAGACAAAGCTATTGTTATAAATTAAGATTTGTTTGATGCAATAAACTCTGGATACATACTTGACTTTGTCCTACAATCACTAGTTAGCAGTAGTTCTAGTAATGTTATTAACATATCTAGTGTTCAATATTCTTTATGGTTTTGAATTATGATTCCATATAATTGGATTTTCTCAAAACTGCTTGGAAGAAATAAAATTTTTTTAGCATAGGATACTTTAAAAAATAGACCATGATTTCCCTTGGTTCCTGTAATCAAGTAAACATTTCCACGTAAGCATTTTTGTACTTTTCATTTCAACCTGAGTTTGTCCAATTTTTGGGTTTATCAGAATCTAATTCAGTGGGTGTATTAATCCTTATAACAATGTGTGCTAAGTTTTCGGCAGTTTTACTATACTTTAGGAACCATGGCATCTTACGATCCTTGCAAGGTGACCACAGAAAAAAAAAAGAGCCATCAGTTATAGATAAACAAAGAAGTCAGGGTGAAAAATCAAATGCAAAGAAGTGAATTCATCCTTCTACAAATATATTAAGGATAGCTTCAATGTCCACTCGAGTATTAGCTTTTGATGCCAGTTACCGCATCTCTCAGTTAGCTAGTCACATCATCAGCTGACATTTCTGAATTAACTGTAATGTAAAAGTTTCTTGAAATGTTCATTTGCTGGTCTCCTACATTTTGACATATATGGAGTTAGTTAACTGACTTCCAATAGGCCATTACCAACAGAGTAAATCAAAAAATTCTGGGATGTTAACAATGTAATAACTCTCTCTCTCCCCTTCACATCTTATGTATCATCTTTTTAAATGTGATGCAAAGGTAAATTCTGGTAATTTCATAAGATATAAAAAATGTTTCTTGGAGGTCAACTGTTATTAGATCATGATCTTTAACAATATGTTTTAATCAATAAATTTTGAATCTTTTGTTTTTATACCTTTAACAACTCTAAGAAATCAAGGAAGTCATAATAAAAAGATAACAAATTGATAAAAATGAAATCTTCTATTTATGAGATTAATCATGATCTTTTGATAATTTATCCTCATTAAATAAGTATAATTTTATAGTTTCATCATCAATATCCAATTTGTTAATTAATTTTGTTTAATGCCTTGCTTTTTTTCAAAGTTTGTTGTCTAATACTTTGCTTAGGTAGTTTAATATCAGAATTCTATTCAGATAAATGTGTTTTTGTATATTCGGATTAGACGCAAACAGGATTTCATATATATATATATATATATATACATATATAGTAGAAAGTGGTGCATGTTTGATAGGTTGATTAACAAACAGATAGTATTTTGTTATTTGTAGTTGAATTTAATTTCACTGAATATATTTTACATAGATTTGCAAATTTAGAAGTGAAGAACAATATTTTAGCTGGAGGTTGTATTACTTGCTGGAAATTTCCCACTACTGTCTGAATGATATATGTTGGGAGAAATTTAGTTATATTGAATATTCCTTTGAAAAACTGAATCATTTATTTGAAAGAATGGGAAATATAAGCTCAATATGATAGGCCTATTTCAGTAGGTGAGCCTTTCAGTATTTTTCTGGCTTCAGTTAATAAGATATTATGCTCTATTCAGCAAGGGAACTTCTGAAATTTACTGAGAGATCTCTCTAACAGATAACTTACAGAAACTTCGAATAACTGTTATTACTATTGCTACGCAAACTGGAATAATGAGCGCAAGTTTCCTACTATCAGCAAGTTAACACAGAATTCCATACTTCTCACATATAAAACAGTGCAAAGGGTTTGAAAAAGATTATTTGAATAGTTTTGTTTTTTTTAATGAGTTTTGGGAATGACATTAAATGTTTGATTAGTAATATTTAGCCAAAAAGCACAAGATTAAACCTTTAATGGTTTCAAAAATATTTTTTGTATCAGCAACTATTCAGGTTCAGAAATATCTCATTATTGATTTAATGACTTATTAGGCATAACTAAAATTTTATGATTGCTAATTGCTTTTAATTTCATATACTCTATCCAACTATCTTTTCATAGAAAACTTCTATTAACATATCATCAATGCTTTGTTTTTACATTGTATTAACCTCGAGTGGATGAGAATTGCAGAGATATTTCTTAATGTGCCTTCATGATTCTTACAAAACTAGAAAAACTATAGTTTAACATATTTCATTGTTAATGAGAAACAGATAACCTTTGTTATTTGTTGATAGATTAAGGCCTCCATTGGACAAAAAGAGAGAAATTGATTCATAGGCTAGGACAAATATTGTTAATTTCAGAGCTTCTCCATCCACCAAAGAGTCCAACAAGGGGAGACAGTATGCAGACTATGGTATTCACTAGCCTCAGCTCTTATCCCACAGGTAGCAATGAAACATAGTGTTTCTTCTAACAATGAACAGTTTTAAAGGTGTAAATTTGTTGGTTCACATCTAAGGCATTCTAACTGCAATGCAATAATATGTTTTATATCAATGTCTTTGGGGATTCCAGAAGAAACTCTGTAGAGGCAATCACAAGCTAATTGAAAAGAAATTAAAATCACTCTTACTACCTACCTATAGCGAAGCACAGGTCCAGACCCCAATTTCCCTTAATACATGTACCAGCATATAGAAAATATGTGTGTCTGCCCCCCCCCCCCCAAAAAAAAAAAAATACTGACATTCTAAACAAAATAAAATTGTGAAATTACCAACAAAGTAAGACATAAAAATTACATGTAAAGAAAGCAACTGAATTAAATCAAAATTTTAAAATCCTCAAAAAGAATACCCTTAATAAAGTGAGAAAAAATTATTTATGTACAACCTGTAAATCAAAATCACTAAGCAAATATTTTTGTCTTTCCTTTTTTTTAAAATTTGCACAGTAGTTTAATTTTTTCTATTTGGGAATCTTGAGGACATGGCCTAGTAATCATTGGAAAATCGTTAGAAATCACAGTATCAAACTATCCCGAGATATGGCAGATCTACAGATGTAATACAATGTTTGAAAGTTATTTTTGAGTAGTTCTGATTAGGTCTACAAAACCAATGGCTGTGTAAAATGTACATTAGTTATACATACATACATATATATATAACAGGTCAATTGAAAAGTTCCAGGCCTACCAAAGTAAAACACATTTTTTTTGGCAAAATTAGTTTTTTTTAATCAACATAATTCCCTTCAAGGGTGATACACTGATTATAGCGACCCTCCAACTTTTCGATACCATTTTTGTAGTACGATTTGTCCTTTGCTTCAAAATAGGCCTCAGTTTCGGCGATCACCTCTTCATTCGACGAAAATTTCTTCCCAGCGAGCATTCTTTTGAGATCTGAGAACAGGAAATAGTCGCTGGGGGCCAGATCTGGAGAATACGGTGGAGGAGGAAGCCATTCGAAGCCCAATTCATGGATTTTTGACATCGTTTTCACTGACTTGTGACACGGTGCATTGTCTTGGTGAAGCAGCACTTTCTTTTTCTTCAAATGCGGCCGTTTTTCGGGGGTTTCGTCCTTCAAACGGTCCAATAACGCTATGTGATAGTCGCTGTTGATGGTCCTTCCTTTTTCAAGGTAGTCAATGAAAATTATTCCATGCGCATCCCAAAATAAAGACGCCATAACCTTGCCAGCCGACTGTTGAGTTTTCCCACGCTTTGGAGCGGGTTCATCGTGTGCAGTCCACTCGGATGACTGTCGATTGCACTTCAGAGTGAAATGATGGAGTCATGTTTCATCCATTGTCACATATCAACGCAAAAACTCGGGTTTATTACGCTTGATCTTCTTCAAACACTGCTCCGAATCATCAACTCATCGTTGTTTTTGGTCAAAAGTGAGCTCGAGCGGCACCCACTTTGCACAGAGCTTTCTCATACCCAAATATTCGTGAATGATATGATGTACATGTTCAGTTGATATCTTTAGAGTGTCTGCTATTTCATTCAATTTCAATTGATGGTCATTCAAAATAATTTTGTGGATTTTTTTAATGTTTTCGTCGGTAACAACCTCTTTTGGGCGTCCACTGTCTTTGGTGTTCATTTCACCACGTCTAAACTTAGCATACCAATCCTTGATGGTTGATTTTCCTGGGGCAGTGTCCGGAAACTCGGCATCAAGCCAAGTTTTTGCTTCCACTGTATTTTTTCCTTTCAAAAAGCAATATTTTATCAACACGTGAAATTCCTTTTTATCCATTTTTTTCACAATAACAAAAGTTGCTTCACTCAAAATGCTATAATTCACAAACTAATTATCCAATAACTGTCAAATTTATACACGCATCTTTTGAGGGTTAGGGCTAACTAAAAAACATATGGATTTAATTCTAGTAGCGCCAACTATGTGTCAGGCTAGGGACTTTTCAATTGACCTGTTACACATCCAACTCTTTTTTTTAAATGCAGAAGATACATACCATAGAAAAACATGTAAAAAGTGTATAACAAATATATGTGACATATGGTAAATTTGGGGATGTGTTCCACAACTTTAAAAAATTGCATAAGATGAAAAAACTCTAAATATTTTACCAAAAAATAGTGCAAAAAAGTATAATAATGAAATCCATGTCACATATTTATGTAACAAAAACAATTCATTTTATTACAAAAAAAAATTAATGTACAGTGAAAAATCAGTCAATAAATACATACAACATACGGAAATTGAAATTAGGAATAAAACTACTAACAAACAACTATTCAACGCTACTTGATAACAAGTATGGTCGTTTATTACAAACTGAATCAAAAATGCAATCATCAGTAGATGTGTCAGATATGTCTAGCCCAACTGTAGGCATTGATGCAACTGAAGAATTTTATTCATGATTAATGGCCTCTGTTGGTTTTTTTCATGTTGTAATTGCATCGGCACTTAGTAGAACAATATTTAAATTTAGAACTTCCTTTAAATGCTTGATGCTCAGATTCTTTGACCCGTAAAATACGAGGTATGGTTTTTAGGCAAATAAATAACTCAAAAGAAGGATTATTCTCACTGAAATACACATAACGATAAGCTTTATTCGCTCGCCTTTGCAAATTCTTACTACAAAAACAGCGCGCCGGCGATTCTACTCTAAATTCTATTTTTTACAAGTTGAGTAGTTCGCAGCTTCTTCTCGCGGACGCAACAGTTACAAAGTTTGTTGTTAGTGGCAGTTTTTTTTTCCCTTCCTCAAATTGCTTATATAATTCTTGATATCCTGCTACACAAAACTTTAGATTACATTGAAATTTTAATGCATGCACTATGACAGGATCATGAGTAAGAAAATGTTGCTCTATACTTGTAGTAAATTTTAAGCCCTAGCGAATTTAAATAAGCTGTTAAAAACGGAACTTCAGCTTCAACTTCATCATTACCGACTTCTTTATTATAATGAACAGTCATAAATGTGGCGTGTGTAAAGATTCAAAGTAACAACTACTTATTAATCACATACACAGTTTATTTGCCAACGTAGGACAGAACATTAAAACTCGAAACAAATTGATTAAATTTGCGTAATAATAGATATAACGTCCAGCACAATATAACATCAAGCACAATTTCCCTGAACCATCTTGTTCAGTGTCTCAATCCCTCTCCGTCTACGTCTCTTCTGACACTTCCGGAATCTCTCTCGATGCACTAGGCGGCACTCTGGGAACATCATGGCTGTCTTACGAGGTGGTAGATCAGCAGGTCTATAAGATCCCACGTAAATTGGATCAAATTGTCCTGATCAAAAGGGTATCTATTCTTCGATGTCAGCTGTTTGCATATTGTTAAGACCTTCACCACCAATTGCATTTAATAGATTTATAATTTCAGAATGCATAACTGATTTTTATACTACAAAACTTCCACTTTTGACCCATGCTGGCAAAAAAAATTTCCAACAAGCATTTAAAGGTCGAATGGAGCAACTGATAGCAAAATTTTTAAAACAATCTAATTCGTAAACTTTCTCCATGCTTCCACAACAGTCAAATTTCTTTCTTCCACTGAGTATAAAATATATGTAGGCGTTTGCTTTAAGGCAGTATATTTTAAATGCTGCTATAATACCCTGAACTAGAGGTTGAATCAATGGGGCCGCCAAATTTGGTGAATTTTGTTGGTTATAGACATCCCCTTTTCCCAGTGCAACCCTAGTTTCTATAACAACAGCTGAAGCATGAAATGCTGTGTTCAAGCTGAAGTACAACAAAGTAAAGAAAAAAGTGATTAGAAAATTTGGTTATTCCCATAACTCTAGAAAGCAAAGTTAACAAGCCATGAAGTAGACCAAGTCACTCACACATGTATGGGCATAAGTCAACCGTCTTCTGATTACACAGTCAAAATTAGAATTTAAAAAAATGGGACGGGTATTTGTGCTAGAACAAAAAAAAAACGCGGAAAAAGTATATTGGTGAACAATGTTATTTCAAAATCATGTAAAAAAAAAAGAGTTGAGAGTATTTATATATTATATATATATAAGCATAATTAGTCTGTTCAAAAATTTTATAGTCCGGGTAATTATTTGTAGATTCTACAATAAAAACGAGCCCATTATTTGCACAAGGGGGGGGCATTGTGACAAGAAAAAAAGGTTAAAAACAGAAAAGAAATAATAGAAAAGTGGGGAAATGTTACCCCTGTTTATCAAAGACGGTAAAATCAGGGGAATAACCCAGGGGACAATAAACCCATGTTACTTGGGTACTTAAGGATCAAACCTATACTAACCTAAAAAAGGTATGCTCTTATTGAAAATTTTGAATGAAAATGACAAAAAAAATTTGTTCAATGTAATTAGAACTTATTCTGTTAAATATGATCTTATCTAAAAAGAAATAAAATTCCTTCTTTGTCATTCGTTTTTCAATTTAATCTTATTGCTGGAAAAAAATATAGAAATGAAAATAACTGAAGTCTCTTATATCATTATAGCAATATATTATAATAAAGTGCACCACATAAAACATTACATATGGTTAAAATTAATGTTATATGAATTATTACATCATATTATAACCCAATATTATATTGTATAATAATCTTTGATTAAATCATACATTTATAAAATAGTATTAGCAAATATTAGCCTTGATGATCAACTCACAACTCATGATAAATATCACATTGCTTAGTTATATTTCTGCACATTAAGAAGAACTAAGAATATGCATTTCACACAAATACATATTAAACACAACAATACTTTAACCACTTTTATATTTGTCTCTTTTCAAACACCAATACTTCTTTGAAAACTGAAGTTTATTAAAAAGAAATTATGATACAAATTAATAGATTATTTCTTTCCAGGGATTTTTTTTAATTGGAACATAAGAAAGAGTAAAAACTTTCAACAAATTAATACAAAATACAGAACTTACTTTTGGTACAATAAATTCAGAAGGAACCTTGTTAAGTCTACTCATCTGAGGGCTATCAGGAAAACGCTCAAATAATAAGAGTCTTAAAGGTAAGCCTTCTTTGATCCCAGCACTTTGTTCCCTAGCTTTCAGCTAATGTTGCAAATAACATATAGCACATAAATGAAAAAATATATATAAACCAAACACATATTGATAAAACAAAGCATATCAACATCTTACTACATAAAACATTGCCATGTAAAATATATGATAATATTTTAAAAATGAAAAGAAAAAATAATAAAATAAAGAAAATTTAGAACTGTATCAACTGAAAATGAGACTCTTGAAATTCATAGCCTAAATTTATAATTGAATGATTCAAGTTATTTTCTATTTACTCTTCATCTTAAATTCTTGTATTATGCATCAAATTCACCTGTTTTCACATATTATCATCATTAAAAAAAATAATTTTTAATTACAAAAAAGTGCCTTTCAAATTCTTTTTCACAAAAAATATCAATTTTATCAAGAAATCAATGTATAGGTAAATAAAAACCTTCAATAGAATTAAAATCAATAATGTGATTTTATGGAAATTATTTTAACATAATAAATAGTTCATACAAAATATAAATTATGAACATAAATATTTAACAATGCATTTAAAAACTAACTATGTTATAAAAAAATATCAATGTTTATGTATGATACAACAATTAAAATAATAAATATACCATTCATATAAATAAAGATTTGAAATCAATATTAAAAATTTTATTTTAAATTCATAAAATTACTCGTACAAAACTGATGACTTTGTTTCTGAGAAAGAGAGAGAGAGATAAATTCAAAAATGTTTTATTAATATATTTGAATAATTCTTATCTGAATATTTTACAAACATATAACACAATATTAGGGTATAAAAATTCAAAAAAGAATAAGAAATCACACATATTATTTCCAACCTTTAAAAAAATTAAAAATTACATGAAATATAATTAAATTACACAACATAACTGAAATAAAAATTCAAATAATTAAAACCACAAAGAAATTTCACCTGTTTTACTTTCTTAATATCTTCATCCAATTCTAAATTATCAAGGATAACAGCTACAAATAAACTCAGCACAATCTATATTTCACACAAGAAAATTGAACATTTATGAGACAATTGGAAAAAAATTATTAAACATACAAAATTAATATATTCTTCACCTTTCTCTCTAATTCTTCATAAAAATAAAGATCCTATTGTTAATTATTATTATTAAAACATATTACAAAATATATAAATTATTCTTCAAGTAAATATATATTTTCCCACTAATTGCAATATTTTTTCGACTAAATGACTTATTACTGAAATAAGTCGACTAACTTAGCAAGATTTCCAAAGAGTTTCCATATTAGAGGCAAGATTTTATTCATTTTCTCATTTATATTCTTTTTCCTCCTATATCAACAATTTAACAAAATATTGAAAAAAATCTACACATAATGAAAAACAAATACCAAATCCCATAAATCAAAACTGTTCACATTAGCTAAAGATTATTTGATAGTACAATCAAATGATAATCAACCAAAATGTAAGAGTGCAAAAATTCTTCCTAATAGAGCAAATTAAATTAAACCTTTTAGATTCTACAGTATAAGTGAACTTACAAAAAAAATAAGAAATGGAAGATTAGAAATGTTAAGTCCTATATTAGGATGATTTCTTTACTTTCACATGAAATGCAAAAGTAAAGCAATCATCCATACCCTGAATAGTTCAGATGTAGCAACTCCCTTAACTAGAAATATACAAAACTTTTATTGATCACTGAAAGAAAGAGACCAATGCATAAAAAAAAAATTTATGCATGCAAAAAGCACATGATTTTTTTTTTTTTTAATTTTACAGTGTAGTGTTTTTTCCAATTTAGTTTTATATTATAATGAAAGTAAAATTTTCTTATTTTAAAAGTATTTTATAATTATTTTAAAATCTCTTTCTAGTTAAATCATTATTCTATGAAAGAAGTAGAAAACATTTTTCACTAAATTTAAATTTATAATTCAAAAAAGAAAGGCAATGGCAGTTTTTATTTCATTAAAAATTGACAAACAATGACAAAAAAAAAAAAAAAAAAAAAACTTACCAAAGTCACAAACAAATGATACAAAATGAAATATATAGCAACAAGAGGACCAATTGTTCTACTTGTCCTAAGCATTGTTTCATTCATAACCTCTCCCCAGCCTTCTTGAGTTAGGATTTGGAACATTGACATAAATGCCTAAAATTTATCAAATAGTTTTAATGTTAAAAGTAATCATAGAAATGAATTTTCAGGATCAAAAACATTAAAAGTTCAATTGGTTTATGTACTAAATTAAAAATATTATATGCGCTAAAAGCACTACCATAATTTTTACATTTTTATAATGCTGCTTATAAAAAGAAATTATGAATAAAATTCTGTGACAAGCGTAGTATGAAAGCACCTATTTTTCACTGCCTCTAATAGATGGCAGCCCTAGATGGGGTACTATTACTATTTCCTCCATGGAGGTATACAGAGAAAATTATACTAAGCTTATTTGCTACAAGAAGAAATAGGTGTTCTCTGCCAAGCAAGATTTTTCAATACCTATATTGCTGTATGTATATGTATATGATGTTGTATGTCATAATGTATAAACCATTTTTCGTAAAATTCATATGTAGAAATAAAGAATCTAATCTAGTGACAGGAAGTTGAGTAGCTGTTAAAGATTTCAATGCCAATGATTTTCATAAGTAGCTTCAATTTTAATTTCAAAACTGATACATTAAAGTTATTTATGAAGAAGAATTATTAAAAAATAAAATTATTTTCACAAAGAGAAAAAAAAACATATTTTTATTTCATGGAAATAATGTAACAATACTTCTACAAAAATGATTACTTCTCTCTGAATAATTTTGAAATTAAATGCATTAAAAACAAATCCAAAACAATTATTCTGAAAATAAAAATAAGAATTCTAACAAAAATATCAGTTACTAAAATATATTAACTCTTTCTTTATAAATAATGGAAACCATTGGTTAAGAATGTGATTTTGAAAAATGCAGTCTTAATTAGTGCACAACAAATGTTTATACCATTCCTTGAAATATAGCATATAAGTTTTGATTACTGCAGTTTTTTTTTTTTTTAACAATGCAAACTTGTAAAGGCATTGGATTCTTAAAAAATCTTCATAATTATTTCTATTACTTATTAAGTTTGATAATTATAGTTTTCAGAATATATCCATTAAAGGCACTAATTAAAGGATTCCAGCATATATATGTGTGTCCGTGTGTGCAAACATAAATTAAACTTTTACTTACTTCAGGGAAAGCTTCAAATTTATTAAAATCTCCCAAGGAACAAAACAACTGCATACTAATACTGGAAGTAATTACAAGTAAACACATTGTGAATATGATGAGACTACCTAGTTTCTTTCCAGGGCCAAATATCTAATAAAAATGGAAAATGAGTATCTCAAAAATTTATCAATTATTAATGAAAAAAAATCATGTAAATTAAATCAAATGTGTATAATAAGTTTTAAAATATTTTAATGAGATCTGAATGATTATATAGATAAGCATTTTTTTTAAAGAACTTTAAAATAATGAAATGTTTAGTGTAGAGTTGGGAAGAAATATATATATATATATAAACACTCTGAAATGTTTTTTAATAAATTTGAGCACCATTTTTTCGACTGATTGATTAAACCATAACTACAATAATTTAGAAAATTAACACTGAGATTGGAAGACTTTATTAAAGGATGATGACTTAGAATTAACAAGCAAAAATATTGAGCTCTTATAATGCGAGTACAATTTTTTGTTTTCTTTAAAAAAAGAAAACTTAGGAAATAATAAGTAAAAAGAAACAAAGCTAATAAACTCACACAGCACAAAAATAATATCATGAATTCCATTTACTTATATTTCTTTTTAAAGATAATGTAGAGAGACAGACATAAAATAGTGCATTTTATGTAACTTAATTTTAATCTGTGTACTAATAACAATAAAACTAAATCTGTATAATATACATAAACTCTGTGTATTTATTTTTATAAGCTGTCATGGAAATGAACATATGAAATCATTGAGTAATTAATTTTCCATTTTTCATAAAAGTTGTTATTAAATTTTTTTTTCGAAGAAAATCATCAGTTTTATTTTGCTGCATATATAATTATGTTTTTGGAAAAATTTGTTTAGGTTCTAAAGAATAAAGTTGTTCTAGATTCTTACTGAAAGTTCCAAGCTTGATTTTTACATTATTAACTTAACGTGAAAAACCGTAATTATTAATAACACAATATTATTAATTTTATGTCAACAAATCTATGGTATATTTTTAAAAAAGTACAATAACCCCTATGTGAAGAAACTCAGGTTTTTTGTAAAAATCTTGTAACATATTCATATAAAAATTAACAGTCTATTTTAAAAGCACTGGATCAGAGATGAGTAATTTTTCCACATCTGATGTATTTTTTCATAATCATATTAAAAAACTATGATTAATAAAAAAGGAAAATGAAAAACAACTACACTACACAAAAATTATGTTGTAAAAAAGTTTTTAAACATGGATCCTTTTTCGTCTTCTATGATTTATTCTATAAAATTATATATTAATTAATATTATACTTATGAAGAGAAGTTCAGATCTTTGTTACCAACTTTTTTTCCAAACTTGGCATATTGACTGAGATTTATCTATATTAATAAAAATAAGAGTGTGTGAATGTGTATGGACTGCATAACACAAAGGAGAAGGATATAAAAATGCGAAATTTCGAGAGCCAAGGAATAGAATGCAACTTGAAGTGATTTTTTTTTCAAAATTCTATTTAGATATTTTGAAATTCAATGATGAAGCAACTTGTGTATATTTTTAGTACATTAATCCTCAAAAGAAACATTGTAGGTTTACAATTCTTATACTGCCTGACATATCCAAGCTTTTAAAGAAGAATGACTTTATTTCAGTTGTTTAAACAAATAAGCAGATTTTTTGCGATTTAAAAAATTCACATTAAATATACAATAAAATTAATTTAAATTTTAAATTAAATAGTGCAAAAAAGCAACTCGAAGATAGATCAAATAATTGGAAGTAGAAATAGAATTAGAGCACAAATATAAAAACCTTTTTTTTTTTTTTTTGAAAATTCACATTTTTAATAACTTAAAACTTTCAACTTAAAAATAAGAATTAGCTTGACACTTTATTCAGTGACAAAAAATCTTAATATAATAACTTACTTTGTATACAAAATCTTCTAATACAGGTGATGCTTTTATCAATCTAACTATTCTTAAAACCTAATATGAAGAAAAAAGCAAAACATAACAAACTTTTGAAATATAAATTTATATCACACACATATATTAATTTTATTTTAAAATTTAAATTTTCAAATGTTTTCTTTTTCTTTTTCTTTTTTTTTTTTGTGTTATAACCAATTGTTAATAATATTTTTTATTGATAGGGATAAGTAGGTCTATAATTCTAGAATAATCCAATTTAATAGTTTAAAGTCTATTGTATTTTCAAAAAAAATTAAGGCTTTTGAAAATTTAAGCATTTTTTTCGAATTTCTTAATACTTTGTTTATTTTTATACTCTTCTGATTTTTGTGATTTTATATTGTATAGCAATAGAAAGAATAAGCAATGAGATAACAGAGAATAATACAGCAATTGGGTAAATAATACCTGAAAGGAAGACAGTTCCCGCATATAGAGGTCAGGAATAATATGGAAAGTTGTTCCTATAGCTAACAACAATTCAAATTTGTGAAGTGATCTTCTATAATAGCCATGAAATCCAAGACACCATATTTTGAATAATACTTCAAGGTCAAAAAATATAGTAAAACCAACCTAGAAGTACAAATGCATCTTTAAAAAATATATATAACATTTAAATTAAAAAGAATGCAAATTAATTGTTCAGTTAAGAAAATAAATGAGACATTCTTAAGAACTTTCATAAATCATACTGCAACTAGAAAAACCTTGGTACCATTATTTATGGTTCAAAAACGATTGTATTATAGTATTAATTAACTATTAACTATAAAATTAACTGACCTCTAAAAATAACTCATTACACTTTTATTTTTTACAAAATTAGCCTAATGAATAGATATACTAATTAAGATTTCATATCACAGGTATCGGAATATGATTCTTACCCATATTTCATTCCCATTACATTTACCACTTGTTCTATTGACAAAACTTTTTCAACACACACTGACCAATAATGTATGGATGGTTAGCTTACTTAATGCAACAATTCTCCATCATTCAAGTCTCCTCTTATGCATTTGCTTTACATCTCCCTCAGAACACATTCTCATGTTTTCATTAAAAATTATAATGTTTAATCGATCACATATATTATTCAATTGAACAATATAGATGTGTGATTAATGTCACTAAAATTGTCATGATTAAAATATTTGTGACGTTTTACAAAATCTGATCAATGAAAGTTGATCTACAGTTAACATTACAGTTAAAAAAAACACTGCTAAACATTTCAATTAGATCAAATTTTTCACACAAAAATTATATTTGAAGTTAATTTTGTTTTGCTTTAAAAAATGTAATCACTAACAAAAAGACCTTGTCTTTGAATATAATTTATTCTCATTCTGAATATTTAAATTATATATATATTACTAACTGTACTCAGCCACACATTGTTGTGGCCCAGTCTGGTTAAACGGAAAGAAAAGAGAAGAGAAAACATATGTTTCTAATACGCTTAATTTCACAATGCTTTTTGTTGCTCCATTGTTTGTGCAGGTATAGAGACTGTCTAGTTTGCTGACTCAAGAACATACAACATATGATTGTTCATATGAAAAGTAATCCATGTCTAGATTTAAATCATTCTATTGTAAAGATTGGCCCTAAGCTTTGCTGACGGTGATTGCAAATGCCTCTACCTAATTAAAATTGCCATTTTTTAAACTGAAATGGCACATCTATTGGAATCATAAGAATGGGAGGAATGTGGACATCATCATCTTTGAAAGGTCCTGTTAAAATTGTTGCTTCAACAAAATTGCTTATTAATTTTTTTTACTGCAATCCGTGTGGTGTAGCAAAGCTTTGACTGGCTGATATTTCTCAACATAATAACTGGCATGCCAATTTTCAATTGCAGTGCATGGGGTAACATCCCTGGCTGAACGAGTGAATTCAAAAACTCTGTTGGATAATTGACTATTTCATCTACTTCTACAACAGTATTGACAGACTTCTATGTGACTGCCTCATTTTGAATGTTAGATTGAATAATATTGTTAAGTTTGAAGATGTCTTTGTTCTTAGCTGCAAGAATTGCTCACTCACTCAGCCAATCATGATTCTTATAATTGGTTTGAATATTGCGAAATATTCTTCAACCAATTCTTCTTTTGATGTCACTAAATTGCTCATGTCATGAGGTAATGAAATTCATCTTGAGGTCAGATCAATCAGTATCACAGCTAGTCAAACATTTTGCAGTTGGACATGCATATTTGAAGTTAATTTCATCTTCTTTACATGTCACTACAAAGGAGAATATTTCAGGCAAGCACTTATTTTCCCCACTGGCATTGATTGAAGAATTACTGGCAATGTTTGCTGAAAATTCCTGCAAGCAATATTAATCCATTCCATAATCTGATGCTTCCACACAAATCTTGCAATGATCGATCAAGAGTCTCGAGCGATTTTTTTTGTGCACAATTGTGCATTCATCTCAAACAATAAGTTAGCATTTCAGCAATACTTTTCCCAGGCCAGGTGCTCTGAAAATGTTGCCTATGCCAATTTCAATGAATTGCATGTTCAATGGCAATTTCAAAGTGGAATGAGCCATTGGTTCAACTTGGTAGCAATGTTGCAGCTATTCCAGATGACGCAAGAGCTAAAGCTATATCGTTTTGGGATCAAATTTCTGCCAGAATCAATCTAATTAGAAACATTTCACCAGTTTTTCCTGGCTCATCTAAGACAATTTCTCCAATTCCATCATTGAGAGTTAGTATTATTTGATGATAAATGCCCTTTTGTCAAGTGTTAATTTGGAATATTTGATAGAATATGTGACAAAAGATCAACTGTGTTGTAATTTTGTTCATGGTGCAATTCTAAGCTGCAAGAAGAAGTAGTATAATGATTTAGTGATGGCATTCCCAAATGACTAAGAAATATGTTTGTAATTTCTAAGTATAAACTTCAATTATTATCAAAACTTCATTGCAGATTTTTGATGTGAAATCCATGTTCATATTTGAATTTTCTTTACGTATTCAATGTACAATATCTTCAGCCATGTGCAATTTACATTTTCCCCATAACTCTGTAAGAGATGAAAGAGAACAGGCAGTCAATATGATTCCAAACAATGCACAAATTTGATTTGGATGTGATGTGTTGCATGCGTCATTAATGCATTGTACATTTCAGTGTCTGTTGTTCTCCAATAAATTAAGAACATGATATGCACTGTAGAAAGTAGCATATGCAATGCTGTTGATGACAATTCTAAATTGCTAGAAAGACATTGGACCAGGCACATTTACAAACAGCATATGAAAAAAGAAGTATCCATTTTGATTGGAATGCACGATGTACATCTGCTTATAATAGTTTTTTAAATATTTCAGGTTGTCCACCGAATTTTTCTCCTTGCTTGCATTGTTGAAATGATTTTCTATTCACAATTCAGGTGTAATACATAGGTACTTCCAGATACAGCAGTGTTTTCGCAAAAGTGTCATTTTGACATTATCTGAAGAAAGCAGTTACTGTTGTAGCTAGTGGATTCTGGACTATATGTTGCACATTTTTTTGCATTAACACATTGTCCATTTCCTAGATGTACTGCTAAGTGAACAACAACTGGACTTCATTTGAGGATAGGAAAGGAAAGAATTGCCATACAATTTCGTTTCTGCTTATACACCATACAGCCCGATACTGTACAATTTGATCTATATGTATGATCCTATTTCTATCACTTCTTTCTGGTTGCATGCCAAACACTGCTATGTCACTGCATTAATTCATGTTCTTACAAATGTGTTTTATCAACTTAGTGGAGATACAGTATTTCACGTTTGTGCGTATTTCGTATGTTTTGCTAGAAAAGGCAAATATTAAACAAACAACTGGTTATCAACTTCTATGTCACCATTTTGCATTTGTATAGTTGCTAATTTACTGCCATCCTATGTATAAAGGATATCCATTGTTTCCTGTAACTGTTGAATACAAATGCTCAAGAATATCCATTAGAAATTTTCCATCTATCATGCATGGTGAATTTGGATTCAGTGTTTAGCAAAATCCTTGTATCATATTTTTAATCACAACTTCAAGCAAATCCTTATTGACATCTGCAATGAGTACTTCGGTTCATTTTACAGCGTCAATTTCAGTTTAAGTGATTTTGTTATAGAGCCGGATTAGTATATGCACATTTCGAAGTCCTCTTTTTTAACATTCCAATGAGTATATCTATTTAAGTAACAAACACTTCATGTATTACCATGAAATCCCTCAATGATTTCAGTATCTATTTAAAAACACATGTTGTAATGTCATGCCTATCCACCAGCAATTACCAAGGAAGTATATCATTCCATGCAGGATTGCATGCGAGTGTAATGAACAGGTCTGGACACCTGTAGTGACGAACTGCAGGTCAATCATAATGCATTTACAAATTCATTTCACATCATCAATTAACATATTCTTCAGAGTGAAACTTGGTCTGATTCAAATGGATGAATATCAAACATTCCGTTTCAATTTTTGCATACATATCTATGAAGTATTGGTGAAACATCTGACAGCATTTCAAAATGCGACTGTCTTTCTTCTCTCAAATCATCAAATTAGTATGAATAATAGCTCATTCCACTGCATTTCTTATTTGATTCTTCGACCCTGACTGGATTTATTATCATGATGTTGAAATGATATCCATTTAAACCATTCCAAAACATGATTGGATATTGCAGGGCATCATAGCATCAATGAATTTCAGCAACTTTCGTCAATCGATCATTTCTCTGAAGTTTATATAATCTATTTAATACGTCTAAGTTGAAATTGTTCTCCAAATAATAATAATTGCCATTTCATCTGTAGTTGGAGAGCATTGAATCTTTGACATGTTTCCCAATAGGCATTTTATCAGTATTAAAATAGAAATCTTGTAAGGCATCATGTCAATTACTGTTTTGAACAAATGTACTGAATTGTTTTTTAAGAAGTCCTTACAGTTGGGAAACATTGAATTTTTTATGCTGATAGAAATTCTACATCATGCATTCATTTCATCATTGTCATCACCAATGAAATACATTGGTAAGAATTTATGTTGACCATCTGGGAACTGAAGCAAGGATAAGGCTTCATAATGTATCAATCATAATGTAAGCACATTAAGAATTCAAAAAATGAATTTAAGCTAAATTTAGAAGAAGAAAAAAAAACATCTGAAAGTGTTGAAATATTTAAATATCATACAAAATAAAATATAAGCAATATAAGTATTTCCCTGAAAAATTAGAATCATTAATATGCTATTTATCATAAATGAAAGTTTAAATTTTAACAAAAATAAAAATTGTGCAACACGAACAAATTGTAATAAAACAGAACTATTTACAGCAAAAAATTAAACTATTTCAAAGATCTATGACAAAAACTCACTTCAGCTAAATAGTAATGTTTATAAAACTCTTCACGGGGTCTTCCATCATGTTCAAATTTGATACTAGCTGCGACTATAGCATTAGCTACATTCACCATCATAACAATAACTTGGAAGACAGCAGACTGAAGAAAGACTTGCAGACAATGAGGAGCTTTACCTCGACCTTTATTTTCATCCACTGTGATCAGTTTCCATCCTGAGTCATCTCCTTTTAATACCTGTGAATAAAATTGTATGAATATTATATTGCTCAACGAATGGCATGTGGCTGTTTGAATCAAAATAAAGTTAACAAAAATATATTTATTCGTCTCTTTTAAAACCTTACAACTTTAATAATCCTCCAGTAAACCAAACCCTCACTCATATGTTAATGCGAAGTATATATATAAAACTGAAACTGACGAACAGGTATTTTACGGAAATACAAGAGCGCTTCTGATGATGCCACACACGAGGGGAGGATCAACTTTCTTGGTAACATAATTAACAAACTATGCTTTGCAAATGAATTATGATTGCACTCACAACAATAATATGACGGAAAAGTTATTATCAAATAATAACTTTTATCCTATTATTTCTTGCAATAGGAGTACTATTTTATTATTTTGAGAATGAGATGAACTTTTCCACACATCACTTAATAAAAAAAGCTAAATTATATTACATTATTTTTAAATAACTTTTAATATCTTATTTTTAAAAAGATTACAGATTATTTACAATGACTTGGAATTCATTTTATAAATCTCATATTTATCAAGTCTTATAAAATATTGTACAATTGTTTACAAATTATAATAAATACTATTTAAATAATATATAAATTTACCGTCATTGAATTTATTTTTTCATTAAATTTATAAAATTATGCTTCTTTAATTTAAACAAAAAGCATTTGTTATGTGTTAAACAGTATTTCTTAATTGTTAAGATTTGTTTCATTACTCTCCTGAATTTTGTACTGAAAAAAGGTACTTAAGTTTCTTGTGATCTGGGGGGGGAGGGTTGCCTTTTATTAAAATTATATTATTAGGTCTATTATGACAATTATAAAAAAAAGTCATGAAAACTGCAGAAAAGACTATGAGCATCAATAATTTAATAATATTAATCTACAAATGGAAGTATATAATAATTACCACATTAACATTAGTAAACTAAACTTCTAAATCAAATTAATAACAAATATTATATACTGTTCTTTATTCTCTATAGTAAAAGATATGACATGTAACGAACTTGTGCTGTAGATTGAGTCTGTATAATACCACGCTCTCCCCACCCTTGTTGAAACTGCACTCGAATTTCATTAAATGTTTCAGTAATAACAGCAATGAAAACATTCTATAAAAGATACAACATAAAATATAGAATTAAATTTATAAAAAAAAAATACCTGGATATATTATTTAAAGAAAATTATTACAGAAAAGTTACCTTAACTAACCAAGCCAAGAAAAAAATCAAAGTAGTAAAATAACATATAGCTCTCCATGCTGGTAGGCTATCCATTGCTTTATACATAAGAAGAGCCCATCCTTCTTGAGAAGCTGCCTGGTACACTGTAAAAAAACTATGGGCTGAAAAAAAAAAGATTCATATTTATAGTCAAACATCTGATTAAATAAAAGAATATTGCAATATATAAATAACTTTTAAGAATTTAGGAATGTCATATATCTTCAAAATCTATTTTACTAAATTATCATTAAAATAAAAATTAAAAATTTTTATCATTCCTATTATATCAAAGAAAATAAAAGACATAAGAAAAAGATGCTGCTAAAAAAATTAGGCATTTCATTAAATAAATATTAAAAAATTATTCTGCTTAAGCAATCAAATCACTAAATTTATGTAAAAGGTAGATTACAAATCTAAATGAGATAAAACTGAACAATTATACATTAAGATAATTCTGAGAAAATGACTTTAAAGCAGTTAATATTATTATTAAAACTCTTTCAATACCAACAGAGACAGCTCTAATCTTTAAGCAACTTATTCAAATACTGAAAAAAATATTTTTATTAATATAGTCATATTTCTGTAACACAAAAGCTGTGAATAAAAGTTTAAAATAGATATACTAACCAAAATCATCAAAACCGTTAAAACCAGAAATGCTTTTGGGCAGTTCAAGTTCCATGCAGATCATTCCTTCTGGACAGTGATAACCAGCATCGGGAATATTTGAACAATATGTATCAGGAATAGCAAGATCATCAAGAGTTACATTTCTGAAATATAAAATTCAACAAATTAAAACACCTAAAAAAATGTTTAATATAAAATTTGGTAAATGAATTATTCTGCAATGTTTTCTTTTCTTTAAAATTTGTGTTTTATTATAATTGATTATTTAACAAAAATTAAGAGTATTTCTTATACCTTGTTTAGTGAATTATTCAATAAACACTGAATAAATTTAATATATTAAAGGTATTTTTGAAATCAAGTGACTAGTAAGAGAATGATGATGAAGTTTAATGACACAAGAGTCAGATATGGATATGCTGTGCCAAACAAGATGTAGCTTTAATCTAGATGTTTGAAAAACTAAAAAAAAAAAGGAACATTGGTTGACAAGGAGGGTTGAAAAATGAGAAGGTCTCTGGGATATCTCAGGGGTGCTTGACCCATGTTTATTAGAGATAGTAAACCCCATGGAATAAAAGAGATCACTAAGATGCATTGGTAAGAGATATCTGTACTCGCCTGAAGAAGGAATGCTCCTGAAGGCACCAAGTGACTACAGAGCTCTAAAATTATATAGAATTATTAAGAATAGTAAGACCAGAGAATTGGAGTAAATGATTCCAGTTTTTTTTTTTTTTTTAGGAGAGAGGGAGTAAGAAAAGTATTACTATTTCTTAATTTCACAGAGCTATAACTTTGAATAATTCCCAGTTGAAAGATCCAAAATTGTATTTCTTTCAATCTGAAAGTCTTAAGTTCCTTTATTACATGCATACAAAAATTATTATCAAGCATTTAAAAAACAATTTTTTTCCTACTTAAATATAACTTCAAAAATTCATAGCTTAAAAAACTATAATTTGTTTTCTGCAGGAAACTTTGTTTCTGTATATACTTGTCAAACTAAAATTCAACATTTTTTAATATGATTAAATTATAACTATAATATACTCAAAAACAATAAATAAGTTTCATTTTCAAAGCTCTTAAAATTATTTCTTGATAAAATTGTGGCATACATTCAATGTTTCCCCCTAATAATCATTTGTTCAAGTCCCTATCAATCAATGCTATTTATAACATTAACTTCAATCAATGCTATTTATAACATTATAAATAGCATTGATTGAAGCTTTTATCAATGCTATTTTAACAATCAACTTTCAATCAATGCTATTTATAACATTATAATGCTTTAATTTTTTTTAAATTATTGTAACTATAATCAATTTTTAGAATCCCTTTAATGTTAAACAAAACATTTCTTTCTGTCCGAAAATTATAGAAGAAAACAATTTTAGAGAGAATGTAAAATAAATAGAAATACTTTCATTGGTTTATACTTAAATTCAGTTCATATTATTTTTAAAGAAATTTAGAGTTTTTCCAAAGTTTAAGCAGGAATTCAAAATAATTTTAAAATTTATAATTTTCAAATCTGAATAAGTATAACAATAAAATATAAAAGTGTTTCATTTTGTTTGTTTGTACTGTTTGATTTTAACAGTTTTTTTCCTATTAAGACTGTAAGAACTGGATAACTTTAATTTTTCACAAGTAATCATGGTACATTATTTGAAGTATTTCCTGTACCTTATACACACTAAAGATATTTTATAAATTGGGTGATTGGATGCAAAATATAAGAAATTGACCAAAAGAATTCTTCATGAATAGAAAAAAATTAAAGTATAAGAGTAATAAGAAATATTTAAGAGGGAAGGATAAAAATTTATTGATGCATTGATGAAATAAATTTCTTCATGAAACCATAATCCCCAGAAGTAGAGGAGGGCATTATGTTAATCCTTGTATTATTCAGAGTTATTCCATATGATTTAGTATTAGAATACAGTAGTAATAATGATGACCAATGATGTTGTTCATAAATTTCCTCAGAAATGAAATACAATCTCCTGAAAGAGCTAATATGTTTAATTAAAATGATAGATCACCGGCATATGATCAAAATGTAATTACAGTCATTCTAAATTATTCCGGAAAGATTTAAATCGTACAATGAAACGGAACAAAGGTCAAATGTTCCCTTGTCTGCTGCATATGTCTGTAAAAGTTGCTTATTTTGCAATTCGGGAAAGCATGAATCATCGGAGTGTTTTGATACAAATATTTCTGTGAAGAAAGAAAAATTAAAAAGTCAAGAGTAAATGCTTTATTTGTTTTGACAGAAAGCACTTAGCTAAGGATTGAAAAAATAAATGAATTGCGAAATATGCCATAGTATAAATCCTAATACATTATTATGTACTTTAGAAAAAAAGAACTCGGAAATTAATGAACATAATAATAAAGACGAAAAATATTCGCTAATAGCTAATATATCAACAGATGTTTTATGCGGTTTACCGAAAATGCAAGATAAAATAAAACTTGTTTTGATTCTTTAAATCATTTTATTCAAGTAGAATGCGATACAAAAAAAAAAAAAAAAAAAAACATTAACTGCTGTTAGTTGTTCCTCGAGAGCGCAAATAGCAGTTGTTAGAACTCGCACATTCCAGTTTGTTTTTAGTTTAGTTTTTATTAACGTCGCTCTAGAAGCAACACGAGGGCTATTCGCACATTCCAGAGTATGAGTTGGGCAGCTGCGGAAAAAGAAAACTTTAGAACGGTTAAGATATTCATTTATCTGGCCTAGCATGAAAAAGGATGAGCAAAATTTTTGCGACACTTGTGTTTCATGCCAGTTACAAGTCAAAAAGAAACTATCTGATGAAATTCCCATAACTTCTGTAACCCGACCTAATGAGCCTTTCCAAATTATAAATGTTGATACAATAGGCCCTATCGAACTTAGTAGTAAGGGGTACAAGTTTATACTGTGCGCAATAGATCAGTGCACTCGATGGCCTGATAGCCTCTGTCTAAAGAATGTAACTGACAGCTAGAAAAAAAAATAGCTGTAGCAGAGTGCAATGTACGCCCGGCCCGTAAAGAAAGACAGCCAAGATGTTAACATAAAAATAATAAGTGTCATTAAAAGCGAGCTTAACTTGCTCTGAAAATAATAAACATCAACTTTCGGCAGCTCACCCCCCCTACCACTACCCAAGCCTTCAGAACTCATACACTACATTAAGAAATTAAAAATAAAAAAGGCAACAGGAAATTATGGTATCACAAACAAAATGATCAAAGAACTTTCTACCAAACTAATCTTCCAAATCACAGCAATAATTAACGACATAATCAATCTAGGGTATTTCCCTAAGTCTTGGAAGAATATATCTATTATTCCCATTATTAAACCAAGTAAGCTCCTATCTTCCCTGATAGTTACAGACCCATCTCCCTCCTCCCAATTATTAGTAAAATTGCTGAAAAAATTATACTCAATAGATTCAACGACTTTTTACAAACCTATGATATCCTGATTCCTAAGCAACATGGCTTCAGAGAAAAACTGTCCACATCCCACCAGCTGCTTCGTGCCGTCGAAAAACGCAAAGGCCGGTTTAGAGAATGGAAAATCCACAGGTGTAATCTTCCTAGACATTCAAAAAGCATACGAGGGACTGCTCTACATATTAATTAAAATTAAAACAAACCCCATACTTATTACAATTTTTCACTCATACCTCAAAAATAGAATCTTCGATATAAAGGTAAATAATTCTCACTCAAACACAACTAAAATTAACGCAGGAACAGCTCAGGGCACAATTTCAGCCCCAACCCTTTTTTTCTATTTATGTGAACGACATTCCTAAAGCATTCAACACGATTATCTGCATGTACGCAGACGACACGGCGATACTAGCACAGAACAAAGAGCCACTTCTAGTTGCTCGCGCACTACAAAAACATATCGCACAACTAGAAGACTGGTTCTCCAAATGGAAAATCGCTCTGAATGCATCAAAAACGGAGGCCGTCTCTTTTCAAACAAAACGAAAAACACCTTTCAGGCACTCTCGCCACTTGCGATGGCGTGCTCCCGCCGAGAGCACTTGGCTCCCATTTCAAATTGTAGTAACCCTGGCGTGGGCCAGTGAAGGAAGAAAATTGTGAATCGATATTAACTTTATGTATGAGCTAGAGACCAACAAAGTCCGAGGCAACAAGCTTCACTCAATTATCGTAATAAACAATTACAACAAGTAATTGTCATCATTTCCAACATACAGTCCACTTACACTCTCCGAACATTTTGGTCCTAGCGACCCGGAGAGATCCGGCAAAGTCATTTGAAATTAGAACGTTTAACTTAAGCCTAAATCATGGCTGTTGTAGTTATTCTAAACCGAAAACGCGGTACCTTAAAGGTCAACTAACGAAACTTCTAAGTGCCGTAACAGATGAAGAAACTATGGATATACCTCAACTGGGGGCAATGCTTGAACTACTAAAGAAAGTTCAGAAAAAATTTGAAGTCTTAAAAGAAGACTACTATAAATCGGCTTCTGACGAGGAGTACTTAACCATGGAAGCAAGCCTATCGGAGATCGACCGAGATCCAACATTTAGAGGTAAGAATTAAAACCTCTATTAATAAGAAAAAACTATCTATGCTTAAAGTAATCAATACAGTTCAAAGCAGTGAAAAATTAAATTCGTTTGATTTAGGTAGAAGAATAAATCTACAGCCCATCCCGTTACCGGTGTTTACCAGAAGATTAAATGAATATAATTCGTTTAAAAGTCAATTTATTCGTTAAAAATCAATTTATTAGTCGAGAAACTGCTCTATTTGAGAGGTTCTCTTAAAGGAGAGGCCAAAACAATCGAAACTCCTGATGACAGTTATTCATCTCTTTTTCAGGCTTTAGAAAAGAGATACGAAAACAAAAGGATGCTCGTAGATAGTCACATAAAAAGCATTCTAAATTTGCCGACACTTAAGCATGAATCAGCTAAAGGTTTGCGTTATTTCTTAAACTGTTACTTTTACTGTTTAAACAAAAATCTAAGATCCCTAAAGGTTTTAAACTTTCAGAGAGATAAATTGTCTAATGTTTTATTTCTCAACATTATTCTTGAGAAATTAGATCGCGAAAGCCGCAAACAATATGAATTGACCTTAAAAGATAATGAGGTCCCGGATTTTGACGAATTTTTAAATTGGTTAGAAAGAAGAAATCAAATTCTAAATAGTATTAACTCTTAATGTTGTTGTTAAACTTAATCAAGAGAAACCAAAATCATTTTTTGTCAAGAATAACAAACCCACTAAAAACTGCCGTGTGTGTAATTTAATTCATCCAATTTATCACTGCGAGAAGTTTAAGGAAATGAAATTAGCTGATAGATTAGAAATCGTTAAAAGGTTTAAGCTTTGTTATTCCTGCCTTAACTCGCACTTAAATTTTAATTGTGCTAGTAATGGTGTTTGCCGCGTGTGCAAGAAAAAAACCCATCACACTCTGTTACATAAGTATTCTACAGCGGTCATAAATCAAACTCCACTCGATGAGTCACCAACTCCGATCCAAAACCTTTCGCCCACGCAAACTATTTCCTCCCATCATTTAGAGCCCCAAGTATCTCTTTTCGCGAACGGAAATCAGAAAAGTGTTTTGATAAACACAGCAATAATTTATGTGAAAAACTCACTAGGAAAAAAAATACCATTGCGAGGAATACTCGATTCTGGCAGCGAATAGAAAATCATTACTACCCAAGCAGCTGATTATTTAGGTTTGCCAAAGCAAAGGATACATATTCCAATTTCTGGCTTGAATGACTGCTCATTATTCGTGAAAAACAAGGTCACTACAGAGATTTCAAATCAAGAGGGTGATGAGAAATGGTTAATTGACTTATTGGTTCTTCCGAAAATCACAGATTATTTACCATCAAGGAAAATAAATCTTTCAAACTTAAATATCCCTGATAATTTAAAGCTCGTCGATTCAACATTCAATATACCGCAAGAGGTTCATCTCGTCGTCGGTTCAGAATATTTTTTTGATTTATTGAAGGAGGATAAAATTAAACTAAGTAATAACTTAATCCTGTAATCGAGCAGCTTCGGTTATTTAGTATCGGGAAGCGCTTCAAATGATAATTTAGAAAATGAATCTAAACATTGTTTTTTGAGTAAAAATTTCAAACTCTAGATAACACTTTAAAGTCATTCTGGGAGACTGAAAATGTGAAAACCGAAACATTTTTAAGCGATGAGTTAAATTTTTGCAATGAACACTTTAAAAACACACATTATCGTAAAATCGATGGAAGGTATGTTGTAGAGATGCCTTTTAAACCACAGTGTTCAGAAGTCATGTTAGGGAAATCTAAACAAGTTGCATCACAGAGATTAAATAAATTATGGCAACGCTTGGAACGGGACCCCACACTTAAAGCTCTCTATTCAGATTTCCTTTCTGAGTACGAATCCCTTGGTCATATGGAAGAAATTAAGGAACCTGAAACTACTGACACTGGTTACTATATCCCTCATCAGGGCATCTTGCGTCCAAGCAGTCAAACGACAAAACAGAGTGGTTTTTGATGCTAGCGCAAAAACAACAAACAGAAATTCTTTAAATGACTTACTCTGTAAAGGAGGCGTTATTCAAGAGGATCTTTTTTCAATTTTAACTCGGTTTAGGAAGCACAAGTACGCTTTTACTACCGATATTGAGAAAATGTTTAGAATGATAGAAATCCATCCATCCCAAACTGAATTTCAAAAGATTTTATGGAAGGAAGTAAAACGTCACCAACTAAGGTGTATCGGCTAAAAACCATTACATACGGCACAGCTTGCGCTCCATATCTGGCCACAAAGGTCTTACAACAATTGGCCTCAGGTGAAAAAGATAATTTTCCTTTAGCCGCGAGTGTAGTTCTTCAAGACTTTTATATAGACGACTGCCTATCAGGCTCATCAGATCTTAATGAATATGAAACACTCAAAACTGAACTTTCCGAGCTCCAACAAAAGGGAGGTATGCACCTGCACAAGTGGTGCTGTAGTGGGACTCCAAACCGCGAACCTCAAACGTTCCCACTGGATAAGAATTCAGAAGAGGTAACAGTAAAGACTTTAGGTATGTTATGGGGAAGCTCTACAGATACTTTCTCCTACAAAGTCACCGTGAACACTAATAGCAGCTTCACGAAGAGAGATGTTCTCTCAGATATTGCCCGTATTAACGACCCCCTTGGTCTTCTCGGTCCATTTATCACCAAGGCAAAGATAATTATGCAATAATTATGGTTGTTACAGATATTGCAGAGCAATGGAAAACTCTTATTACATCCTTACCAGATTTTGAGTTAATTAAGATCCCTAGATTCATTTTGCATAACAGTGCGACATCCATTGTTTTGTGCGGATTCTCCGATGCTTCTTCTAAGGCATTCGGAGCAGTGATATACCTCCAAAGTGTATCCATATCTAGTGACATCATCAGCCGACTTTTGTGCAGTAAATCGCGAGTAGCTCCAATAAAGCCGATGACAAAGCCCCGACTTGAATTATCTGCATGTCTTCTGTTATCACAGCTTGTAAACAAAGTCATAATAGCTTTAAAGCTAAATATTGACTCCATACAGCTTTTCACCGACTCTTCAATTGCCTTGTCGTGGATCAAAACTTCGCCACATTTACTTAAAACTTTTGTGTGCAACAGAGTGGTCCAAATTCAAGAACTTTCCAAAGACTTTCACTGGAAACACGTATCTTCGAAGTCCAACCCTGCTGATCTACTTTCCAGAGGTTTAGAGGCAAAGGCCCTTTCAGCTTCCGAACTTTGGTGGAAAGGACCAGACTGTTCCAGGATAAACTTATCTGACTCTCAAACTCTCCAATTCCCTAGTAGCTCAACTGATAAACTCTAAAGCCCTTATAAAGTGACTTTAAAGTCAAAAAATGATTCTAACTTTTTAGATACTTTGATTGATATCACTAATAACTTTCATAAACTAATTAGAATTTTAGGTTTTATTTTTAGATTTAGAAGTAACTGTAAATCACTCACCAAAAGTATTGGACCCCTAACTCAAGAAGAATACCAGAAGGCAGAAACTCATCTGTTAAAAAGTCTACAGGTAAAGTATTATCACGCGGAGATAAGAGCCCTTAAGAAGGGATCCCCAGTTTCTCCTACAAGTAAGCTTAAATTTCTAAATCCCTTTATAGACCCATCAGAGGGATTAATTAGAGTTGGTGGCAGAATTTAACATTCTAAATTCAATTTCAATCAAAAATTCCCTATCGTCCTACCTGCGGGAAATAAACTTTTTAATCTCATATTTCTGTACTATCACAAAAGAGATTCTCATGTAGGCCCTCAAGCCTTACTAAACACTGTTCGTTTGAAATATAGGCCACTTGATGGCAGAAGTACAGCTAGAAAGATCGTTCACGAATGCGTAGAATGCTTCAAATGCAAACCAGTCATTGCAGCCCAAATTATGGGAGATCTTCCCTCAGAAAGAGTAACGCCTAGTTTCGCATTCTCAAATGCAGGCATTGATCTATGTGGGCCCTTTGAAATCAAATACAAAGGGCACTTTTCAGAAAATTTATGAAGCTATATTCGTATGTATGGCCACTAAGGCTGTTCACATGGAATTTGTTTCTGATTTAACTTAAGAGGCTCTAATCGCCACCTTAAAAAGATTTTTTGCGCGTCGCGGTAAAAGTTCAATCATTTTTAGCGACAACGCTACAAATTTAACTGGAGCCTCTGCAGAGCTCAAACGGTTGCATAAACTAATGTTGAAAAGTGTATACGTTTCAAGTCTGTTAGCCTCAGAAGGCATCAGGTGGAAATTTTTGCCTCCTAGAGCACCCAACTTTGGTGGTCTCTGGGAAGTGGGAGTGAAAGCTTTCAAATACCATCTAAAGAGAGTGGTAGGTTCCTCAAGGCTAACCCTTGAAGAATTCTTAACAGTTATCATACAAATCGAGGGCATTCTCAATTCCCGGCCACTCTCACCCTTATCCAACGACACGGATGACTTCCAAGTATTAACTCCTGGACATTTTCTAATTGGCCAACCAATAAATTCCGTCCCAGAACCCAATCTAATCGACAAAAGGGACATTCTCAATAGATGGCAAATGACTCAAAAACTTGTACAAACGATTTGGAAATGCTAGCAAAACAGCTATTTAAGCCATTTGCAACAACGTTCAAAATGGTTGCTTAAAAAGCAAAACATAACTCCAGGTATGTTAGTCCTATTAAAGGACACGCGGCTTCCCACTTGTACTTGGTCTATGGGTCGAATCATTAAAGTCATACCAGGACCTGACGGAATTGCCAGAGTTGCTGACATACGTACTCCAAAGGGTAATTATAGAAGAGCCATTTCCAAAATAAGTATTCTACCAATCATTGATAATTACAAACTGCAAAATAATTAATTTCTATTCTCATTTATGTGTTAATTATACATTTTATGTTATATTCGTGTTATTTGTTTTATTTTTTGTATATGTTTACTTTTTAAAGGACTCTGTTTGTCAAGTTATGTGTCAACCTTCTAATTTTCACTATGTAATATTTATATTTTTTTTAAATTTGAAATATAGTATATTTCAACGCGGGCCGGGATATTCAGGCACTCTCGCCACTTGGCGATGGCGTGTTCCCGCCGAGAGCCCTTGGCTCCCATTTCAAATTGTAGTAACCCTGGCGTGGGCCAGTGAAGGAAGAAAATTGTGAATCGATGTTAACTTTATGTATGAGCTAGAGACCAACAAGGTCCGAGGCAACAATTATCGTAGTAAACAATTACAACAAGTAATTGTCATCATTTCCAACATACAGTCCACTTACACTCTCCGAACAAACACCAAACCTGAAGTCACACAAGATCACCTGGTCTAATCACACCAAATATCTAGGGGTAATTCTTGATAAAAAAAAAATTCACGTTCGAACAACACATAACACAACGTATTAAAAAATTCCGAACTAGCGCGTGTTCGGTTTACCCCTTAATTGCTCGGAATTCAAAATTAAATATCCGTAATAAGTTGCTTATCTTTACTTTGATTCTCAGACCTATTCTAACTTACAGCTGTCCCATTTGGGTTTTCGCTGCTAAAACACATATTAATAAACTTGAAAAAGCTCAAAATAATATCATCAGACAAATAGTAAACGCTAGATGGTTCATGAAAAACACAGACATATACTCCTCTATTAACTTCCCAACAATCAAACAAATCATTCAAAAAATTTCACTTAAATTCTTTAATAATCTCATGACCATCGTTAACAAATCTCTCCATAATATTTGTAACTATGATCCTGATTTAAAAATTAAAAGACCAAAAAACATTCTATTAAATCTGTAACTAACAAACACCAGTCTCATCACGCAAACATTTAAATTTTCACTCATTTATTTATGTTTTCAACCACCAGATGTCTCTAGCTATGCTAGAAACTCCTACCTCGAGTAAACCACACACACGCACTGAATAGCAGCCTCCCCAATGGTCGGCTGATAAGTCAGATATATACTCCTACTCCCCTCTGATCAACTCAAGTCAGCCACTCAGAAAGCTTCCAGCCTAAGAGTAGCCTTTCATCATATTATTACTCAACTAAATGATTTTTTAATTAAATTCCTTAATTTCTTTTCCAAATTATATACAATATTAAATTTATTAAATTCACAAACACAGTTCTGGGCAGGAAAAGCCGAAGTAAAGCTCTTTTTTTCAAATTCTATACCTGATATGGAGATTAAGAGCATAACGCTCAGGTGCTCCAATGTGATCCAGTCAACTGATGAACTTTCGGCAGCTTATCATCCAGACGCACGCACACTACTGAAATATGTTCATCACACGTGTCTACTTATACACGTGCCAGCAACCGGATGATTACATCATCGCCTAATTTGTATATTTTCACAGGTCGTGATTTACGATCTACGTGAAGTAACGAGAGTAAGAGTTAGTGAATTTATGAGAAACACCGATGTATTTACGATGGAACCCACGTAATTTTGGCGGCAAACGATAAAAAGTTAACAGTAACAGAAAAAACGAGTTATGATGCAATGTTACAAATATTTTCAAGAACTAGTGGGCCAAAAATAACTGTTACCGATCAAGGCACTAACTTAACATCCAGTCTCACAAAAGAACTTATTAAAATAGGATCTCCCCCTAGGTTTTCTATTCCGGGGCACCCACAATCCAATGGTCTCGTCGAAAGATGGAATGGTGCATTAAAAAATATGATACATCACGTTATGAGGGAAAATCCTAACGATTGGGATAAGCATTACCTGTTTCGTTATGGGCTTATCGGAAAGTACCTAATCAAACAACGGGTGTTAGTCCATTTCAGATGTTGTATGGACAACGTCCTACCGTTCCCTTTTCGATCCTAAAAGACTCTTGGACTGAAGACATTCCTGTACCCAACGGTCAATTAAAATCTGTTACAAATTATCTCAATGACCTGAAGATCAAACTTCCAACTTGCTGCTGAGCAAGCAGGTATTGCTTCTTCTACTCACCAAGCGAACCATAATCGTATCAAAAAGCATAAATAATCAAAAAGTATAATATATTACCATAATCGTAGCAAAAAGTATAAAAGTTTCGAAATAGGTGATTAAGTTATTGTTCTTTCACTTAATAGTACATATAAAATACAAGCGAGACGGACACCTCCTTGCACCATCGTAGAAAAGCGAAGTGCACACAGTTATTTAGTATATATGCCTGATAATAGAGTAAAACACATCCATGCGAACAAAATTAGAAAACTTAATATTCAAACTAACAACATCGGAGTCATTTATGAGACCGATATTGACTTTGGTGATATCAAAAACACATCTGCAACAAAATGTACTCCAACCGACAAAACTTATATTAAGGAACACTTGAATTCTTCTCATCTGAATTCTGATCAAAAAATAACTGTTATTGATTTATTAATTAAGAACCAAGCAATAATATCTGAAACCTCCAAAATAGTTAGAATTGGTGATCAAATTGATAGCAAATAGTAAACCTAAACTGCAACGACCCTATCGAATTCCTGAAATTTTAGAAGAAGTAGACAGACAAATAGATGATCTCTTAACTTTAGGTTTAATTGAACTCTCTGAAAGTGAATATGGTTACCCAGTAGTATGTGTGTCAAAGAAAGACAGTACAATAAGATTATGCGTGGATTTCTGTTATTTGAATTCTCAGACAGAACCAGATGCTTTTCCTTTGCCGAACTCTACTGATTTGATTTATCGAGTATCAAGCTCCAAATTCATAAACATTGTTTGATCTTTTGAAGGGATACTGGCAAATCAGAATGAATTCTGAATCAAAACAGCCAACTTCATTCGTCACTCATAGAGGGCAATACTCTTTCAGTTATGCCTTTTGGTCTGAAGAATGCAGCAGCTATATTCCAACGAAATATTAATCAACTTTTAACCCATCATAGAGAGTATGCCAAGGTGCACATTGACGACATAGTAATATTTTCAAGTAGCTGGAAAGATTATTTAAGATATCTTGAAGTTGTTTTATGTAGCTTAAATGAATCTAATTTTACCATCAAACTTCAAAAGTGCAGTTATGGTGAACCTGAAGTGAAACTTCTCGGACATGTTGTAGGTTCTGGCAACTATTCACCTGATCCTGTAAAAGTACTTGCAATCAAGAATCTTTTACCTCCAAAGACTAAGAAAGATGTAAGAAGTCTTCTGCCATACTACAGATCCTTAGAACGCTGATGCACTGAGTCGACTATAAGTCAGATACCTGAACTACATTGAACTCTCTTTCTGAACATTTAAAAAGTCCTCAATATTTCTTTGTGTTTGAATTTATGTAATTAATGTTTTCTTTTTTTTTCCTAGATGCAGTTTTTATGAATTCCTTAATACATGTAATTTTTTTTAGATAACCTCTTGAAAGGGGAGGTGTGAGGCACTGGCACCCTCTAGTTGTGTAGTTTGCCAGTGCCTGTGGCAGAAACGAAGTAACCCCCGTAGGTGAAACACACCTTGATGAGCATTAAGCTCGCTGAAGGACTTAAGTCCATTCTATGTTGAATTTCTGCGTTTTGTGTGAGTTTCATATTTGTAAAGTGTCGTCCTGCAATAAAAATGATTAAGAAATAAACCCTCGTAATTAAATGACACAATAAAAGAACCCGCTCTTATAAGCCTCGACAAATTTAACATGCATCAGCCTCACTGCATGGTGAATCTTAGTGGAAACTCAAATCCACAACTTGATGGAAATAACATGAGCTTACAACCATGACCACTCAGCCACCATGACAGCTTATATATAGGATGGGTGGATTTCAATTACTTGAACAAAATTAAAGAAAACTGCTAGCCTATACCCAAGGAAGAGAAAAGCCCATTAAGACCTCCTATAAAGGTAAAGCTAAGAATCATATAAATAATGTCACTTCATTGATCATAAATTTGGACATTGAACAACTGGACAAATAAGATAGAAGTGGCATGAGACAGCAGAGGATAAATTAAATCATTGTGATATTTTGTAAATTAGATAGATAAGGACTTTAAGTTTAACACTTTGTTACAAGGTGATTGCTGAGATGGCACTACTGTTTAAACTTTATGATTAAAGTTTTATTTACAGTTTGTTCATATTATTTATTTGCTTCAAATTCATTTTTGTATACATTGTTTAATTTGTTTAGTTTAAATTAATCATTTGAATTGGATCTTTAATTGTTCCTCAATGAAATAATACTTTAAAATACAATTGCTTTTGGATTAAAATAATTGGTGCTGCATCTTATGATTTCTTCTATTATATGTACCATCTTTTACCACCAAACCAAAACAATTATAATACATTTTTAACTGTTACTGAGTACAACTTAACATGTTAATGTTAAATGTAATTTATATGGCAATCTTACTACATGTAATACATACGTTAGTACAGGCAACACTTGAAGACTACAGAGTAAAAAATACAGATAAAATAAAATGAGTCTTCATGAATTAAATAGTTATTATCCAAAAACATGGGAGAATATTATACAAAGGTATATAGAGACAAAATACTTTAACAGCCTCTCAAATGTAATGATATTCCACAAAAAAAAATGAGAATTGAAATTTTTCCAACTGAAGGACAGATAATACCTAATAATAATAGATTATTTCAATCAATTTGAAGAGGTAGATTTTCTGCCAAATACTTCTTCAGACACAGTAATAAACAAGCCAATATATAATTTTTCAAAGTATGGAACTCCTAATATGGTTGTAACAGGTGGTGAAACTCAATTTCAATCTAAGGAACTCAACCAAAGCTTTGTAAAAATTTGAATACTATACACAAACTAACAAGCCCATATTACAATAAATAAATGGACAGGCTGAATTAGCTGTACAGATTGTGAAAAATATTATGAAAGTTTGTAGCCATGAAGGAAGACCCTCCTTTAGTATTGCTAAATTGCAGGAATACACCTCTTGATAACATTCATAATGGTCCTACTCAGTTATTGCTTAGGAAAAGAACAAAAATAACAGTTCCAACCATATCCAAGCTGTTTGAAACTGGTATAAATAATCATTAAAAGAGGGGAAAGAAGCCAAAGGAGAAAAAATATACAAAATTTCACAAAGATGTCAAGATCCCAACATCTTTGGAATCGCTTTGGAAAGTGATTTCGAGCGCATAGGCCACGAAGCGGCCTTCAAGCTCGGGTCGGTTTAATATTAGATGCAAAAACTTGGCTATTGGGTTGAATTTGAGCATTCTATGACTCTGGATCAGTGGATGGGCTCTGATTGGTTGATGCTGAAGTCTGTTAAAGATGGCATTTTGGAGGTATAGGTTTCGGTCGGAGAGGGCGCTGAAAGCCTAGATTTCCATTGGTTGTTTTCTTGCGGAGGGGAGCTGTTCTATTGGCTTCCAAGAGTTGCTGTGATTCTATTGTGGGTGTGATTATGTGAAAAGGTGTATACGGCAGAGTTATGTAGAATTATTCTTAGATAGGATAAATAAAAGTTTATTGAGTTTAAGTATTAAAAGTTATGGTGGGTTGTAGGAATCAAGTAATACAGTGCGGGGGCTTTTTGAGTTTTCTCTGGGTGTGTAGTTTTCTAAATTTATCATATTGGTGTTGTTTGTGTGATTAAATAATGCAAAAAATTTTATGGCTATTTTTTGTGCATATTTTCTGAGTGTGGGAATTTTGATTGCTTTTAAAATTTCATTGTTTCTAATATACCATTTAGATTTAGTGATCATTCTGAGTGTTTGAACTTTGAATAGTTTCTAGGAGTTTAATATTAGATTTTGCCGCATACACCCAAATGGGACATACATAAGTGATGATGGGTTTGAGAACAGCTGTGTACAGAAGCAGTTTGTTTTGAAATGACATTTCAGAATCTCGGCAAATTAAGGGGTAAATACTGCATCTAGCTCACTGGAATTTCTCTGTTCTTTCCATGTAAGTGTTTTGTCAAGTATGATTCCGAGGTATTTTTTTTTGAGACCACAGGATTTGTGTGTTGTAGAAAGTGGGTGGTGGAGTGTTGACTATTCTTTTTCTGGAAAACAAGACTGCTGCCGATTTTTCGACATTAATCTTTATTTTCCAGTTGTTGTAGTAGTTTTCGAGGAGTTAAGAGATGTTTGTTGAGTGTGTATGTTACAGTTTTAATGTTTTTGTATTTTGCCAGTATGTTGGTGTTGTCATCAGTGTTCATGTTTATGATAGTGAGATTGTATAGTGGAATGTCGTTAAGGTAAATATTGTATAAAATTGGGCCAATTAACGATCCTTGTACTATGCCATAATTCGTGCTATGTGTTTCTGAGAGAGTGTTATTTACTTTTACTTGGAAGTTTGTGAGTTAAAATTCCAACATCTGATGTTGAAATTAAGGGACAATGTTTATTGGTCTACAACAGGAAGGACTTCTTGAAAACGAGAGATCATCACAGGAAAAGAGTCTGAGTACAACTATTGAAGAGAGAAAATATATTTAATTCCTAACAGAGAAAGATAAGGAAACCACAAATGAGGCATTTAATGAAGCTTCCACTGATAGTGCAGATAACTCATAGTAACCATGTGCAGAGCAAGGGGTTGGTCTCTCGAAATATGATAGTGCAGATGCACTATCAATTAAGACCTCACTATGTTGTATATGCTTGGGAAAGCTAGTAGAAAGCAGCCCAAAAAACTTAAGTAAACAATAGTTTTATAAAATTATCATTAGGAACTATAATTTTATAAAATTGCATTCATTCTGTATATTCTCTTTGCTTAAATATTTAGCATTAAGCTTTGTTGAAGGGTAAGATGTTAAGCATAATTTATCTGCAATGCTTGAGAATAATAATACACATAAATTGTTGAGTTGAAAACATACTACATTAATTAAATAGTTTTGATACAAGATAGATTTTAAATAAATTATGGTAAAAGTTATATAACGGTTACTTTATAAATAAGATCTTGGACATGAAATGTAAAGATGACCACAGGATCTACCTAATTATTACTTATAGTACTTTAAAACAATCATTCATACTTTTCAGAAACCTATTAAAATAATAGCTTAGAATCCTAAACTATTTAATTTCCAAATGAACACATGACTATCCATTTTTTATAGAAATAACTTGATAACTGTAGTAAAAGTCCTGCTCAAATTATTAATTATTCAATATTTTAACTATCAAAACAAGATTAAACTTTCAGAATAAATTGCTAATATTAGAGAAGTTTATTATATCTTTGAACAATATGAAATTATAAACAACAGAGTTACTTTTCACATCCTGTTAATAAGTAAAGCAATTTTAACCAATAAGAAAATGCATTACAAAAGATTAATGACATTAACTCACTACTAATGAGTATTCTTTAAACTAATTTCCTATATGATGCAAAAATAATACATTAAATATGACATTTTTTAAACCATTTAAAATTAAATTCTAAGAAAATAACTTACAAAACATAGCAGGACATATTACAAGGCAAAAAAAAAGGGAAATATGTATAAAGTTTGAACCTGTTAACACAAGGTTGAATAACACACGAGTCTGCTTTACATGTGGTTTTAAAATAGCTGCCTCGATATATATATAAATGTGATTGCTTGTGATATCACTCCTAGATTTTAATGTGTCATTATACTTATTTTTCTTTTTATGTAACTAATATTAATCTTTTATTTTAATAATATCACAGCTTCATAATAAGAGTAGACATTAATACTTTTTCTTCCCATCTTAAATATATATGAATCACCATTTCTTAGAAAGTAAAATGTTCCATTATGGATCACTTTTTTAGAAATTATTTCCAAGTCTCACATCGATGTAATTACATGTATGTTCAACTAGTTTGTATTGGTCAAATTTTAAGAGTGATAAAGAACTTTTTGTATAACTGATTAGTTATCTTGAGCTACAGGGATCTCAGATTAGATTATAGCAAATAAGATAAGAATCTCCCATACAAGGGATTAAAAAGAAACAAAAGGCATGTAAAAAACAATGACCCATTAAGGATTTGTAGAATAAGTACATTCAATTTCCTTTAAATATTTTAGGCATTCAATTTTTTTTTTTTTTATTATTATTCTAGGCCATGGACTTCCATACTGCAAAAATTGCATGTTTAACCATAGTTTTATTTTCTCAAATTAACCTATTACTCTGTTATTCAATGCAAATGTGCATTAAACTGAAAATTCATATTGATGTTGAAACTTACATAATCACTCAATTTATAATTATCTTAACTCATAGTTCACTTAATCTGCAATTTAGTAGCAATGGACTCTGAATACTGTGTGTTAACAGGGTCAGACTCTATTATTTTTTTACATTATTCAGATCTTTTTCAATGACAATAAATTATTTTAAAAAATTATACTATAAACTAAATGTTTACTCAGGATTTAAAAAAATGTGACCCTGTTTACACAAGGATAAAAAAAAATATTCTAAAAGAAAGCTTTTAGTCGAATATCAGCAACAATATTCCTCAGACATAATTAAAATTTTGCCACTTATGTAAAATACCATTGACCATGAAAGTTGGCAAAGTTTTTTACTGACCGTCAAATTATGCGAAATTCTAGCCAAACATTGTATATGCAATTAAGTAGAGGTGTGTGGTTCCCAGATGCTTTTTATTACACTATTTGCCCAAATCCCACAGTCTTTCAACTTTTTGTTTACGCACACTAGACTTCGAATCCAAAAAGTTATAACAGTGGTTCACAGAGATGTTCAAATTTTGCAGCTCTTGCACTTTTAAAAGCTTTTCATGAGTCTGAAAAAAAGCGGTAGATCTTTCAATACTTTTTCCCCTTGGAAAAAAGGGTAGTTGTAGTTCTATTTCACACATTATAACAATGAATCCACTCTTTCCATAATATTTAGCATTACAGTGCAATAACCTGTTCATTTTCAAATATAATTATATATTGTATATCTTCACACACTTTTTATTGATATCAAGATTGATTGGATGGTTAGTTTTAAGAAATTTAGAACAGCAAAGGCTAATATTCTCCATAAACCAGGATTCAACAACATTGAAAATACTCTGCCTTTTTTATAACCACCCAAGTCCAAGTTTATAAGTCCATGAACCCATAAATTACGAGTCATGGTAAGGATTTTTGAGGGTTTGTGGCTTCATTAGATCCAAGGCTCCACAGGTCTGACTTTTGCCTTAACAGATGGCAGCCCTATTGTAGAAATCCCCTAAATTTAGATCCAGATCAGGATCCCGGGACAACCCTGATCAAGTACCCCCAGAAATATTAATTTGTATGGAACTTGGAGGACTTTGCGACCATATTTAACCAGCACCAGCCATTAGTGTACATAGTGGATCTTTGGTTGAGGCAGGAGTCGAACTTGCAATCTTCTGTCCACAAGGTCTACGCTCTTACCGATCAGGCCACCACAGGCTCCCAATTTTTTTTATTGGATTGAAGTGAAACAAATATAAAAAAATTAAGTATTTTATTTACTTATCAATTTATGTAATACCTTAAATCATATGTAAACTGGAATCAAGATATGGCTGAAAATGAATAGCATTATTCAGAATTTTAAGCTGTGAGGCAGCTTTTTTTTTTTTGCCTCAAGAATTTCAAACTATGTCTTTTTAGTTTGGCTTTCTTCTTGAAATGATTTTGATATTGATTTAGTGTTAATAGCCACCCAAGGAAGGGCTATTGCTTAAGGTGGATCCCTTTTGGCATACCAGATCACTTCAATTTTTTATCATTTGCTCTAATTTTAATTACATTTAGCTTAAATACATTCAATTTAATAATTTATTGTTTGCTTTAATTTTAATTATATTTAGCTTAAATATATTCAGTTTAATAATTTATCATTTCCTTTCATTTTAATATCGGAACAGTTTACAAGTGTCCATTTCTCGATATTTCATCGTTTGAGTGAGAAAGTGACTGTAGGTTTTAATGTCGCAAGAGACAAAGTAGGCTATGCTCCGCCAAACACTTGTTAAAATCTATTAGACACTAATGGCATTAAAAACACAAAAAGACACACAAAAGATAAAAAGTTAAAATTCAAATGTGGTGTAAAAGGCCAATATGTCGTAAAAAAGCAAATAAATTATGGTGGATATTTCATCATTTACTTCAATTCTTATATACTTAATTGAGTAATTTAATAATAATAATAATAAATGCGTGCCTTGGGTGGCTAAATCTGTTCTTTGCAAAACTTTGCATAGAATTGTTTAATTTTTAATTGTTAGATTAATCTAATTTTTAATAATTAGATTTTTAATTGTTAGTTTAATTAGAATTGTTAATTACAGCAGCTAAAAATCTTTCAAATAAGAGCTTAAGCAAAGTTACATAGAACCACATCATGTCATAATTGCAAATAGCAAAATCCATGTTAGATTTCTAATTTACCATTATTGGTAGAATATCATGAAATTTGGTAATATTTTTCTGGTTTGGCAAAATAGTCAACAGGATTTTACATAAGTATTAAAACTTCTTTCATTTACAACTCGGTAACTTCCTTATTTAATTAAAGTTATACTATATAAATATATTTTATCAGAATGAAGACATAACATCAAAATTAAACATGTTTAATGGTTCAATGATTTTAATGCATATTTCCTGTTTTAATAAATGAGTTTTTTATTATTTTATGAAATGCAGAATAAAAATTTTTGAGAAAAATTTCTTCGATTTTGAAAATCAGAATTAGATGTCAGACTTTTAAACTCTAATCAATAATATGTTATCATTATAATGAAAGAAAAGTAGCACAAGTAACTCACTTTGGATCAGTACCATTCACAACACAATGATTAGACATTTCACCAAAGAATTGTACACCCAAAAGACCATAAAGGGACATAAAGAATAGGAAAAATAAAGTTACATTATATATCTGTTGACTTGAGCGCCTATTTAAATAGAGAAAAAAAATCCATTATTCAATAAAAACATATGGTAATCTACATTTTTAAAAATGTAACTAGTTTCCATTAATATTTTTTATAAAATAAATAACAACTTACTTAAAAATTTGGTTAATTCTTGATTTTGGCATGGAGAATTTTAAAAACACTCGAATGAAACGAATCATGATTAATGGACGAGGTGCTCTCAATATCGATAGATAAGAAAATTTTGGTACAACTTGAAGCATTTCAAAAACCTATTCAAATATTAAAAAAAAAAGGTTTTTTCTGTTAAATATTTATTATTATAATAAAAAGAAGATATAAGTAAAACTCCATTCATCTTCTCTAAATATAGTTTCAAAATTCACAGAAATTTTGATTCATACCAAAATTTTAACAAATGGTATTAAATTTTTTAAATCAAATTTGCTTGCATTCATAGATAATAATAATAATACAAGCAAATAATTAAAAAAACATAAGCAAAAAAAAAAGTATGTAGAATGAAATATTAACATGAATCATACAATTTTACACTAAAATCAAGATATTTTATTTATAAATTTTAAACAATAACCTGTAGAATAACAGATATCCACAGAAAAAAAACCATAGTTGCATCAAATTGACACCAGCGATCTTTTAAGTATGAAAAATGTCCCTGAAATAAAATGTTCAAAGTAAATTACTGAAGATTATTATTACTAATCTTTTAAAATTTTTGTATATTAATAAATATTAATAGAACTATTGAAAACTTATCTAAAAGTAAAGCATTCTAAGAACAATGACTAAGACAGTTTTATTTATGGTAGGTTTGAGGAGTTCAACCCTGTGCATTCTTTAAACTTAGAAATTTAACTTTCCATTTTTAAAATCCCATATTGCATAGCCAACCTTGAAATTAGTTCTGTTTTGCATGTAATTTTCTTAAAGACTCTAACAGAAAGCTAAAATATGGTTGGTTTGAATTAACATCACTCTTAAACAGCACAAATCGAAACTAGACTTCATAATGAACCTTGATCAAGTAAATTTTTATCCCATATAATTTCCTTAAATTAAATCTCATTGAATGAACTTTTGTTATACTAGCTATAATTAGACAATTTAAATACAATTACATTCCTATGAAATTTAAATTTCTAATTTAATTATTTAAATACTTATCAATATGACATAAAATTTTAATTAATTTTTTAGGAAGATAGTTTTAAATTTAATATAAATTGACTATCCCCTAAAAATGTTTTGGCTCCCACCCGTGTTACAACATTTTTGCAACATTTCTTCGGCATAATGATAACATATTAATGGAATAATATAATGGTTCACTATGTTGTCACATTATACTATTAAGTACATTTTTTCCTTTATGAGGGACCATGAAAATAAAAAAAAAATGAACTATTTCATATAAAATGAATTTAAAAAAAAAAGCAAGTTCATTATTCGATTATTGTGAAAAGAATGGACTAAATTGTTTGAAAAGAATTTAATTTTGAAAAGAAAGAAAATCTCTTGAGAGATACACATTTCTATTGCACTATAATAAATTTTTTAACCATATCCCAAAAATTGAAATACACTTAAAAAATATTAGAAATAAACTGTAGCTGAATGCTTTTGTTTTTAAGTATGATTATAATTTTTATTAACTGCCTGCAGAATTGTATAAATATGATAAAAGTTTCTTACAATTTAGCTATATTTATACAGATAATTCAATAAAAGCTTATTGAATGAACGTAATTAATATGTATATAACACAAAATCAAACTAAAAATTACAAATTATAACCCCTAAAAACCAAATTTTAAAAAACAATTACCAAAACTAAAAAGTTTACAAATGCTACAGAATTAATTGAAAAAATCAGTAAAATATCAAAATAACCAAAACAATAAATTAAAAATATTATCCTGATTTAAAGCAAACAAAATATTATAATGAAAAAAAGCCATAAATTTACTGAAATACAAATCATACATAATAATTTTAAAACAAATATAAACCATTAATTAAAAATTACAACCAAGTTAAATATAAAAATACATATAAAAAAGCAAATCTTAAGAGAAAAGAATTCAGAAAAAATAAAAATTGGGATAATAAAATTTTAATACTGTTCAGGATTCAAACTGATATAAGTGTATAAGTACATAGTTAAAATAATACTTGATTGATATAACAAAATAGTCTATATATCCTGTATATATACACACAGGATGTCCAAATCCAATGTCCCTAATTTGGGGTGGTTGCTATACTTAAAAGAAAGTTAAAAAAGCATAAGAATCTGTACACTTCCAGAAGGGCTTTCTTAGTAGCTCTTATATCCAGCCAGATGTCCAGTTACAGACATGTCAAATGTAGCATTTTCATAGTCACAGAGCAATAGTAGTGTTATTGGAGCATGAAGGTCTTATAAAAACCTGACCAACCCACAGGCTGCATGTGGCTCGCCAGGTGTTCTGAATATTGATTTAAACTTTTTACTGTACATAAAAGTACCAAAGAAATTCCACCATAAGCTGTTGATATCATACCCTTCTACCATGGGAATATCTTGCTACTTGACTCAACTTTTATCACAATGTATAACTAACCAACAAACTTATTGAAGAGCACAGATGTGCATTACTATGCATAGGGAAGGAATGAGACACGCGGAACATACTAAATAGTAGCAACCAGTCTGTCTGCAGCAAGCCTAATATACTAAGCACAGAAGCATATTGTTCCATACAGACTGATTGCTAAGTGTCCTTTTACCTTTTATAATTTAGCACCAGCATTATGTTGTAATTGTAGGACAGTTTTTTAAATTGTATTTTGAGTAAATATATTTAATTCAATAAAATATAATTTCCCTTAATTTATAGAAGAATGTTCTTGATTTCTCTAATGAGGTTTGGTAGAATTAGTCTCTTGCCACTACTTGAAAAGGCGTAATTTGTAGTAATTTTTAAAGTGAAAATTTGAATCGGTATCAAATTTATTACTTGCACATGCATGCAAACACACATATTTATAATGTGATGTGACTTAATAAAATGTGTTTCCAAAGCGGCTTGCAAAGTCTTTTGAGCTGGACAGGCCTGGTCTTATACATCACGAATAATGTTAGAATAGCAGCTAAAAATTCACTAACAGTGTTCTATCATGATGTAAAATTTTGATTTATTTTTTCTAAATTTAGCCAAGTTTAAATTTAATTTTTGATTTTTTTTAAAAGTCAACAATTTTATTAAAAACAACACTATTTTAATGAGATAAAAAGAATGGAAAAATTACAGAATATGTCTGTTTGGTTTAAACGTAGCATGTAACTCTTTACAACCAAATGTCGCAATTACACATTCCATATAAGGTAATGTAAGTTTGTATAAGAATTAGAAAATTATAAGTTATAAAAAGCAAATATAGTTTAGCTTGTTTCTCCTTGTGATGAAATGAACTCATTTATTAAAGATGTGGAAGCAGACTCTTCTTATCATGATCAATTTGTACACTACATTAAATTTTTTTTTATTTAGTATTTTTTTAACAAATGAAAGATGTATGTATTTGATTTCCTAATTCAAGTATTACTTATTTTATTACAAAATCTATGTTTATCTTTTTATAAAAACGTATGTACCCCCTTTTTTTTTTTTGAACGAATAGACATCAATTAAATGCATAGCTCAAACTCATGCTTTTTCTCAGTTAAACATAATATTTTTCCTTTTGAAACTTGATAAATAGAACCTTATTTATCAAGTTTCACATTCTATCCATTTTCTTGCTTATGAATATAAATGAGAAATGGAATAAACCCAGAAAAATATAATAAAGCTTGTTTTAAATATTTTCTTTTTGGTAATCCTAATATTTTTTAAAAAACAGACAGATTGTTGAAATCCATTTCTAAACAGGTATTTAAGACATTTATTTACTTATTCAAAAATAACATACTTTGGTAATACAGGGTTTGGTAATCATTCTTGAATGGTGTTGTGGTAAAAGAAATTTTAATGTTTCAGATTTTAAAATATTTTTAAGAATAATAAATGTTTATATTCTTTTATCCATTTAGATTTCTTGAAAATAAATTATGATTCATTTGGTTCTGTAATTAATCAAAATGTTGAAATAATCATAACTGACATATTTATATTTATCATCAACATAGCATAAGTAATGTTTTACAATACTATGTACAGTTATTTTTCTTTTGTATAACAATAGTCACGTTCAAACAAACAAACAATTTACCAAATAAAACCAAGATATATAAAAAAAAAAAGCAAAATTGTTTTTACTCAAATTGTTTAATTAAAAATATATAACTTACCATAAGAAAACCTCGAATGTACATTTTCACAATCATCTCAATAGTAAACAGAATGGTGACAATGATATCACACACAAATGTGGCATAAAATAAGTATTCATAACGCTCAAAAGTACGAGTAGTATTCAAACTCACTGATACTAGACTCAATAATGCGCACAGACGCAATAATCTTCTTACCCACAACTGAAAAAAGAGAGTAACACATTAAGAAAATTAATATTTAATAATACAATTATTATTGCAAAGCTTTATTCTGCAATATAAATAACTAATATCACTTTCAGGTAAAAAAAAAATATATGAATGAGTTTCACAATATAAACTAATCAAATTTCATATCAATATGTTAAATCATACATATCTAAAAAAAAAATTTTTGGAACAGATGCAATATTGTCTCCCATTTGCAAGGTTTTGTGGCTTGTGGTCAATAGTAGATCCAAAAATCAAATGACTTTTTAAACTATCAGAAAGGCTACCAGAAAGTTATATATGACAAAATCAAAACATATCAAAAGACTCATTAACAAGGGACAATAATATACAAATGCCACTTTTAAAGGAAACGATATAGTTAATATTTTAAATCTTAAAATTTCACAAACTTTTGCACCCAACATTAAATATAACATGATCAATCCATATATTTTTTTTAATATTTACTATAACTCAAAATCTCGATAAAAATTCCCAAATTCTGCAAAAATATTAAAGCTTTTAAAAATATAACAATTATTAAATGAGTAATAGCTTTATAACACACTCAAAAATATTTTTGATAAATCTAATGACAGATTAAGCATAAGTTCGTAAAAAGTTCAGGTGAGTTGATTTTAGCATTAATTCTTACCCATTCCACATCTCCGGATATTCCAAGTTGAGTTAAAGTTTCACCAGCACCATAATCTGCAAGGATTTCATCTCCTTTCATACTTTGTTTACGACCCAGCATTTTGGCCTAAATGCACTAAAAGAGGTGGAAAATTTTCGATTAAGCTACTTGTAAGTTTCAATGACACAATTCATGAAAATTAAAATTTAAATTCGAGCAGAAAATCAAATTACCAGAATTACAAGTATGACAGTTTTCTTTCAAACAAATATTATGGAATAAGGGAAACAAAAATAACGTCAAAAAGAAATGTAAAAATGAATAAAACTTTTTATTATTTAAACGCGCGGATTACCCCATAAAGGTATTTTTAGGTTAAATCAAATTAAATAAATATATTTCTTTTAATGCACTTGAAATACAAACATATTTGCAGAAAACTGAAAACATAACTAAAAATAACGCATTGTGTTGAAGAGTTTACTTCCTGTGTCTAATAAATATAATGTAATATCTTCTATAATATCAAAACAGAATGAATATAACTTTAATTCAGTTACTCTATACAATTTTAATCAAATTTATTCTGAGTAGAATTTTTGTTTAAATTTTGCTTTCAGTATTTATTTTGAAGTAACTTGACATCGAAAATCGATTATTAAATGGTATTTTTTTTTTCCATCAATTGTAATCGTTTTATTTTCTGTGGCAATTTTTGGCTTGAGTCGTATATTTAATCATTGGAATATGGTTTTATCGTTGAATCAAGTTTGCTTTTATTATGAAAGATTCTTAGCTTTCGGAAACTAACGTAGCATTGAACCATCCATTATTATTTTATCTCAAAGGATTTTAATTGCACTTCTTTTTCTTGAATTTTTTGAAATAACTGAAACAAAATGGGACGATCTAGAAGTGGTAGTAGATCTCCATCTCGCCACAAACATAAAAGTAAACATTCTCACAAACGATCTCATTCTAAAGATAAAAGAGAAAGAAGTATCAAATCAAAAAAGTCGCGGTCCCGTGAAAGATCTCGATCTAGGTAATCACATTTAAATTATGATTTTGAAATTAGTGGGTTTTTCATTGGTTTTAAAAGTGAGGAAACGAGACAATTTTAAAATTTTATGCTTTGGAAATTTAAAATAAGTGTATGTCGAAGAAATTGAAATGTTTATCAAAAATTTATCCTTTCCTGGAAATTTAAAACTTATTGTAAAAGTTAACTATTTTTTGTATTTGAATTGTGTATGAGTATATATTTAATATCTTGATTAGTACAGGAGGTTTTGCTGTGTATTTTTTTTAAAAACTAGGTATAATCTGTAATATATGTTTATGGCTTGATATTATTATGTACGACTTTCAATAGGGTAATCATCCATGTATGGTGCTGTAGGTTGACCTGTCTTTAGCATCTCTAAAAGTGACCGTGTGAAATGAAACTAGTTTCCTAAATACTGCTTTTGTTAATTATTAAACAAAATTGTGCTCTATCATTAAAATAAGTTACCCTTTCCTACATTTGCATCATAACCTTTTCTAATGTAAATTACATCGTAAGTGTTCAATTTTGTAATTATGAAGGTTTTAACTTTCATTGTGAAGAATTTGATGTTACAAATCCAGTACATTCTTCAATTAATATAATATTATGTTTACACCTGTGAAATGATTATGAAACTGAATTAACTCTGTGGATTATGAACAAGTCTGAACCCAAAATCTTATTTCTTGGATAGACTTTAATGAGCTGGGTTCATTGCTAAAATCTTAATCCAAGTTGCGTTATGATGAAAAGCACTTATTGTTACAAATTTGCTGCACAAACATCTAAATAGAATATTTACAAGAAAGGAAGCTTGTATTTTGGTACCGTTTTTTTAGAACTGTCTATAAGAGAACAGAAAAGACATGTTTGTCGTTTACGGAGTCAAATCTGTAACAGTTAATTTTTAGATATGTTTCTGCTCAAAAAATGTATTCTTTACAGTTTTATAAATTATTTTAATTAAAGTTGGCATTTTCTAAAACAGCAATTGTTATTTTATTTTGTTAATGATAGTCTGGTAATAACTGGCATATAATAGACTTTATATAGCAAGAACTGATTCATTTTAAGATTGTCTGTGCCTAATGTCAAGGAGCAGGACCCAACTTGGAATATATTTTCAGATAAAAAAATGTTACATTATCAATAATTTTTGAAGTATTTTCATTTATCATATTGTGTTGTCAAAATTTGTAAATACTTTATAAATATGCCAATTTTTACTTTAATTTTAAAAATTAAATTTAACATTACAATATAGAAGGTTTAATTTAGAACATATTTTATTCTGGAAAAACTGGATGGATATAAACTATAAGAAGTATATGCTGCTCGGTTTCAGATAGTTAATTTAGTATGTAATATTTGTAGGTTTATCATATAATTTAATTTAGTTGACCCATCTCCAAAATTTGAAGTCAGTAAAGTGGCAATGTATTATGTTAAAAATTATATTTATTCTATCTGCATGCTTCTCCAAATTTCACTACAAAATAATCAAGTACACTTAATCGGTTCAAGTGAAGTAGCAGAAGCTGTGTGGTGACTTAGATGCAATAACAATTTAAATTTAAGGTAACCCTTCATTACTCTACGTCATTTTGTATCACTTTGGTAATCTCTTTTCTAAGTTGGTGTTTTCCCCCCGAAAGTTGCCAAATGCAATAAGTTGCTTGTAACTACTGAAAGGTTCAGCAAAAGAATGAGAATTTCCATTTTAAATAAACCTAATAAAGCATAATAATTTTATCAGAATATAGTGATCTGTACATAATCAATGAAATGACAATGAATTTGTATTTTTTTATTTCAAATATTAGCTTATGAGTAAATCAAACATTGAAGGTAATTGAATTATTTCATCATTTGTCGAAGAAAGCTTCAAATTCTCTTAAATAATTTAAACATTTTAATTTTCCCATTCCCTTGAAATCAAAAAATAAAATCATACATTTAATTCCATAATTTTTTTTGTGTGAGTAAGTGAATCATTTTGGTTTAAAGATTTTCTGGAAATAAATATGCTAGAAAAGTATTTCTGATAATTTTTTAAAATGTTGATTCGTAACTTTATAACATATTTTGTTTATTACAGGTTATCAAAGTTAGAATTGAATAAATTAGATAGACATTCTCAAGATAGTAGTAAAAAAAGGTAATAATTTTTTTTATTTGAAGAAAATATTAATTTTGTAGCAAAATATTTTTATCTTTTTTTCATTTTAGGACATTTTTAAAATATTTGTAATTTTTACTATTTCTTTTTTAAAAATGCTAAGTATTTTTACAATATGATGCAAAATAAAGTCAATAAGTATGAAGGGTATGAATACGCTATGTATTTTTAAGGGTGTCTTGCTCTTAATATGTAAAATGAATATCCTTGCATTTACAATAAAACATGATTAAAGTAATCCCAGGAAAACAGTTTTGTGAAACAATTTTTTTAAGCAATTGATTTCAATATGCAGTATAACTTTTGATAAATAAATTAATATATACATTTCCTTCATAGGATTTTTTTAAGCAATTAAATATTAATAGATTATTTATAGGAAGTGGATAAACTACATTCAGTGTTTTCTAATGGGATCATTAAAATTCAAAATTTTCATTTTTAAAAATGAAGTAGATATTGAATTTTCTCATTGAAATGTCTGTATTTGCTAATATTTATAATGCATGCTGTATGTACATGCATGAAAATGTAAATTGCATGAATTTTTTTTTTCAGAAAGTTACTTTGTTCATGTGAAATCAGTAATGTTAAGTAATTCAGAAATTAATTTCATATTGCATAATTGAAAATCAGTATATAATTAAAGTATATAATGTGTAATATTATTAATAAGGAAGTATTTTTGGCTATAAGACTTAATTTTTTAAGTACAACAATATAAATACCAATTGTTATTTTAAAACGTTTTTCTGAATTTCACTTGGTGTGTGTGTGTGTCATCAAATTTTCGATCGTTAATTTAACCAACTTCCCATTAAGCTAGAGCTCTGGAACTTTGGGAATCATTCTTATTCGCCTAACAATGCAATATTAAGACATTTGCGACAAGTTTTAACTAATATTTCAATAATTTTTTTTAATAACATAATTTGTGTAGTAACCTGGCACCATCTATGGAAGATATATCGAATTTCCCAGAGAGAGTGATCTTAAAGATGAGAGAGATATGAGGTTTTTTTTATAAAGTTTTAACTAATATTTAAATGATTTTTTTTAATAAACTTTGCCACCATATAAAAATGTTGGTTTTTATCTTGAACTTTTTCCTTTAATCTTTTTCTGAGAATTTTTAGTGTAAGAAATTTTAGATGACATAATTATTGATTTTTTTTTTATTGCTAAATTTCATGAAATGTTTTAATCGCACCAAAATTGTTAATATGCATTTTAAGACAAGTTTAAATCAAGAAATAATTTATTGAAAATAGGAAACGTTCGTCTTCATCATCAAGTAGCAGTAGTGATGATATGGATGGACCATATAATTCCCAACGAAGGCGGTTTAAGAAAATTTGCGAAGTTGAAAGACTAGCTGATATGGAAAGGGTGAGGTAAGGTTTCATTTTCATTCAATAATTTAAAATATTTTTTGCATATTTAATGAGATTGATCCTGGATAGATAAAAATGTGAATTTAAATAAGTAAATTGTGTGGTACATATTAAGTAATTTCAGCATGAGGTCAGTTATGTTACTAAATTTTTATTATGAAAAAAATAAGTGTATAAATATCAATTATTTAGATGTATTTTGTATTTTTAAATTGTTTTAATGGCAGTCATATTTTTTTGTTTAGTTATAATCTTTATATGATAACTAATCTATCAATTCATATAGTGTTCAAGAAGAGAGACATCCGATTTTCAGTGTATAAGAATAGAATGTCAGATTTTTTTAAAATTATAATATATATCAAATAACTTCAACTTGAAGGTTCTTAGACCCATGTAATGATTGGGTATGGCTGAATAGTCCCACTGTAACTTATGCATGTTGTAAGAGGCGATTAAAATGGGTTCCCAGTGTCTGGGTGGTATAGCCAGGAACCCTGCGGATTATATAGGGAGGCCTCAGGGGTTTGCCTTCTTTAGGTAGGTATGGGCATTATGACCTTCAGGCACCCTAGTGATCTTTTCCTTTTTCTAGGTTTTACTATCTTTGGTAAACACGGGTGACATGCCCCCGGAATACCCTAGCAATCCTTCTTTTTCTTCAACCTTCCTTCTTGTAAACCAATTTTTATCTTTTGTCAATTTTTTTCACATATCTAGACGATAGTTGTCTTATTTGGTGCAGTATAACCGCATCTGGCTCTTGTGGCAATAACCTTTACATTCATTCACGGTTTTTATCAAAGGGTATTTTTCTGTTTAATACTTAACCACATTTTTTTGTATCGCAATGGTACATATTGGTTGATAATTTTCCAAGTAATAGTTATATAGTAAGTATATAATTTTGCAAGAAAGTGATAAAAATGTTTTTCTTGCAGAAAGAATCCAAATTAAGCTATCAAAGTGTCAATCAGAATTACACATTACTGTATTTTAATCAGTATAAAAAAAATAAATATCTGTGTGTAGAAGAGCATTTGTGACAACAGCTTTTTTTTAAAAAAAAATAATTTATATATTTATATAAAATCTTAAAAATACATGTAGGTATTTAAGTCTAATATAAATTGTTTTTTTAACAGGAAAACATTATCTTTGAATATACTTATCCTAATATATATATATATGAGTGTGGTCTGAAAAGTTTCTGATTTTAACATGTAGATTGCAATAAAAGCTAAGGAATATGGTTGTGCATCTTTTTACAGATACTAACCAAAATTTCAGCCATTTTGGAATCTCAGTTGTTGTTTCACAATCATTTGAGCAAGCTGATGTGAGTGTTTTTATGAAAATGGAAATAATCAAGTATCGAGCTATCCTTAAATATTTGTCTTTGAAAGGCAATATGCTTATGCCAATCAAAGATGGATGCTGTGTACAATGGCTTTGCTACATTATTTACCACCATGAAATTTTGGGCAGCTGAATTTAAATGTGGTCTTATCAGCTTGGTATACAATGAACATGCAGGGTGTCTAAAAACTGCAACCACTGACAATAACATCATGGTGCTAAACTGTCAAATTAAAGAGAGCAAGATTGCAGAGGCTATGAATATGTCCAAAGAAAATTTTTGTCACATATTGAATCAAGATATAGGCATAAGAAAGATGTCAACATTTTTAATGCTGCATTTGCTCACATTAGACCAAAATGTATGTTAAAAAAAAAGTTAAGAGTTAAAAACTCTCAATGGATAGCAAAAATTATTATGGATTTAAGTTGAGATATGTACAATATAAATGTTGATGTTGGTGCCAAATTTGGCTTCAAATCATGTGTAAAAAGGTGAACTGAATCTTTCTTGGGCTCAACTATTTTTCATGTTTAATTGCTTACTTCGTCATATTTTTAGGCTGACGATTATTGATAGTTTTCATTTGCCTATTACCACTTTTGTATTTTTAAAGTTTTGTTACAACTTGTGGCACTTGTGATCAGTGTTCCATGTTTGTAGATCATTTCCATATTGAATAAAGTGTAGTTGTGTTAAAAAATGTTGTAAAATGAAGACATATATATATATATAAATATAAATTTTTTTGATCCAAATATTTTGTGTGTGTGTGTGTGCAAAACAAAAATGTTGCTTCAAATTATGGAATAATGAAGCAGAGTCTACCAATCTATTACTGACTATATTCAAAAGGAGCCAGCTATTACTTTGGATAACTGCCAATCTATTCAAATGAATATTTTCAATGCTCTGTTGGCATAGGTTAAATGCAATGTTTTGGTGCTGATTAATTACTGTAGATGAAACTTGGATACTCTATTATGCACCCAAAATGAAAATACAGTCAAAACAGTGTAGTTCAAAAGGGGAATTGGTCCAAAAAAAGCTAAAACTGTTTGTTTTTTTTTTACTGTGAAAGTGATGGCAACTGTTTTTTGGGATAGTCATCGAATTATCTTAATCATTTATCTTCAAACAGGAATAACCATTCCTGGAGCAGGCTACACATAATTACTTGACTAAGCTGAAGGCAGAAATTATAGGAAAATGGCCACATTTGCAGGGAAGAAATTCTGTTTCACCAAGACAATGCGCCGGCTCACTCCTCAGCGGTTGCCATGGCAAAAATCCACAAATTATAGTTTGACTGCTTGATCACCTTCCTTACTCACCAGATCTAAACCCCAAGCAACTCCTTTTTTGTTCCCTAATCTAAAAATTGCACTTGGAGGACATAGATTTTCATCAAATGAGGCCACCACCTTCGTAAAAAATTATTTTGCATACAAAGACGCCGAGTACTACTAGGGTGATTTAAAGAGATGAGAGCATCATTGGGAGAAATGTTTAGACTTGCAAGGAGACTATGTAGAAAAAGAAAAAATGTCTTGTATGTTTTCAGGCCACTCTCGTGTATAAATACATAAAATTTATTAAAACAATATTTTTTTTCTTCATACATATAAATTGTATAATTGTTTGATAACATTTTATAATTTTATTTTTTAATGTTCAAACAGCTTGCATCTGGCCATTTTTCCACAGGTGAATTTTGAAAATAAAATTCAACAAGCAAACAAACATAAAATTTTTTGTAGAAATTATGATAACCACTGTTAAACATTAAGAAAAATATAATTCATGAAACACTGTCATGAATAAGTAATCAAAAATAAGCTAAGATTTAATCTCTGAGAGATTACTTTTTTTCTTCAATTCATGCTAAAAAAAATTGCAATTATACTTTAATGAGAAAACAATTGAATTATAATAATGATCTCCAGAAAACTGTGAAGAGTCAATTGTCATAATGCAATATGCACCAGATCTATACATAGTGAATTAGTAATACTGCTTAGCAAAATTTCTCTCACCAATCCCGTAACTAAAAATGTATATACCAGGTGGCCATAAATAAACGACCCTACTTCAAAATTGTTTACAGACGAAACTATTGTTCAGAAAGTTGTAAAATTATGTGTACGACTTAAGAAAGGGATGGGAATTTGTTTGAGTGAATAAAAATTAGTTCAAAATTTCGCCACTATAGGGTGCTTTTGAATGAAAGCCTCAGTTATTACCGGTTTTCTATTTGTATTTTATCGCTTTTTTATCCACAGGACACGGTAAAACAATAACTGATACTCATTAAAAAACACAATCTCTAAAATGAACTGCAAACGTTAATTAAACTTCTTCGATGACTAATTTTCAAAGGATTTACACCAAGGAAGATGAAAATATGCAAATTTTTTCAATGTCATACAGCAACTGTTATAAAAGCAATAAACTTTCATGGGAGATTAGTTTATTTTCAGTGTGCTCGGTATTGCTAATCAGAATGTCATTATGTATACCAGATTCTATCAAAATGATAGTTATTATTCTATAAAAGTTATTCTATCAAAACGATAATACGCAATAGTTGCTCTACGGAAATTTCGGACTTTAAAGGGGATATGAAAAGGTACATTGACTGCTACAAATCTTCGATTAATGGTAACCAAATTTGAAGAAACAGGATCGTTGAATGTTCGTTCTGGAAGAGGAAGAAAACCTGTTTCTGTGGAAGCAATAGAGAAAGTTGTACTTCAGGTGGAAGAGGACAAAGCATCCAACGTGCAAGCTAGTACAAGTGTTCGCCGTGTGGCAGAAGCATTAGATCTGCCTCGTTCAACTGTCCAGAAGATCATGCGAAACATCCTCCGTTACTATCCATACAAACTTCAACTTGTACAGGAATTGCTTCCACATGATTTCGAAACTCGACATCTGTTCTCTTTGCAGTTTCTTGCTCGTTTGGAAATTGATCCAGAATGGCCTTGAAATATCCTCTGGACAGACGAAGCACACTTTCATTTGTACGGTTTGGTGAATACTCACAACTGCCGAATTTGGGAAACAGATAATTCCACCTTGCAAGTTCCGCTACACTCACCAAAAGTAACGGTGTGGTGTAGGTTTTTCCGTGTCTTTTATTCTTGGCCTGTATTTTTTCGAGGAATTAGGTGCTGGAGGTCCTTTATCATGTTCTATCACTGGACAGTGATATGCATCGGTATTACGGAATAAAATTATTCTGGATCTGCAAGCATGTCAGTGCCTTTCACGCATAATTTTTATGCAAGGTTGAGCTTGTTAAGGACGTTCTCAAACATCACTTCACAGAACGTGTGATCAGCTGCCAATTTCATCATCCATGGCCTCCCTGATCGCCTGACCTTAATCCATGCGATTTTTGGCTTTGGGGCCATTTAAAACAGCTGGTAAGTTGTGATCAACCAAGAACTTTACCTGATCTCAAAGACAGTATTTCACATGTTCTTAATTTTTCCCAGAACACACTGGAACATGCTATCTTACGATTTCAAATAGTAGCTGAAAATGATGGTCATCATGTTGAGCATTTATTGTTGTAACAAAATTTGTAAACTGTTATAAATGTATGCTAAGTATTAATGTATGCTAAATATGATCTCCTTTAAAAACACCCTCTAGTGGCGAAATTTTGAACTAATTTTTTTATTCACCCAAACAAATTCCCATCCCTTCTTTATGTCATACACAGAATTTTACAACTTTCTGAACAATAGTTTTATCTGTACACAATTTTAGAGTAGGGTCATTTAATTATGGACACCCTGTACATTTATGAATTGAAAAAAGTTTTACGAAATTGAGTTTTCTTTTAAAAACTTAGAGCTCTCTGGTGCTTTTAGAATTATTAGAACATCAAAAATTGCTTCAACATTAAATTAAAGAGAATCAAAGGAATTTTGAAAAATTACTTAGATATGCATGTCATTATCATCTGAAGTTTCAGCATACCAAATTGAATGCGTGAAAAATAAAAATTCAGATAATAATTAATACATTAAGCAATATTTAAATGTATCAAGTTCTAAATTTTAGTTAAAATATATAAATTTTGAAAAAGCAGAAATGAATTGAAAAACCTTATTTAATATTCAGTTTATTAAAAAGTTAAGAAAAATATATGTAAGCTACAAAAGTAATTCAGAACAACAAAAAATAAATGTTGAAAGACAAAAAAAAATAATTTTAAATTGAACAAAATAGAGCAATGTATTGGGTGTAGTAAGAACTTGTAAATCAAATTTTGTGTAATGTCTACTGTGAAATAGAATTCCAATTAGTACACCATATTTGTGTCTTATAATAGAAACAAGTTTAGAATTAACATACTGGCTAATGTAGAAGCTAGGAGAATAGTGAAAGTAAAATTGAAATTTCAAAGGCGAAGGATGTCTAGTGATCAGTCATTTATTCATCATTGCATTCTTTATGAATATCACAAAGGAAAATGTGTTGCAAAAGATTAAATCAATCTGTTTTGTTCTCAGGGAGGAAATATATAAAAAGGCACATGCAAATTTTAATTTCAATGTTTTAAAGATGGCGATTGTGATGTTGGCTATCTAGAACGTAGCGAGGCCCCATTGAAGACTAGGCATGAGGATTTGCAAGCTTTGTTCTCCAAGAGGCATCTCAAATGCTAACTGAACTTGCCAAACAATTCAGAGTATCACAGAAAAACAATTTCTAATTGTTTACGCACAATGGGGAAGACTGGAAGATTGGTACCATAAGCAGGATCTGCATGTCTTGAAGTACAGGAATCTGCTTTGCAGGCAACACTTTTCTTGTGGAAAATCATGATGGGAGAAGAAAAATAGCAATCTGAAACACAAAAAAAAACATTGGTGAATCCTACGGAAGCTATAACATCAATGCTGAAATGAGCCATTCACTGCAAAAAAGTTCTTTTATGCATCAGATGAAATATACAAGGCAAGCTAAGTCTATTTCAAACTATTGGAGCCCAGTGTAAGTATAATTGCTGAATGTTGCTAATAACAAATGATGCAACTGAACCAGGATATTGGTTGAGAATGTTCATTTACTGACAAAGGTTTGCACCCTTTGAAATTGCTCTATGATTAGGCTAGGTCTCATGTTGCAAAACCTGTCAAGGACACATTAGTAATGCTTGTCTAGAAAGTTTTGGAACATTCCAGTGTCCTGACATAGCCTCTTCAGACTATTATTCATTGCACCTGATGCACAATACCTTGTCTTCTATCTACTTTTGGGCTGTGGACAAAATACAAAAATGGTTTGATGACTTCATTGGGTGAATCATTCAATAATACATACATTAGTTGACCAATTCATGATAGAAGGTGTTAGTTAATGATGGAGAACATTTTGATGAATAAACATATTATTCTCGAACAGCTTTCAGTTACATATTCATTTCTCTGAAACACGCTTTACAACTTATTACTACACTCAATTAGCAGAGTAATAATCTCCTTAGCCATGTATTAATCAAACTTTTGCAATCAGGCATAAATTTATAAAAGAAGTAAAACCTGATAATACGATCCAAAGAGATTGAATTTACAAATAGAAAAGATTAAAAGAAACATAATTTAATAACAAAAATCATAGAAATTCCTAAATGTAGATTGCAAAAAAGCAATTTGAGAAAAGTAATGTTAATAAATGTAAAAAATAACAAAAAAAGTGTCTCGCACAAAATTCAATCAACATTGACATAGCCATTTCTTCTAAACATTAAGTTTGGTGCATTCAAAAGCATCTAAAAGCCTAGTACAGCCATATCTTGAATTTAAAATAAACCGATACTGCTATTTATATAAAAAGTTATAGTTAAAATCACCACTAAAAGACTTCTAAAGAATTAAAAGCTTAAGAAAAAATTATTCTATTTTATAATTTTTGTATTTTAAATTAGGTTTTAGAAAATGGATTTGATATTCAGCTTGAGCTTAAATATGATAGAATTTATTTAAATTATTTTGAATTATAAAAATATCAATAACTTAATTTAATGTTACTTTGTCAGTATAATTATATAATATACTACATATCCTGTGATCCATAATTTTCAAGTTAATATCTAAATAATCAGTTTCTGAATATTTATATTAGTTTGTAGTAATTTTAAATAAGAAGGATAATAAGATTAATCTGATTTATATATTCTAGGTTATATTTGTTTTGAAAAATTATTAGGTCATCAATGTATCTAATCAAAGTATAATTATTATCTATAAAATTTTGTTGATAGAAGTATAAATATATGTTAGCTAAATTATTGCTAGCAGGACATATATATGCATACAAATATATATATTTAGTTTAACAGCTGTAATTTTTAAGTAGCATACAATTATAAAATTGTCCTAAATCTGGGGTGATTAATGCTGGGATTAAATTTAATTATGCATGTTTGTTATCTTATTTTCAACTTTAAAGTATAAAGTATAGAAATTCCAAATGTGTGTAGTTGAATAAAAATAGTGTAAAATATTACATTTTAATATATTACTGTAGTAATTGTACCATAAATATTGTGTGATGTAATTTATCACTTCATTAGTGTAGCATACATAAAAGGTGAAAATTTCTTATTCTTGTATTGGGATTTAATTGAATAAAATTTATATCTCGTCAAGCATATTATGTGATAATTAGTTATCATAGATCATTCTAGATATGCAAAAGAATCGGGGAGAGGGAGTTTTTTGTCTCATAAAACAAATACAAATGTATTTGGCTCACTTTCAAACTTTCAATTGTCAAATTTTTCAAAAAGACTTGACAGAAGTAATTTTTTTGCTTTTAAAATTGTCTAAAAATATTTCTCAATCATCTTATATCAAGTAATCTTAAATACTCAAAAAAATTCCAATTTTAAAAGCCTACAATTAAAACCTGTCCAGAATGAACATTACTTAACACTACTATGTAACAATTAAATGTAATAAATACATCATGCCATTTTTGTCTTTCTAATGTTTACATTTAAGATTTTTGGTTAGTTTGAAACTTAAAGTAATGGCATAAATTCCAGTATAAATAAATATGCCACTGAAAATTTTACTTTTATCATTAAAAAATTTGACAACTTTAGTAGAAATTTGATTTAAATGTTTCCCCTTTATTTTCTATTTTTAATTTCAAAGTTGAAGAAAGCTCAGGAGAAATTTAAAGAGGGAAAATTATATACAAATTTTTCTTGTTTATTTATATATGTGTGTGTATAGTATGTTTTTTGTGATTTTTTCTTATTTTTTCCAGATTTCGCTTTTGATGATTTTAATGTTTACCATTTACTTTTATTCACAGCTAAAAAAAAAAGTTTAAAAGATCCGATTCGCAAAATCAAAGATTTGTATTGTAAGTAGGATATATATTTAAGATTTCCTGTTTGTGAAGGATATATTGTTAAATATTTTACTTTGTGTTTACAATTTACATTTCTGTAAAGAAAATTATTTTTTTAAGATCAAAATTTGCTAAGGTACTTTATCTAATTGTTAAGCTTGCTATATTGAAGTTTCCATGTTTATGTATAGGAGACAAAAGGAATTGGAAACCAAATTAATAGAAGAAGAAACTACTAAGCGATTTGATGAACTTGTAGAAAAGCGAGTTGAAGAGGAACTAGAGAAAAGAAAAGATGACATTGAAAAAGAAGTTTTACGAAGAGTAGAAGAAGCTAAGAAAATTATGGAAAAGCAGATGCTAGAAGAAATGGAGCGCCGACAAAAATTGGAACTTGAAGCCCAAAAAGCTAAGGAGGTAATAGCAAATGCTATTCTACAAAGTATTGAAATATGTTTTCTCTTTATTTTACAGGCATCAAGGCTTGTATCTAATTTTGCAGTACAAATTAAATTGTGTAAATCATTTTCATATATATTTTTCATATTTAATTTAATGTTTGAGTTTTGAGAATTCTTTTGGATGAAAAATCCTGAATTTAAAGTTATTGTTCAATGAACTCATCCAAGCAAAATTAATACCACAATTTATGATTTAGGAAATTTATTTTTGATTTTGTAGAATTATTATATGCAATTGAATAATTTTTTTAAAAAAATTTTGGTACATTCAAATAGGTATTGTAATCTATTGTTAATTATATATATTAACCTTTCTTTTGAAATGTGTAGAGTGAGATATTCTTCAAAATATATATTGATTATTTGGTAGACTTAGAAGAATGCTTTGTTGAGTCCTAAATTTTTCAATCACATTTTTCTTCTTCTACTTTTATCATTTTTTTTTATATACTTATGGAAGAATTCTTATAATTTTTTTTAAAATTCAGTCAGCTACTTTTATTACTAAAGAAGTGTATATTTGATAGTAATTATCACACACAATGTGAGATTGCAGTACAATTTGTGATTATTCAATAAAAGTTCGTGATTTGTAAATAAAAAAATATCAACATTATAGTATTTTGCATGTAAAAAAGCGATACATTCTGATTTTTTCTTGAGAAGTATAAGCATTGTACATATATTTTCAACAAGAATAATTTTTAAATTATAAGAGTTTATGATGTTTCTCAATTTATTGAAGGATTGGTTTTGTCATGTCAAAAAAAAATTGAATTAATTTGAGAATATGATTGGAATTGTTGATCTCCTTAGAATCCTGGATCTCCTTTTTTAACCTTATTTATTTTGTTGTGAAAAACTGATCCTTTGTCAGTGTTTTGGTTTTTATAGCTATTTGGTTATCATTAGCAAATACGAAGCAATCTAAGTCATGGATTTTTTTTTTTTTAATTCTTCACAATCTTTTCTGATTTTTAAATGGGACACTTCCATATATATATGTGGCAAATATACGATTTGTATGCCTCATACTTGTCTTATTTCTATATTCTGTACTCTATGTTAGGTTTTGTAATTAATTGAATTTTTCTTTTGTGAAAGATTTATTGACTGAGTGAGATATGCTTGTAAAGTGTTATTTGGCATAACCACTTGCTATCAGGTTTTAACATGCTTTGATTTATTTTTTCGAATAAACTTTAAACTGAAAAATTAAATACATTTAATTCTTACTTATTTGTTGTAATTTTTTTTAAATCAAAAAATTATACAGATTTATAAAGGCAAAGATGATCTTTCAATTTTACTGTGGTTCAGATTTTTTATTAAAGTTTTTAGTTAAATTTGTTGAAATCTGATGGCATTAGAAATGAATAAAAACTTTAAGTGGGGGTAAAATATTGTATTGACCAGCAGTTTTAAAATTTTATATTTTACTGTTGTATATCTCTTGGAAGCTTTCGGGTTTGGGGGGGGAAAATCCGGCCCCCCCCCCCCATCCATTTCATGCAAAAGTCATGCAAGTGTTTAAATTTAATTTAATGTTTTTTATAGTGAACTCAGTATAAATGTGTGAATAAGTTATTTCATGAAAACAGGCAGAAAGAAACTTCAGTTATAATTTATGTATTTTATTACATCTTTTTTGCTCTTATTTAAGGTGGATTTAATATTTTTGGAGGGCACATTATTGTTGATGATTATTTTCATTGCTAATTGTAGGTGCTTCAAATTGCATTTTCTATCTTGTAAGAGAGTGGAGAAAAAAAATGTTTTGTTTTAGTTCTATCATTGAGTTCTTTTCATAAGAAATTTTGAAGAATAAAAATTGGTGTAGCTCTGTACTTATCTTATTGCTGCGTTTTTAAACATAAAAATTTCTGTTGTTGTTATCCTCATAACAGTCAATTTCTTCATTAAATTTTATTTTTTGACACAATGTGTTAAAATTTTTAACTCATGCTTTGAACGTTTTAAATTCTTTTTTAAAAATTTATTTATGGCTATTCTTATATTTTTATTTTTCAAACTGATTTGTTCATTACCATTTCTGTTCATTTTCTAAGAATTTTCTCTGCTAAAAGATTTTTATAATTTTTTTTCTCTTTGAAAAAAAAATCAATTGATTAAAAGATTGAAATTTTTCATCATCAAGGGTTTTTTTTAATGCTATTCCATTATGTCTTACATAGTTTTAAAAAAGATTACTTATTTAAATGGAAATATTTTGCATGCCTGCCTACTTATTCAAGAATTCAATAGATATCATTAATGTGATAAAATGGTTAATTCTAGATCAGGGGTGGGCAATTGTTTTTACTTGAGGACCACTTTGTGGAAGTGGAGGCTAGCATCAGGCTGCATCTTTTTAAAACGATTGCATTCATTACTTAACTTTGCATTTCAGAAAAGATATAAATTGTAACATAAAAATCAATAAATATAAATTTAATAAAATAGTAACAGTTTTATTTAATTTGTTTTTGTGTTAATTTCAAATAATCTATAGCTGCAAGTACATTTATAATTTTAGAATTAGTTTAATGACAAATGTACCCTATTGCACTTTTTTTTTTTTAAAAAAAATCATAAGTGAGATTGATTTTGTTAAGATTCTTATCATATCTTGAGAGTTAATGTATGTCTGTGAGCATGTATATTTAGTCTTGTTGATCTTCAAGCATGAAAAATTTAACTCATAAATGTATGTCAACCCAATTATAGAGAACATTTTTTCAGCTAATTTTTATATGTGGAAGTTTTTCAGCGGACAAAAATTTGTAAAATTCCACTAATGTCACAGTATTAAATATTTCTTTCACTATATGACCTGAACTGCATGTCAATAAGTTCAAGCCTGAAGCTTTTCCAGTGCTATGTCGATTTCAGCAGTGATGAGATAAGAGAGTGAAATGAATCTAGGCTCAGTTTACGTAAAAACCCTGAAATCTGCTTGTGACCCTTATCTTTCAAACCATACAAATGATCTCTAATCTTTGCAGAAACACTTTCAGGCACTTTTTGTTCTCCTAAGAGAAAGAAATGATAAAGATTACCTCCTACTTGCTTTATTAATAGACCTAGTTTTACTTTGAATGATTTTACATACCGGAAGAAAATTTCGGTTCTAGACAGATTTTTCTGACTGTCTTGGCAGGCTACAATAAAACTCTAAGCAGGCCATATGTGGTCTGTAAACCACTATTTTCCCACCCCTGTTCTAGATAATTGTCTTTAACAACAAGAATTTCTTCTAATGTATCGTATAACTGGTGTTATAATTAAGTGTATATTCATCAACATGCATTTGCATACATTAAATGATAATAGTTTATTGAAAGGTCATACTTTGAAATTTGTTATACTTGATCTTTTGTTTTTAATTGTGTTAACTGATTGTTTACTTTTAAGTCATTCATTATAAGATACACAATGAGCTTAAAATTAATAATATGGTGATATTAATTATGAGGTTTGGATAAAATGTAATGTATATAGAAATATAAAGCTTAAACCCCTTCTAATTATGCTGCATTATATTTTCCTGGAAGTCCATTATTTATATAAAGGCAGGTATGTAACAGTAAAAGGTTGGGAGATGTATATTAATTATTAGAGTAGTATAAATTCTGTATCAATTAACTCAATTACATTACAGAAAAATAAAATTCCTTTTTCATCTTCTTTTTTTTTTTTCCTGGGGGAAAAAAAAGGTGAAAGATTATTTACTATCTGTGTGGTAATTAATTTTTAAATTACCCTGACTGAGAATCGTTATATAAATTATCTTATTCCAGCGGAACATTTATAATATAACTGGAATGCAATTTCAAACTGTTTTTGAACATTTTGTGCCCTTCCTGGTGATACATCTGCACAGATCATGTAACAAGTCAGAATATGAAATTTCCTGTGTTGAAGCCACTCCCTTCAAATTTGACTTGCCAAAAACACTTTCTTGTTCTAAAAGTTTTATTCAATAATCAGTTCATTGAACTCTATAAAAACAAAAAGAATTAATCAATAAAGAAAGGTTCAAGATAGGAAGACTTTGCATTATTCTCTTGGAAGTGTCAGGATTTTAAAAAAGAAATGGAAACTTTGATGCTGTAATTGGGTAAGTTGCAGTATTTTTTAGCCCACTTTTGTGATCTCATTCTTTTGTGGTGTAATTTTCACATTATATAATGTTAATGGTTCATTATTCTCAATGAATGGTAGGTAAAAGCGAGAATTTTAATTGGAAGATTCTGATTTCAGGTTTAATCATTGGAAATAGCTATAAATATTTCAGGGATAGATAACCCAAATAACATTATAAAAATTGCTGAATATAAATTGTAGGCTTTACAAAATAAAGGCCTGTTTAAATAAGGGGTCCCCTTAATATGCATGTATTCCCCTTTTCCTATTCCTTATACATTACTTGTATTGTTCGATTCTAAAGACTACCTTCAACTTTTGTGTCTTTTGATTCTCTTTCGAGCATTTAGGTACAGCTGTTGGTGTTTCTGGATTCTGAAATGGAGCCTTTGCATCTCAAGCTGCATAGTAAAATTGCATACAAACTAAAATTTATAGTACAGTGAAATTAGATTAAGACTTATTTTCATTAAAACAAGTTTTTATTAAGAATTTATATATATATATATATATTTCAATCACATCCTTTGTACAGGATGTTTTTTTTTTTTTTTTTTTTTTTTTTTGGTTAAGTTGCATCAAATTCCACTGTATAGATACAATTTAATATGTTGATTGATATAAATACTTCCTGGATTTTTTTTTTAAAATTGGTTCCTTTTTTTATTTATTTTTAAAAACTTTTCTGTATATGTGTACATACATTTTTAGTTATGGAAATATTTTTAAAAATGTTTCTTAAATTAGCATTGCTGAAGTGCGTTTTTTAGATATATTTTACATTTTTGTGTGTATCATAAGAATTTTAATTTTTTATTTTATTGGTATATTTTTTGTAATTATATATATAAATCTGATTGTAAATTTTTGATATTTTAATGTACAGTTTTTTTAAAAAATTTGAATCAAATGAATGGTTTTTTCCCCTTGTGTATGGTGTTTTAAATTTTCTTTTTATTTTGTCAATTTACATCAACAAAAAGGGTGATGGTATATCTGTAGCAAAATTATAAATATTTCATAATTATCATTAATGTTTCAGAATAATTTTGTTGATGTGATTTGCAATTTGATTGTTAGAATTTGGCTTATGCCTCTATCAATCATTTGCTTTATTATTTTTTCATCTATATCATTTGATGAGACTCCTAATTTATTTTCTAACATTTTACTTGATCATTTCTTAGGAAGAAGAAAGGAAAAAACGTGAAGAATTGGAAAAAATTTTAGAAGAAAACAAAAGAAAAATTGATGAAGCTCAGAAAAAATTGGTAATCCTCCCCTCCCATTTTTAAAAACTTGTAAATGCCTTAAAATTGCACAGTTAACACCTAGTGTGAAGAAACTTAAAAGCAAATTTTATTTTGAGAGCTTTCATAATATTTTTGGTAATAGCTTCCATTGTGATGAGGTTTTAAAAACAATTATCTTACTGATTTGTATGTCATATTTAATTTAGTCTATCAAACTGCATTTTACAAGTGATGAAAACTGTAAAAGAAATGCAAGTTCCCCCCCCCCTTTATAAGTTTTAGAAAAACCAATAATGTTAAATCTTGTCCTTTTTTTATGTTAAAAATTATTAATTAATTAATAAAATTATTAATACTTGTCAAGTATACTGATGCTTACCAATTAAAAATTAAATTTTGTTTTCAATGTCATCTATTTGCCAATAGTAAATAATGAAATGAAATTATTAACTGGTAATCACTACATGTTCTTATTTTTAAAAGAAGAGAAAAAATTTATTCCTTTTCCCCTCCAAATAGGATGAGGAACGCCTAGCAATAATTGAAGATCAGCGAAAAATTGATGAAGAAAGAAGAAGATTAATGAAAGAAAAAGAGAAAAAATTAAAAGAAGAACAGCAAGTTATTTTAAACAGAGGAAAAGTGAGGCCTAAACTTTCATTTTCACTGAAACCATTAGGATAAGATAATGAATTGGAAATAAATTCTCATTATCGCAGTCCAAGGAAATGTATCTGGTGAGGCAATATTTTTTGAACTATTTAATTGCAACACTTGATATATAAAAATCGTGAGAAGATATGTTCTGAAAGAATATTATTTGAGGAAGAAGCAATTGACATTATTTTGCTTTAGCATTTATAATTGGAAGGAATAATTCATTTTTCAACCACTGGACTCAACTGGATGTCTTCAAGTTTAAAGGTTATGAAAGTATAAACTTTTGTATAGAGTAATTTAGTTTTATTTTCTTCCTTTGTTTTTTTTTTTAAATCTGCGAGACTTTCACATCCAGATTATATTTTTCATTTAGCTCTTTACTTTTGTTTAATGATAAGTATTTCTATTCAAACCTCACAAATGTTTTAAAGGAAGTTTATGATTATGTAATAGTATTAAGTTAAACATTACACTATTAGAATAATTTAAAATTAACTATCACTGTTAAATGACTGCCAACTGTTCATCATTTTCCCTGGAATAGAAATGTTTCAAAAATTGATATAAATTAAATATAATGCTTGTGAAAATACTTAATTTGATTTTCCTAAACCTTTGTAGTTATATAACTAAATAAAGATTAAAAGAGAATTACATTTGGACTCTGTATTTTTAATCATCAAATATGTATTTTTTTTGTTTATAAAATGTGTGGAAAATTGCCTTATTATTAATTCATGAATCCTGGACATGATTTTTATTTAAAAAAATGACTAGGTAATTGTAAAAATACCAAAATATTTTTTTCCCCGTTATTTAATAACCTATCCAATTAAAGGCTAGTATTATTTCTAAAAATTTACAATAGTTTTTTGTTTCAAATATTATTATAGTTTACTATGTTGATATTTCAGAAAACTTTAGCTCATTTTACTAAAAATAAATTTTGTTGTATGTGTTTATGAATTTTGCAAAAAACTGCTGTTATTGATTTGTGCATTGTTTTAATTATATTTTATAATATGCCTAATTTAATAAGAAATAGTGTTTCTTATATCAAGAATCCTTCTTAAATAAAATGTCATTGATGCTAATGAACAACATTGTTTGTAATAATTGTTGTCCCATTTATTTTAAGCTGTTAAACAGATTCTAATCATTTAATTCCTTAAGGATTGACAATTGTATTGAAATTTGAAAAATAAATTTTATAAATACAAGAAAACACCCCTTAGTCTTTTTTCTAGTAATTTTATTGCTCTTTAAAAAAAAAAAAAATTAACAGGCAATATTTTTATGGTTAGAAACAATACAAAAGATGTAAATAAATGAAAAAATAAGCACAGAATTTTTTACATGTTTTAAATTATATCAGAAAACACAGCAAAGAAAGCTCATGGTAGAAACATTTAAATACACATACAATAAAGCAATTAAGTAGTCTACTCACAACACAAAAATCAATGATTGAAATAGATAAAAGAAAAACCTTTCAGGGCAAAGCAGCTTACATATTAAAACTGAATTTTAAGTTTATATTAATTTACTGAACATTGATCCAAATGAATATTCAAATAAAGTTATAATCCATGCAAACCTTTTGATAATTGCATTTGTGTCAAATTAAAAACACTAATACAAAATTTTAAAATCGAATTAAATGTATTTTATATTATTAGCTGGTTAATACACACTTTAAACTTAAACAATTATAATATATTACAAAATTTAGAGTTGAATACTGCTTACATAAATTGAATCTTCCTTTGAAAAAAAAATACAAATTAAAAACATTTTAATCCATATTATTACTTTGCAATTTTTTGACAAATAATTTTTAATCACATTATAAATATTCATTATCACAGGGTTGCTTCTTAACAAGCCGACTACTCAACTTAAATTGAAGCTCTTGCTTTGCTTTTAATTCAAATAATTCTAACTAGATGGTAATGTATATTTTAACAATTTTTGATGCTCAATAGTTCCATCGAAATTAATAAAAATTTATTTACATATTTGATTTTCTAATATATTTGAAACAAAACTAGAATTTATATAAAAGATCAGATTTTGAAGTTTATATAATAGATATGGTCCCATGAGAAAAACAGAAACATTAGATTGAAAGTTATATCTTTAAATTTCTTGCAAAATGTTAAATTGTTATTCTCTTTAGAAATAGAATTGGAGGGGGAGAAAATAAGTTAAATTATGGAGAATTTTATCTGCATCATTATCTTGATTCATAAATTTTCTATTTCATTTAATAAAATCAGTGACATCAATTTATTTACTTAGATATTGAAAATTTTAAAATTATTCAATTACAGGAAATGTTATTTTTAATTGCCTGAAGAATTACCTACATTTTTATTGTACTAATTAAGTAAATCATGATTTTTTTTCAAAAACGCAACACAGTTTAACAATCCATAAAAGAATAAATTATTTTTAAGGTATACTAACTATAATTTAGTATTATTTTATCACATCTAGAATGTAAAAATATTACTTGGTTATACGGTATTGGAGATTAATGCATTATATGTAGCGAGTATGCTAAAAACTTTTTGAACCACAACAAAATTGAAGTCAAATACAAAAAGCAAAATTAATTACAGATTATATGAAAATATATATATATATACACATCATTTTACAGAACAGAAAATTTATGTACTTTTAAGTTGTACAAAATTTTGATTTTATTTTATACATACAGGTGTTTTTCAACCTATGTTATATGTACCTTCAGAAATAAGTAAACAGTTCTGAAAAGAATTGACAGGATTACATCCATAACAAAAATTTCCTTAAAAGTGGTAGCATATTTGGAGGAAATAATTTGATTCTTGAGAAAAACTTCTGAAAAATTAATTTTCAGAACAAACATATTGTGAAAACATGATGAACCTTAAATATTTGGAAGGAAGGGAACTCTCCATATAATTTTTGTTACATTCAACAAGAGCTACCATATTTCCAAATTCAACTGTATTGCATTTGTTGAAATTATCTAATTCATCAAAAGCAACACAGTTTAATAATTCATAAATGAATAAATTATTTTTATGATAATATGCTAACTATAATTTAGTTATTATTTATCAACATAAAAATGTATTCCTGTTACATAGTTTAAAGATATTTGTTAGATAATCCATTGTATATGATTTACAACTAAAGTATGAAACTAAAAAGAAATATTCTTCAATTTTTGCTTCATTTTGTTTAATTTGAAAAAATCAATATTAAATTCTACAAAATGTGCAACCTCAATCAATAATTACTTCTAGGTGAAGGAGCATTTAGATATTTTGACGCATAATTAAATTTATCCAGAAAAGAAAATTTTAAAAAATAAACATGGTCTTCCTTTTTTAAAAAAAAGTATTTTTAAATACCTATAAAATTCGGGGAGTAGATTAAAAGCTGACTATTATTATTTTTTTTTTTATTATAATACAAAATTCATGAAATTTCTTGCATTTAAGATAAGATAATATGCAAGAACATATTAAAGTGTTTAAGAAGTAATTTCTTACTCTGTTAGCTATAACTGATTTTATACAGGATATAAAATATAGAATTTGCACTAGAATAATCACATTTTAATAAACTTGTAATTTAGATACATGAACAATTTTGCAAAAAATTTAATGATAGTGATTAAAATTTACAAGTAATAAAAATCAAATATTGTTTTTATGTTCAGTTCAAACAAGTAAATACAGTGACAAACATAAAATAAAAAAACAAATATTAAGAATACTGAAAACATTCCATTTTACTGTAAAATGTTTAATATAAATATTGAAACCTTTTGGACACATACAAATCGGGATGCTATTACAGATATGCAATGATATACATTGATATTTATAGCAAATATAAAACACCAATTACTTAAAAATTGTTTTGACTCTTGATGATACATATTAACAATGATGGACATGGAGGGTTTTGTATATTTAAATTAAAAATTTACAATTGATTAACATTAACACTCATAAAGTAGGTAGTAAAATACTTGTAACTTTATACAATTATAAAAGGATGGTTGGAAAAATGGAAATCTGTAAATTTTATCATTTGAAAGAAGTTGATTAAATTAATACAATTATGATAACACAGAAGACAATTTTATAACTTCTACAGGATGCAAAGGTAATGGATGGAATACAGATTTATTTATAGTACTCAACATATCTGATTTTTTTAATTGTTAAAGTTGAACCATAAATAATGCTAATTTTTTTTTCAATTCAAAAAAATATAATCTTTTCCCCAAAAACTAATAAAATAAAATTACACATTTAACAAAAATTTAAGTATCAAAGAGTTACGGTATTAGAGACTAAAAATGCAAATATAAAACCAAGTACAATATGCAAGATTTTAAAATGAATATATTTCAAGATGTTAAAAAATTTATATTTTAAATTAACAGTGTTAAAATGAACAAAAGATAACATTATTTTAAATGGGGAGAGAAATCTGGTTTACATTTATCCTTGGCATAAGAGCATAAAATTTTTATGCAACTGGAAGAAGGAAATGCAATAAATAAATCTTTGGTGTTTAAAAGTAAAAATATGCCTTTGGTTAGTTTCTAAATGCATGAATTCTAATTCATGAAACTGAAACAAGCATAGGATGTCTTTGTTGACAATTCACTTCTGTTGCTACAGAATCATCTTCACCTGAAAGCAAGATTTCAGATTCTGAACAAGAATCTTGATCATTCCTTTCATAATGAATTTTCACTTTACCATTTACTACACACTGCTTCCATCGACCATGTTTTTGCATAAGAAAGTTGTCAACAACCCAAAACATGAATACCTAAAAATAACTATAATTAAGCTAGCAGAAAAACACATAATACTGATTTGTAAAATAATTAGCACTACACACACAAATTGCTTTAAAATTATTGTATCAACGTAAATAATTAACAGTTTTGGAAATATTATCTTTTAAATAAAAATAAAGAAACAATATTTCATTCTTTCAATGATTCAAATTATATACATAATGATTTTTAAAAGTTCAAACACAAATTTTTATTCCAGATTTTACAATCCAATAAATAAAACAAGGATATGAATATATTTCTGAATTTCATGCATATATAATTAACATTATTTTAAATTAGTATGATATTATGATATACTTTTTTAAATGGGGAAACCCCTGCCAATCCGAAAATCTGTACATATTTTTTAAGGAATAAGTTTTTTTATAATTTCAAATTGAAGAAACATATCTCAGTATTAATATAAAGTATTTTAACATAATAAATCATATTAGTTTACTTAAAAATAAAAATAAGTAGTAAGGATCTATTATTTCTTAATTAAAAAAATAAAATGTCAGCCCTCATAAAATTTCCTGGTCAAAATTTCAAATAAACTTTTTACTGACTTAATAGCAAAACACTTTTTAATTTGATATACAAAAAGACAATTCATAAATTACAAATTAATATATTAATAAAATTGCACAAATAAAATAAAAATATTCACCAAATTGTTACATATTTTTATAGCACATAAAAAGCATATGTAAATTTCACAAATAGTACATTGATTAAATATATTCTTACAATTATTATTTTTTAAATATTTTCAACACCTTAAAACAGATATTTTCAAATTACAAATACTTCACAAATGTACATAAATTATTTTTAAATAAGGCTAAAAATTATGAAAAAAATACTGCACACAAAATAACATTTTTTTCTTCGTTTTTTACTTCATTTAACCTTCATTTTTTACAAAATTTAAAACCATTTTATTAAATATTTATTAAAAACATTTAAAATAATAATAATAAAGCTTGTAATAATTATTATATAAAAAATATTCTACTTACGTTGATAATAAAAGGAATTATTAGAACAACTATTGCTACTTCTACTTTAGGATCTTTAATAGGAGACATTATAATTTTACGAACCTATGAACAAAAAGCAAGTAAAATTAATTATCTGCTCTTTTTAAAATGAATGCTTTAAACATTTATTAAAAATTAAGCATTAAAAACAATAACCTTTTAATCAAAAGTATTAATTAAAAAGTTGTTTAAATTACAGATGATGCATTATGGCAGTGAAATTAATAATAACTATAAAGCATCTCTTCTAAAAAAAAAATACACAAATTACTAGAAAAACAAGAAAATTTGCATTTTTTTAAGGACAAAATGTTACATTTTCTTATGCACACACACACACATATATATACATATACAGTGGAAACTGGATAACTCAAAACTCATTCACTCATAATCCTCAGAAAGTAGACATCCCCTTCTGACGAACTCATAAATCTGCAACACATCTAATTATTTTGAATTTTTAACTCAAACAAAATATTATTTCCCTATTAAGTACTGATAAATATTTATATTCTACTACACGAAGTTAAAAAAAATTGACTGAATGTTGAAGTCAAAATATAATGACTTCACCAAAATCGAAGCAATAAAATCTTACTTTAAAATAAAAATCAATATTTTTTCCACTAATTCCTAGAAGAATTTGATGTTATTGTACTTTGTACATGTGTATTTCTATTTATTAAGCTTTCTAAGTATCATATCTGTGTATGTTTTGTACTTTTTTGAATTCCTTAACTCAAAAGAAGATAACACAATTTTTTCTAACTTTTTAAACCTGTAGAATAACACACACATTTGTGACTACATAATTGTACATCATAATTAACTTAAGTAAATACAATATATTTACTTATGTAAATTTTTTTATTTACCTATTACTTTAAGAAATATAATTAGAAATAGTACTTTTGTAAGTCAAAATTGTCGTCATTACACTCTTTGTATCTTGATTTAGTTTGGGTTTTTATTAATGTTGCATTGGAAACAACACAAGGGCTATTGGCGACAAACCTCATAATTGTGAACCTCATTCAAGTGATGAAGATGACACCTGACAACACCCCCTATCCTAATTTCAAAACCAAACCTATGGGAAGACTTTGGGTCCCAACAGACTTAACATGCAACAGCCCCAGCTACAAGGCAGGTCTTTAGTGGCTACAAAGTTCGAACCCGCAGCTCAACGAAAATTGCCGGCCAAGAGTTCGTGACCATGACCACTAGGCAAATGCGACCACCCTTGTATCTTGAAATACTTGCTAAACAGACAGTAATTAACCTTTAAATTTTTATGTTTGCATTTATTTATCACAGAATTAGGCACTATGTAAAATATGCATTAAGATTTTTTTAGTAATTATATTTAACTCATTTAGGATATCCCCTTCCCCCTCCACCTGAAGTTTCCTCCCTGCTCTTCTAATAACAAATTAATGTAAAAACACATTTAACATTTTCAAAGGAATTAAATAACTTAAATAATAACTAAATAAAAATCACATCAGAAGTTTTAAATACACACTTGATTTCTAAAATTTTAAATGCCAGAAAATATAAATAAGTATATTACTTCATCATATTATATACATATTTTTTAATGCAATTCAAACAGAAAAAGAGAAAATAATATGATATGTCAATATAATTAATCTTAGTTAGACTAGTAAAAAAGACATTTTTTCCACACAAAACAAAAAAAAATTATTAGTAGAAAATATTATACTTTTCATGCATGCCTGACTATAGAACATGATAAATGGATTGTTTCAAATAATAATTATGGAAAAATAATAAGCCATCTATAATTAAAATCAATTAATAGTAAAAAGATATAGATATGCTATGTAATTTTTCACACCATAAAATATTAATGCTTCAACAAATATTTTCATATTAGGGATTTAGAAAAAAAATTTAAATGATATTTATCTTAGCTTTCCTAAATAAAATCCCCCTAAATAAATTACATGGGTTTTTTTTACCTCTATTTAGATGCTTAAAACTGGGTTTTTTTTTTTTTTTTTTTTTGTAAAAGTATAGAAAAATTATGTAATATATTGAACTAATGAGACATCTTTGCTCCAATACTTATAACTTTACACCTGTAATGGAGTTCCATTACAAAATTATTTGAAATTATTCAAATATTATTATAAATAAAGCATAGTAAAGAAAATTTCAACTAATTTTTACCTGATCCCAAAATTTTAACTGAATTATAAGGGTTATGATGATTTTTTCTATAAGCATGAGCATTATATACACAGCACACTGAGATAGCCATGCATTTACATAAGGAGCTTTACCTAAAAAAAAATATTTTAACAGTATTAATATAATTAATTTAATTCTTCATATAATTACATATTACATAAAATATATTGTTCTCATCACAAGACTTCATTCAACATATATAAAATAAACACAAAAACAATGTACTTTTTCCTACAACTATTGATATAATTATAGAACAATGCAATTATTGATAATTATAGAATATTAATAATCCATTGTAAAAATAATTTATGCCATAAATATTAACTTACTAGCTGATATGACTAAATATTTTTCAAATAACACTTTGCTAAAAACTTTGAGAAATTTTATAACTTAAACTTTTAAATAAAATAATTAGTAAATTTTCAAATAATTAATTCATGTAGAAGAATGTAAAACCAAAGTTTTAAATGTTTTGAAAAGGCATCAAAAAATAAATATCAAGAATCATAAGATGCATTTAGGGATATATTTTTCAGTCGATTTTATGTTCTTGACCAGGCATGTCTGACCCAAACAACTCTGTGAGCCACTTTGGAAACACTTCTTATTCGGGGGCTTATATATATATATATGATTTATCCTCTTCTTTTTAATTTTGGCTCTTTTAATGCCATTTAAAATGCTATTTTCAGCTCTTGAGTCGCTGACAGCGATCAGTTCTCTAGAAAACCAAGAATAGAGAAATCAAGAATATTCAGCAATAAGTTAAAGGAAATTCTATTTTAATGAATTAAATGTATTTGTATGAAACATAACTTTAAAAAAAATTGTTCTATTGTTAAAACAAAATTCTGGTGTTAAATTAATAGCAATCAGAAGACACCACGAAGTCTGTCTAGAACCATACACTTCTTGGTCAAATATATTAAGCTTGCTGCAGACAGACTGGGTGCAGCTATTTCTCATGATCCAGGTGTCGGATTCCCTTACCTCATTTTATAATGATCACCTGCACTCTTCAGTAAGTTTACTGGTTAAGTATGCATGGTGTATCACCCACTCATGCAAGACGACCCGAGTGCTTTTTAAAATGAGCTCTTTTTTATAACAGTTACAGAACAAGAATATAGAAGAAATATTGTGACGATAGTTGAGTCAATGTACTCATATATTCCTATAGTAATGGGATAACATACAAATAACTCATGGTGGAATGTTTTATGACATTTTTATGTACAATAAATATTTATATTTTTGTTCAGATGGCTCAGCTCCGTGACCGCAGGTCGGTGGGCCAATTTCAGCCAGCCCACAGGTTGGCTAAGCCTGTTCTTGACTGTCATTCATAAGATCCAATGTCAGCTATAAGAAATGCTTCATTTTAAAATAATTGAGCCTTTTTAAAAAGTTCCGCACTGTTCATATACTGTTTCTTTCGACATTATTTTCATCATTTTATAAAATAATACAGCTGAAAACTAACCAAAAAAAAATTAAACATCAGACCTCTGTTGTTCTTTATTTATTTATAGACTATTTACTATTGAAAAATTTTCAATTATACAAATCAAATAAACAGCACAAACCCATCAATTGATAGAGATAATCTTTAACATATTGTTGTCTTTAAAACCAATAAGATTGCTCTTTACTTGACAAAACTTTTTTTATTACTTGTTGAGGCATCTTTGAGAGAATTCTAATCTTAAAAATGTAAGCATATAATTTCATATATACAAATTCTAAGTAATATTTTTAAAAATCCATAAAATACTATAAAATTATTGGTTTAGCTATTTGTAGGAGATAGTATTCACACATGAAATAATTAGCTTATTCTGTTAAAACTTACAATATTTCAAAATTAAGTAAGCTTTTTTTTTTTAATTTATGAAAACATGTTTTTAAATAAGTAATTTAAAATGTTTGAAGAACTTTTACTGGATCAAAATATCATTATAAATATTATCAGTGTAAATATTATTTTTAACTTTATAATTGATGTGACATACTAAAAACTTATTGGTTTTGGGTAGAAATATCATTTAACTACATTTACATTTCTCAGAAATTTCATTCTATGTAGGAAAAAAAATTTCTATTTTTGAAAAATCAGCTTTAAATTAATTTTGCCTTTCTCAAGTTAAAAAAATATTTTTGTAGAGAGTTTTATGTGAATAGTTCATAAGATGTGGACTTGAATATAAATATACATAGACCAATTTAAAAATTGATTAAACAATAACAATAAACATACTACAGTGGAGTACACAAAACTTCTCCAAAAGATCCCAATTTTTACATATTGTTATTTCTATATATGCACATTTTAAACAATGCTTCAAAAAAAAAAAATATTTAAAGATATTTAGGGAAGAGGGTCTAGATACTATAGAGTCTCCTGGAAATACATAAAAATGCTAACATCATTGATACTTTACTAAAAAGTAATAAATTTTAAAGGTGACCTGATTAATAGTATGTTTATGAAAAAATTATTCATAAATAAAATCAAATGTTTTAAATAAACTATTTAATAATATGTTAGTTCAAAATGTAAATACATTGCAAATTCTTAATTGACTTAATAAATCAGCCAGCAAACACAAAGCATAGAAAGAATGCATAACAGATTAATTATTATAAAAATGTACCTTTTAAGAGTGATATCGGTGAATGAAAAAATTCTGACTAACACCCATAGATGGCGCTGAGTATTCCAAGGTATTTGGCATGTTGTGTTGGCTGGAATATCCAGCTTGAGCGATAAATGCGCCTGCCTCGAAGTACAAAGGTCAATTGGGGTAATGGGAAGGGGGGGAACATTATGGAGTTTCACAGCTGTAAAGTTGAAAGAGCCAAAGATTTATTTTGTCTATTACTTGAGTTATGTCTCTCACTCTCTTTTTTTTTTAAGGGGATGTGTGCGTATGAATCTAAATTTCTTTTCTCCTAGTATTAAAAGCGCTTAAGATTAAATATGTAAACTTAATTTATTTTTATAAGGAAAAATAATAATAGTAAAAAATAACAAGAAATAAATAATAGAGGAAAAATTATAGTGAATAAAAATGTAAAACAATAAATAGAATGAGGAGAGTTGTCAGGCATTTATCAGAGATAGCACTCTGAAATGTTGCCATATAATATTTTCGAAGATATTCAAATTTAATTTATAAAAGCAATCACTATAATGAGTATTATTTAACAGCTTACATCAATACATTTAATCTGTATAAATGTTGTAAAACAAAATTTGAATATTATTTTATCATGTCAAATCTAAACTAACTGAATACTTAAATTTTATTTCTACTAAATAGACATATTGCGATTGAACTATGTATTCTATTAATCATAATTGTTCCTTGAAATTAAACTTACTTAAACCTTATGGGTAACTCCTCATTTTTTCAGAAATTCAAGCAGAAATGAAGTATAAGTAATTGGGGAAAAACAGTGGATCTTTTTCAGTCATATTTAATTATAAAAAAGCTCTCTCTCCTCCTCCCCCCTACAAAAATTGTTCAATATAAATTTTTATAATTCACTTCTTTTTGTTTTATTGCCTTAATAGTTAAATTTGGAACATATATATTATTATCATAATACATTTATTAAAAAAAACAAATTCCGGACAGTAAAGGGAAATTTGCATCTATTTCAGGTTTGAAACTTTTATCTTTTGTTTAACTTTTCATATTTCTTTTTATATTAAAAAATAAAAATATTTCTTTCCATATGCTACGAACAGCACTTTCTGAGTAAGACCACAGTACCAGAGAAAGTTCGTTTAGAATTTTAAACAAATACTTTTTTTATTGATGCTTGTTTCCAAAGAATAAGCAAATATTATTGATGTACATAAGAAATTAATATTCCTTAATTCATTAAATACTTTGATTGATTTTGTGCTTATTAACATCGAACGTAGAAGCAACGCGAGGACTTTGAGCGATGGACCTCTCAATTTTAAATCTCAGTCAAGTGACGAGGATGAGACTTGAGCTGACATCCCCCTCTCCAAACTTCCTTCTAATCCTTCATTTTTTGTTATTGATTCAGTGCACATATTCAAATACAACCGTAACAATTGGATTAAACAAAAATATGCAGGGCAATGTTTTTATTTTCCAGATTTTTAAGGTCATAATAAGTTTCCATTAATAGAAGCAAATTTCTCTACACTTAAGTAACGATATGATATAGAAAATAATAATTTAGTAAAGTTTGCTTATGGTTTAACTTTAAAAGCTTTATGTCCTTCAAATCTTGAAAAACAAAACGTGAAACTTGTGCTTAAGATATTTAATAACTTTGTTATTCAAGGGCTTCAACAATTAGGAGAGCAACATAAGCTAATAAATTATGATACGACATCAAATTTTATTTCTTTAATTTGTAGATGGTGGAAAATTGTTAATGTTAAAACAACAGTAAATGGACAACATCTGATGATCCTTATCAACAACCGATTACTTTATTACCAGATAACAAAGGATGTGAATTCTTATACAAAATTTTATTTGGTTACTTTCATGGAAGGAAAAAAAAATTGTACTATTGGAATCCTAATTAAAGAAACACGTCTTGCTTATTCATACAACATATGCTTTACTAAAAATGTCAAAATATTGTATATAAATAAATTAAATTTTAATATTTTCTTCATGGGAAAATCCAAGCAGATGCAACAGAAAGTAGTTTTGGGAAATATAGAACAATTTCAGGTTCTCAATATTCAATATGAGTTCGACAGCTTTATGAAGTGGAAGCTAAACAAAGAATGCAAAATTTTTTACCTCTAATTTTATTTTTGAACACTTTTGGGCAGCTTAAGTTAAAAGACATTGATTTAGAATATTCATGCAATGAAAGTCATTTACAGTCTTCAATATTACATGATTTTTTTAAGCTACATGTTCAACTCTTTTTCTTGTCAACCAATTATCTTTTCCCTTAATGTTCAAAAGATGCCTTTGAGAGAGTCATCTCAAGTAGAAGAAGCAATTAGAAACAAAAAGAGATCGATATTATATTCCAATAAAGTTTATATATTATTGAAGTGTTTTTCATCAGAATGTGTATGAATTAACAGGTCAATTGAAAAGTCCCCGGCCTACTATAGTAAAACACTTTTTGGCAAAATTAGTTTTTTTATTCAACATAATTCCCTTCAAGGGTGATACATTGATTATAGCGATCCTCCAACTTTTCGTAATTTTTGTAGTACGATTTGTCCTTTGCTTCAAAATAGGCCTCAGTTTCGGTGATCACCTCTTCATTCAATGAAAATTTCTTCCCAGCGAGCATTCTTTTGAGATCTGAGAACAAGAAATAATCGCTGGGGGCCAGATCTGGAGAATACGGTGGACGAGGAAGCAATTCGAAGCCCAATTCATGGATTTTTGCCATCGTTTTCACTGACTTGTGACATGGTACATTATCTTGGTGAAGCAGCACTTTCTTTTTCTTCAAATGCGGCCGTTTTTCGGGGGTTTCGTCCTTCAAACGGTCCAATAACGCTATGTAATAGTCGCTGTTGATGATCCTTCCTTTTTCAAGGTAGTCAATGCAAATTATTCCATGCGCATCCCAAAATACAGACGCCATAACCTTGCCAGCCGACTGTAGCGTTTTCCCACGCTTTGGAGCAGGTTCATCGTGTGCAGTCCACTCGGATGACTGTCGATTGGACTTTGGAGTGAAATGATGGAGCCATGTTTCATCCATTGCCCCATATTGATGCAAAAACTCGGGTTTATTACGCTTGATCATCTTCAAACACTGCTCCGAATCATCAACTTGTCGTTGTTTTTGATCAAAAGTGAGCTTGCGCATCACCCACTTTGCACAGAGCTTTCTCATACCCAAATATTCGTGAATAATATGATGTACACGTTCAGTTGATATCTTTAGAGTGTCTGCTATTTCCTTCAATTTCAATTTACGGTCATTCAAAAACATTTTGTGGATTTTTTTAATGTTTTCGTCGGTAACAACCTCTTTTGGGCGTCCACTGCGTTCACCGTCTTCGGTGCTCATTTCACCACGTCTAAACTTAGCATACCAATCCTTGATGGTTGATTTTCCTAGGGCAGTGTCCGGAAACTCGGCATCAAGCCAAGTTTTTGATTCAACTGTATTTTTTCCCTTCAAAAAGCAATATTTTATCAACACACGAAATTCCTTTTTATCCATTTTTTTCTTAATAACAAAAGTTGCTTCACTCAAAATGCTATAATTCACAAACTAATGATCCGACAGCTGTCAAATTTATACATGCATCCTTTGAGGGTTAGGGCTAACTAAAAAACATATGGATTTAATTCTAGTAGCACCATCTATGTGTCAGGCCGGGAACTTTTCAATTGACCTGTTATGTATGAATGAAATTATTTTGATACCAGATGCAAAAACAGTATAAATATATATACTTTTATCACAAATACACATTGTTTGGCGTAGCATAGCCATACTTGACTCTTGTGCCATAAACCTATCTTGTCTTGGAGGGAAAAAAATCACAAAATAGTATCATTTGGAGGAAAATGCAGCATAATGTGGGGAAATTTTACAATATCCATATGAAAACATTGAACAAATGGCTCTTTCAAATATTTCTTTTTTAAAATGTGGCTCCTAAAGATAGTGCAACTGGCATCCCTGTTATAAAAGATTATGTTGATAACTTCTCACTTAAAAGCAACACGATGAATATTGGCGACGCATCTCACAATTATGAACCCCAGTTAAAGGACCAGGAGCACACTTGTGATCTGAAAGTCTACTCTCCATTCTTCCACACCATGCCAACTTGATAATTTGGATCCTCTACAGATGTAACATACATCAACTCCTCTATAACATAAGACACAGTTTACACAATGCGTGGTTCTTAAATCAAATAACGTCAAAATGTAACCCAAAAAGTTAGCTGAAGGGGAAAAAAGTGCAAGAATCAAAACAGTTTTATTTTCTCTATCGCGTTTCAGACAAATCATGATATTTGAAAGACTTCTACAATTGAAAATTATGTACCTTTGCTTTTTCGAATTTAAGACATAATTTGCATTTTTAGAAAACTATTTTTCAATCTTACAAATGAATCAGAATTTTTTCTTTATTTTTTTTTCTAATTTAAATAAAAAATACGTATGTTTAGTTATAATATGAAGGGAGGGGAGGAACCCTTTGATAAACCAAAAAAAAAAAGTTCAATTTTGTTATGGTATTACAGTTTTATGTTAGATAGCTGTTCTGTCAAATTCAACTGCAATAGATATTCTTAGAATTAATTACAAATCTGAGCTAATATGTGTAAACTGTGTTGCCCTCAAACTATAGTGCTTCTTATGTTAAAAAGTTATTCGAGGACTTGGTTAGGAAATTGAAAATATCCGATTTTAATTTTCAATTATAATAAAAAAAAAAAATAGGCGAATGTTACAGATTATAAAGTGTGAAGTTCTAAATTGATTAATATATTACATAGATTAATTATCGATTAATTTAATAAAAATTTTACTTGATTTGTTTTCGTACACCAGTTACATAAAAATAAGTTATATGAAGCTTTTCCCCCCTGTTACTGAATGAATCATTTATGGTCAGTGCAATATTTGTTACAGTAATCATTTGGTAAAAATTGATTGATAAGAAAGAGGGTCAAAAATAGAGAAGGATCGTTGGGGTATCCAGGGGGTGCGTCATCCGTCTTCATCAAAGAAGTTAAAATAAAAAAAAGCACAAGGATATCTTGGTGTCTTGTATTTGCTTAAAAAGCAAGTTTCTGAGGCGATAAAGAAAAACAAAATATAACAACTGTTGCAGAAGACAAAAAAAAAAAAAAAAAAAAAGATAATAGGTACATTTTATTTTTCTGTGATTATCAGCTTATAACATCAATGATTGGGCTTCAAAATGGTTATATTTTTAACGAATGTGGAAAGTGCATTTCTACAGGATTTAGTTCAGTTTTCTTTATGGAAAAAGTATAAAAATTTTGAAAAGATTATGAGAAGATGAGATTGATATGCAAAAATATGAATTGATCCAAATAATCTTTTGATACTATATTTATTTACTAAAAATTTAAAAATATATAATGTATACTTATAATTACATTTATGACATAAATAACTTATTACAAATATAATGTATATTTACGATAATTTCTTATTTACAAGTTCAAATTATGTTGACCTCGAAAGATTGAAATTTATTTCCAGTTTTTTGCTACCATTATTCATTTATTTGTTTTTCATTCTTCTTTGTATGCCAATATTCTCAAAGAAAAAAAATCACAGTTGATTCAAGCAATATTTTTGTGTTTTGTTTCTTTCATACAAATACTATGAATATTATTGAGCAGTTAGAAATTTTATCTTATGATTCTACAACACATTACAATATAAATTGAAATATGAAAGCAATGTATTGTATGCAATGTAAATTATATGGAATCCAGCTTAAGTAAGAGTATTTTATTAATATTTTTTTCAGTGGCTCTAGATTTAAATTTTGTGAGATGCTTAATTTAATTTGAAAATATAATAATAAATAAATAAAAGAAATTAAGTTAAATAAAAAAATACCTTTTGTTAGAATAAACAAATTAATTCAGTGCATCTTAGTGACTAAATTAAAATTTCACATTTATACTTCATGAAATTATAATTTGTATTTTGCTATATTTTTTAAAGGTTAAAGAAAATTTAAGTAACTTTTAATTGATTTTAGAAATGTTCACTATTAATTTAATTCAGATTCTCTCTTCTCTGCTCTCACTTCAATAAATCAAAACTTGTATCCTAAACATCTTTTCAATAACACAAATTTACCATTGCTCACAAATAAATTTTTATGAACACGCATAGTCCGAAGTACGCCAATAATTAACAAAAATTCCTTTGAAACCTTAAAAAATAGATTAATAACAACATAAAACTATATTCTAGCTACGCTATTCGATAGAGAGAAATGCATACTTCTAACTGATTCAATACTGATTGAATCAATAATTTTTTTCTTGCAGAGAATGTGTTCGAACATTTCGTCTCCCATACTTTAACATAGAAAATTGAATATCTATTTTACATATAGGCAAAAAATTGCATGTTTTTTTAAAAATATCAAAATTGTAAGAACGCTAATTAGTATATAATTATATTTTTTATATCCATAGTAATTTATATCAGTATTCAAGCATTTCTTCTACTTAAAAATGTGTTCAAACTTTGAGCCCTATTCTTTAACATTAGCCGAGAACAGCCTTAATGTAATGGTTACATAACATGTGATATTAAAAACAATAAAATGTCAAGTTCCACATTCTTGGGGGGAAGACCTACACTCATAATTAATTTAGGGAAGAAAAGAAAATATTCAAAAACAATTTTAAAAACTTTCAAATCATTACATTATTTCATTTAATTCTATAATGATTCAACTATAGGATATATATAATGAAAATGTGTTAATTTCATTATTCTTTCCTTAAATATTACATATTAAAAAGTAGTAGGCACTCTTTAATCTGGCACATTCTGAACCACAGTATGAAGGATTAATGATTTTATTAGATTTTTAAGTGTCAATATAGTTTTGATGGAGATACCAAAATGAATTAGGCCAGATAAAAATTTCAAGATCTAAAAAAATGTGTATTTAATGTATTTACATACATTTTAAAATTGTGTAGATTATATAAGCACATTGTCCTTCCAGCAACAACAAAATTAAATGCAAACATTCAACATTAATTTAATGAAATATTCTTCTCAAGCAGTAAAGGTCAACAATGTAAATAAATAAAATATTTAATACTGCTAAATTTAGCAGGATCAATTTTTGTTACAACAGTTACCTCAGCATTTTTTTTTTTTTTTTACATTTCTTCATTGACTGGGAATTTTATAGCATATAATCATATGAAACAGAATAAAATTTAAGGGCCCCTATGAAAAAAAAAATTTTTTTTTTCCTGAACCTTATAAGTGCTGCATTATTTTTGCAGCAAACAACAAAATCTTCAATCTCTTTCTTCTGATTTTCGATCTTATAATAATTTACATAAAATTAATTCTATGTTCTTTATCACAGATAGCCTTAAAAATACTTGTAAAACAGATCCTTTAATAAATCTAGGCATATTTGCCTTAGTCTAAGAATGTAAGGAGACACTGTGTAACCATAAAGTAGTGTTTATATTATCAAATGTTGGCAAAACATTTAAAAGAAATAAATAGTAGGCTCTGTTTCCTTCAAGGGAAAGGAACTTAAATATTTTTTCTTCCTTATAAAAGAGAAAAAAAAATAAATACTTTAAAGTTTCATTAGATTTTCCACAAGATACATATTTTTTCAATGATCTTGTCTCTAGATGATCACATTTTTTTTGGAAGTAATAATTTAAATTACTTACCAATGTCAATTTAAATATAATGTTCTTCACATTCATTGAACAATTCTTTTATGAGGTATCTGAAACGATGAGAGACAGAGAAAATTTGGATGTTTGTAACTTCATAGCACATTTGAAAAAAGCTCAGTAGTGGATCCCACTGTTCTGCAAGTTTCAAAAGGCTATGGTCAAGTGATAATTATTGAGTGCATGCATACTTTAAAATTTAGGTAGATGCTTTATTATGTAAACTCTGAATGTACAATATTGCCTGTTCACTTTTGGCACTTTTTTTTGCTGGTATAAAATATCAATAAGCATCTCATCAGCTTTCAGAGGTAAAGAAATAGCACTCTTTACTGATGTGAAATTTATAATTGTTTATATAACTCAGACTTATCAAATTGCCAATTTATTTTACTTTTCTCCCTCCTCCAAATAACAATTTCCTTTTTCTCCTTGCATTGCAGCAGTATCAGTCATATATAAATGAAATTAAATTTTCAAAAGATATCCAATTTTTTTAAAATTTATTCCTAGTGAGGTGGCTAATATTTTTTCAAATATAATTCATAATGAAACTAGGAATTGCAAAGAAAAAAACACTTTGAATAAACATTTGACAGGATATGAATAATTTCTGTCATCACATCCTGCATCTAAAGGAACTTCTAGTTTCATACATTTAATCATATTTTCTCTTTTACTTTTAATCAATTGCTATAAATGCTTTAGGCCATTCACATTTGTTCTACTTGGCAAAGTCAGACCTAGGAAACATCTTTCCAAAAAGAGAATTGGCATGATCAACTGTAGCTTTTGGTACATTATGTCCCATAAGAAAAGATGTAAACAGTACTTCCTCCCAGATTATACCTGATAGGACATCAGCCTAAAAAAAGCAATCCAATTTGAACAAAACTATTCACTTTTACATTTGTGACATGCTTTGGTGTATACACTTGATGGATAATATGATATTGCCAGCAATGGGAAAATACATATGCCAGTACAACTTATACTACAAAATGCATATTTTCACCCTTTTTGGATAGGTTTATACAATAAATTCCCTTTTATATCAATCTCCATATGTTTAGAAATATATTTTACCTTGATTAATTGAGTTAAGAGAAATATGGTGCAACAAAGACTATTATCCCTTTCATCAATATTCTTCATTATTTTGCCTATGTTAAACATTGGACAAAAGAATCAGCAAAAACAGTGTTTGACAATGAGAAACATAAGAAAAACTCAAACACATACACTGTACAAGATAAAGTGAATCCTAAAAAGCTGCTCATACAGTGAAAATGCATATAGGGCATAAAAAGCTAATAGCTACACTAAACAAAACCATGCCAAACAAATCACTAATTGCTAACAAAATATGACATGTGAGAAGAAAAACAAGAGAACAATCACATGTCTAGAACTCTTTTAAGCTTCTTGGCAATTTGTTCTACAATCTTCATTAACTTATTTTCTCATTGCAGTGAGTAAGAAGAAACATAAATGTGAGCTGTAGGATAAAAATACTGGCTGATGGCAGAAACTTTAAGAAGTTAAGTAAAAATAAGCGATCTAGAAGTAAATGCTTAATGAAAGGGTTAAAAAGTGTAATTTTAATGTGCAAAGCACAAATAAAGTATGTCAATTATTGAGTTGTTTTTATCATCTTTCTGAAAGCACATTGGACCAAAATAACAAAAAACTTAGATTCTTGAAACTAAATTCTTGATTTTGGCATCAAGTTATATACTGGTGGGTTTTTTTTTTTTTTTTTTTTGTAATCATTGATACTGTAATTCCTTGACCTTATATCCTAAATTACATTTAAAATAAATTAACTTAGATTGAAGCAACAAAACAATTATTTAATAACATTGCAATTCAGAGCAGCTCAAAGGCTATTGGGGATGAACCTCATAATTTTGAACCTTAATAAAAATTTAAGGATGATACCTGAACTGCAACACCCTCTCCTAACTTACCCCATCATCCCAATGGGAAGACTTCGAGCCACAACAGATTTAACGTAAATCAGTCCCATAACAAAGTAGATCTTTAGTGATATAATGACTCAAACTCTTAACTTCACAGTAACAATGCCATCTGCGAATTCCCAACATGCGAGTTCACATGACCACTAGATAACTGTAGCCATTTGTTAGTTACAGGAACAAAATAAATGATATAAACTGTACAAAAATATCAAAAAGGAAAGTCATAATTTTAAATGAGTCAAACAGAAACGATGACAATTAATTTAGAATCTCTATTTCATAACTTTCAAATAATGCTATATCGAGAGTTTAAGGCCATGTTACAGTGACAGACAAAAAAAAAAATGTAAAAGTGCTTCAAACACTGTTTTAAGTCAACATTTTACATAAAAATGATATTGTTAAAATAAATTTATAGGATTAATATACACATACTAATGTTCAAAAAACTTCTGATTGCTCTGAATTTGTTCTGAAAGTAAAAAAATGCAATATGTAATCCAGACTTAAGAAAAAAGATTGAAACATAAATTCGATAATTATAAATTTAAAAAAAAAAAATGTAGTCAAGTTATATGCTCATTAACGTTATTGCATGGAAAAAGGATAATTGAAATATATTTGCAGATCTTTTGCCAGTTGTGAGAACAGCCTTGCTCCAGTTTGGAAGGAAGAAATTAACTTTTGAATTTAATCTAGACCCTACCCTAATTATGCTCTTCTGTAGTTTAATCTTAGAAACTGTCTTATTTGCAGTAATTTTAATTCTCATTACATATTAACAATTTTAAATGGGATTAAGATCAAGACTATTCCTAGGCAAGTCTAAAACTTTAATGTCAGATATTTTCAGAAAGGCCTGAATCTAAATGGGTAAACTGGGTTAAAACTACTTTTGTGATGTCAGTTATACTGTGAAGGGAAAAAAACCCACAAATTATGCAACAAAATCAAATATAAATAACTTAGTTCTTTCTGGGCAATTTTGCTGTATGACCGGGTGTACAAAGTCTTGTTGAAAAATTGATTTTTCTGAAACTTTAAAAATATCCCAAAAAACTAAATTTAAACATTCTTCCATGATGGAGTAAACTGATGCATTTCACAATACAGAAGAAAATTTCCATCATCTAACACCTTTGCAGGATATGCTTTTCCAGATCATCTGGTTCACTGGAAATTTCACAACCAGCAAAGTATAGTCTGAATTATATACTTTAGATTTACATTTCCTAGCATACCAATTTAGTGTTTGATCTCTGAAGGATGAATTTGGATTCATCTAAAAAAAATTAGTATAATCCAAATGACCCATCATCCATGAAATGTATTTTTTTGCCTATCCTGGTAATTTGTTCTTCATTTTTTCTGAGTGTAAAGGTTCTGTCTTGAGGCAAAACTTTGTGCTTATATAGACTACATTCTCTCTAAAACTCTGATTATGTAGACTACATTCCTTAAGCAGTCTTTAGACAGTTCATGTGTGCTTATATTAACAACACGGGCATTTTTAAATTAAATTTTCAAATCAAGAGCATTTGAATAACAGAGTCTCATTCATTTAAGAGATCTTTCTTCAGATATTTAAGTTTTCCTCTTTCAGCTTAATCTGGCCCTTCTCTTGACTTTGTTAATTTCATGCCATGCTTCAATTTAATCACTCTCAAAACTGAAGACTGATGTCTTTTTTTTTTTTTTTTTTGGGGGGGGGGGGGGAATAAACATGCATGTAGAAAATCCTTCTTTAGCTAAAGCAATTACCAATTATTTTTTTAGTGATGTTTAGAAACATGCTTTCATGCCATAAAAATCATGAGAATTAAGCATTCTTCTCTTATGGCAAAAATCAGATGATATAATAATTCACATCAGTTAAATTGTGCAACAATAACTTGTGATGTCTCATACCTTGTTTTGCAAAAAATAAATAAATTTTAAGGCAATAAAATAATGCCTTAATTTCTCTTTTTTTTAAAAAAAAAAAAGGTCGGGAGGGGGTTCTTTTTAAAAGTGATGCCTTTCTTTTCTTTACCCTTTATCACCCACTGTAGGTCTCATAATAATAACATTTCTCATAATTTGGAATGATTGATTTCAGACGAAATAAGTCCTAAATAGGTAACTAACAGAAAATTTTGAAATGCCAGACATTACTACAGTAAAGAGCTCATACTCATTCAAAAATTTCATAAAATAAAGTGTCAAAATTATGCAACCAAATTTAATTAATATCATTGATTAGTTATTAACTTAAAAACTTCTGGTTGAAGCAACAGAAAATTGATTTTTACTGTACTGGAGTTTAACAAGTCAGGGAGGGGTAAATACTAGATGCCAATACCACATATCACATATATATGACAATTATATTTCATTTTATTTTATAAATCAGATATAATGTTTTCTTTTCAACCCTATTACAAAAAAAAAAAAAAAAATCAAATGGTTAGTACTTTAATTTCATACAGGACTAATAATCATCCACAAATTTCTCAATCTAAGAAGGAGAAAAAAAGCTTCGTATCTATCAATAAGTTACAAATAGTTTGCAAGTTATTAGATTTAAGTTATGGCCAATACATAAAATAAAAAAATTATAAAATTATGTTAACACAAACAGATATTTCAAAACATTTCTTTACACGCATGCATTATTCATTTTAATGCTAAAAATTGTAATACATTAAGACACTTAAAAAATTTTAACTCACCATATTCCCCAAAAACTAGATGGTCCCAACCTTTTCTTCTAGAAATGTGTTGTGTTAATCTAATGCCAATAAAAATAATCAATAAACCAATAGATGAATCCAGCAAGAAGCTAACTATATACCTGAAAAAAAATGTTACAATTATTCATTTTAATTATAAAATTTTATTTAGTTTTTATATATATAATTAAATACACATAACATCATTAAAAATATGGTAACAGAAAATCACTTTGATATTTTGGTTGTTCGCATATTCCATATATTTTTTTCCAGCTCATACAGATTGAACTTCTAGTCTAAGGAAAATGTTAAATAAAGGCAGGTTTTAGTCTAAGAGGATTTCACAGAATGTTTTCCATCCTATGTACCCTTTGAATTTATAAGTCCACTCTTCTGCCTTTTAAATCACATTTTCCAAACTGCTAATTTTTTGAAGTCCAGTACTCAACTCTATGGGAATTTTCTACATATTTCTCCAAAACTGTCATATCTGAAAGCTTTTCAAAAAGAGATTACCCTCCTTTGAAAGTTTCACTAATAATGCCAAAATCAAATATTATCAACATTGCTCTTTAAGTCATGGAATCAAGGTAAAAAATCATTCAACATGTTTCTTTCTGGTTTGTTCACATGTATCTTGCATTAAGTGACCCACTGAAATGAACTTCAATGGCTCATTTAGCTCATATGTCTGTAATAAGGATAAAAAAAAAATTAAAGAAATATACAACACTCCAAAGTGCACCTTGCAAGACTCGATGATTTTATTTCCTACAATCGTTATGTATAGAATATTATATTTCAAATTTATCTATGTGGTAATATGTTATTATTCTATTTTTTTTATCTAGCAGATTATTCTATCTAACAGATTATTTATAAAAGCTCTCTTGCCTGGTAAAGAATTTGGAAAAAATGAACTTTTTTATAGAAAATGATTTTTTCATAAAAAATATGCTTATGTATTTATCACTACAGATCAGCACAGTTTAATGCTAACTGGTCTTAAATAGTACATTTTATCTTAGGGAATATCTTATAGCTTCTAAAATTGGCAAGTAGAATAAATAAAAGAATATTATGTCATTTGAGCAAATTTGGTTAATTATAAAGTTTTAATTATTGTGATAATATTTAAACACCAAAAATTTTAAACATATGAAATAATTTTAGATTAAAATAGCGGATCACACTAGTCATTCTTGTAAAGCAAGTCCAAATGAAACATTGCCATTAATACTCACCAAGTGCATGGGTCACCTTGGAAAAACTCTGCTAAAAACACATTAGCAAAATGTATCACTAATGCACCCATTCCTTGTTTGGATGTATCATAAAACCTGAAAGTAAGATACCAACAAAATAAATTTGTCCAAATCCAAACATGATATAAGTTATACATAAAATTAAAAAATAATTCATTAATAAACTAACCAAATAAGCCATGGTCTTCTCTGTCTTCGAGGTTCACAAAATCTTTTTACTGTACAGGAAGAAATAAATTTTCAGTCATGCAATAAATATTTAAAGGATAAAAAAAATCATTTTATAGAAAAACATTTCCATTAAATAATTTATAATTGAAAAATATGGAGTATTCCTTCTATACTATCTACCTTTAAGTTAGTCTGTTATAATAAATATTTGCAATGTAATAAAACACTCATAGAATATATTTTACTGCCTTTTTAAATAAGGCTTTATATTTTTCATTAGAGAACTAAACATCAATGGTATGCACAATAACATTTACAGAGCAAAAAAAAAATATAGTAATAATAAAATTTTGTTGAAAAGAGATTTTCAATACAACTCTTTCCATACCTTAAAATAATCTGACTTGACATAATTAAATATCATTGTGCATTTTATTCTAAATAAGTTGAAACATTTTTCTTTTTTTAATGAAGATATTTAACGAATTTTTGTGCTATACAGAATACATTGTTTAATGTTTAATATGTCTTGAAAAGTAAACATATACAAATTATGATGATTTAAATGATTTATATTTCAAATAAGAATAATTGAGAACTAAGTAAGAGATACATTAAAATATTTCAGCATTTAATAGAAATTTTCAAGAAACTAAATGCATTGTAAATGAAAAAAAATTCTACATAGGAAATATATGAAGTTTAATTATGATCACAGTTTACATATACTTTTGTATTTTAAAATTTCAAATTATCACAATACCCAAAGCATATAAATGATTTAGTATAGAATTACGAAGATTATCAATAAAATGTTAACAATTCAGTCAATTTCAAAATTGCATATCTATAAACTTTTTAAGTACTTTACATAACATTTACAAGTAAATAATTCCTTAAGCATTCTCACTTTATGAAAGTATAGTGACAGACTGCTTAGATTAAAATGACAAAAAAATATTTAATTTCCTTAAACAATTTATTTCTTTCATTTTGACACAGCTTTTGGTAAATTGTACCTTACTCGCATTTCCTTGTTCGTACTTACATTAAACACTACGTCTCCTTGTTCGTACTTACATTAAACACTACGTCTCCTTGTTAAGGATGACGAAGTGATGATTATGAAACAATTTTCTGATGCTAAGTGTAAAAACACTTAAAATAATTTTCAATAAGAAAACGATAGTTTTATATTAATTTGGCAGTATCAAGACTTACATATGAGACAAGTAAACGCTAGGCATGCTAGAATTCCTTGAACCAACCACCCGAAAGAATCGGTTAAGGCCCCATGAGAACAATGTGGTTCAGAATCCATCTTTTTATCATAAAGTAAAACTGTTATTTATAATCATTCTGAGTATGTATTATGAAATTTATTTATTTACCATGTAATTTAAATACGAATAAATAGATAAAAGAAAAAACAAAGCGACAGTATTATACATTTGTTTTAAGACTAATGATAAAAAATTTATAATCTGTTATTTGTCAACACCATTCATAAATAATATTTAAAAGCTTCCAACTTCGCTTAATATCAAAACTAGTAATTATATTGGCATTTGTTATAAACAATATTTATTTAGTTGAGTTGAGATGTAGGTATGTCATATTGGAAAATTAAATATTAATTTAATAATTTATGGATTAATTAATTTATCAAATATTTTAACAATATGTAAAAATTTACACAAAAGTGTTGTAAAAAATTCAATCTGTGCCAAATTAATTTATAGGCTAAGAAAAATAGGAAAAAAAAATGCAGAATTAGTTTGTCTTGAATCATGTTTTCTTCTATCTGGCAATGATTAAAAAGAACGGCGATTTTTATTTGTGCGGTTTCAAAATTTCACTTATTTAGGAAATTTAATCGCGTTATATAAATTAATTAATTAAGAAATTAATTTTTTAAGCATACATATATGTTGGAAAAATAGGTAAAAATAACTTTTAATTATCATAATTTTTGGTCTATTTTTATATGTATGCCTTAAATAATTTAAGAAAAATAAAGCAATTTTAGTGATAGAAAGTTATAATTTATCATCTTAAAGCTTATATCAACCAACCAAAATCTTTCTTTTTTAAAAAAAAGTTTAGTTATTCATGTGTTAAAATGTCTTTAAATTTTTTCGACGATTTATATTGTGATGTTACCATATTTTTAAACTACATTTCCTTTCTTGTTCGATGTTCACTTTTCGTTATTGTAAATTAAACAGAAAATGTGTGTTATTTTTAATTAGAGAGGAAGAAAGATTAGCAGTTTAAATGCTCAAATTTTGATTATATCTATTTAATATTTTCTGTTAGCCAATAATCTTTTTTTTCCCTCTACCTTATAGATGTTTATACTTCAGCTAGTGCAAAACTTATAAGTGCTATGGAATCTTTGCAGAAAGGTAAATCTCATTAGTATATCAAATGCTTATAAATTACAAATAATGTAAGGTGCACATTAGCAAATTTTAATTTAAGTCCCAAAACTATCTTAAAAGATTCCAAAAGAATGATAACTCAAGTATATCAAAAGAAAAAAAAATTACTAGACTGGTGTTGTTGAACCAAACAATCACCAAATTTGGTGTTCATTTTATCCCCTCCTTTTTTTTTTTTTTTTTTGTTAAATGATGCTGTACTTTTAGTTTAATGAATATTTAAGTAAAATATTTTGAAAATTCATTTTTATGTTATTTTCTACATCTATGTAATTTCTTATATATTTATAAGGAATGCTTCTTATCTGATATTATATTATTATTACCTTGAATAATTATTTTAAAAAATAGTAAAAAAAACTTCCATGCTTTGCGATTAAAAATAGGTTTCTGTAATAATGGCTTGTCTAGATATTTGATCAATATATTATTTTTTTACAAAATTGCACTTTTAAAAAATTAATATTTAAAAAGGTGAATCAACAATTTAATTTTATTAAAAATAACATGAATGCATTGAAATTATTTTTTTCACAAGAGAATATATGGAGGAAAATGCTGTGTAATCCAAACCCTTGGTGCATTTTTTCAAATTGCGTAAACTTTGTAAAGTGCTAAATGAAAGAGTACAAATTTCTTATTCTTCTTAGACTATTTTGCTGGTGGATCCAATGAATGTTTTAAAAATTTCTTAATCATTTTCTCAAGTTTAGATACATTCATTTCCACACAAAAAATAATAGATATGAGGCTTGTTGCTTTTATGTCACTTTCTGGCAAATCAAACTATATTTCACTTTATTACAATTACATATTTTCATAAAATTAATCCATTTGTTGATTTAGCTACATCGAAATGAGTTTTAAAAAGGTTCTCTGCTCCTCTACTAGAATGAAAAGTATACAGGATTTTAGGATGAATATGTATTTTATTAATCACACTACATGGATGCTTTGATTCTATTGTAGTCTGAGATTTTTTTAAATTTCCCTCTGAACTGGTGAACAAAATTCTGAATCAAATTGATATAGAAAAACTGCATATAGAAATTTATCGAAAAGGGCTTATCAGAAACTTAAATAGAGGGAACTTATCATTAAAAACGTGGTAGCTTGTCTTAAAGTAGCATATCAGAACTCTGCAGAGTGGTAAGAGAAAGAATGTGAAAAACATTTTACCAACCTATTTTGGTAGATCTAATAAACATTTTAAAAACTTCATCACTATTTTTTCAAATTTAGATGCAACATTTTCTACAAATACTCCCAAATCCTTCAGGTTGTCAGCTATTATCAAGCACGTTAAACAAATCTCCCTTGAAGAGTAACTTCTTTTTTTTTCTTTCATTTTTTCTTCTTTTTTTTTTTTAGCAATGCTATTCATATGAAAAAACATCAGAAAAAAATGCATAAGAAGTAAGATGTCTATATTTATATCTTAAACATCAATAGTTCTATACAGATGCAAGCACAAAGAATACTCCTCTGATTTTCCAAAAGAAATGTTATGAATTCTAAGCATTTGCAATAACCTCTAAAATGCTGATGACTACAAAATTGCCCAGGAAAGGAGACATTTTAGGATTGCAATGTAAAATGACCACATTTAATTAGAAAATCAAGAATTGTTACATTTGGCGATTCATCTCAAACAAATTTTTCATCGCCAAGGGTGTGGGCTAAACAGTATTCCACCCAAATAGGTGTATTAATCTCTCCACTAATTGAAGGGAGATGCTAACTCAGGTGTCGTCCTCGTCTCTTGACCGAGATTAAAAATTACTAGGTCTGTCGCCAATAGATCTTGTGTTGCTCCTCAATCCAACATGAATAAACAATCATATCGCTCTCCACCAATGTAGGCAAATGAAATAGCATATAAATGAAGTCTTAAGAGTGATTTAAAATAATTCTTTTATTCTGCTGATTAAAAATTAACATTTTTCATTTTCACTGAAATATTTCAGACATGCTTCATTTTCTTTGAACTTGTTGACATGTCATTTTTTATTACCATTTTAATAACATCAGTTATTAATTAATGATGTGAATAACAAATTCATTTATATAATACTACCAAGAAATATTCTCTCCCTTTTCCCAATGTCTGATAATTTTGATCCTGATTTTTTTTTTTTGTTTTTTTTTTTTTTTTTTTTTTTTTGTTTTAGTCTTTTCCTCAACGTTTTATTAATGGTTTATGCTATTAATGCTGTTATTTAATAATTTCACAAATTTTTAACACATTACATATGTTATGTAACTATTCAACTCCAGATAAATTTTCAAGATAGCTAAAATCCTTTCTTTGGAGAAGTCATGAATATGTATTCTTTTCATAAGACATCTTGGTAAAACATATGAGTTGTGACAATTCGATTGCATTGCTTAAACTTGGGTAAAAATTCATTTTAGTCCTGCCACTTGGTAACATTTTAAAATATTGTCTCAATGGCTAGTTTTACCTGCTATTTTTAGAGTTGCTGTTGATAATCGAATTTTTCAACAAAAAAAAGGAGGAGTTGCCATATTTTGCGAATTATCACCAACAAAATATTTACCAAGTTGTTGCTATAAACTGCATTCCATCCAAACAATGTTTTAGTCTTTTATCTTTAAAGAGAATGGAAAAAGAAATTGATTAAATAAGAATAAAACCAAATAGTTAGTATTAACTATAATTTTAAGCCCTTCAAAATTAAAAAAAAGTTTTGTGTGTGATTATTATTGGTGTCTCTTTGGTTATTCTTATTTTGGTTAAAAGAAAGTGTGCTAAAATAAAAGTTCTTCGATTTTGATATTCCTTTAATGTATCTAGGGAAAGGAAGTGCTGTTTCAGGTGTGTGCAAATCTTTCATGTTCTTTTTAAAAGAACCGTTCTTTGGAAACCTCAATTTCATACTTACAACAAAGTCCAAACTATTTAATTCTTATAAATATGTGTAATGTACTCTTATATATATATATATATATATATATATATATATATATAATTTTACAGATATACTCAGCCATGAAAAATATAAAAATTGTTCTAATGCTTAGACTTAGTTCTAATGCTTAGATGAAGAGCAGCTCAATACTAGAATAGGTTTCGAGTGCTCTGAGAACTCTTGTCAAATTACATTTTTTTCTCAAATGGGTAGGAAAAAAACTGTTTACATATTGATCTCTGAAAAAGAATATGAGAGTAGGGAAAACAGGCTTTTTTTTTTTTTTTTTAATTTAGGCTTGTTGAACCTGTTGGGAGCAAAAAATTATTAACTTGCAAGTTTTATGAAATTACAACTAAATGTATTATAATATTTAAGTACAATTTCACCATGTTATAGATGTATAAGTATTTTTAAGCTATGAGAGGCCCATAAAGTCATTCTCAAATAATTATATTTACTTCTATTGTATGTGTGCACTGGGCTCAATAGTGCATAATCTATAAAATTGCAGTGTATATGAGTAAATATTTCTATATATATATATATATATATATATATATATATATATATATATATATGTTAATTTGTACCTGAACACTCTTGCTTCTTGCATTTTTATCACAATAAATGTCTTTCTTTAAACACTCTAGAATAGTTTTCTGTGTTCAGATGTAAACTATTTGTTCTGATATTAAAGAATTCAAAAATATGTGTGATGATTTAGCAAGTAATTAATTCTTAATCTTATTTACTTTTGTTTTTGTCTACTGAGAAGGTAATCAATTATACTTAAATTTATCTTAACTTAAATTATTTTTATGAAAATTGGACAAATCATTTTTTTCAAGACAAATATTAAGACAATCCACTTAATTTGTAAGGAATTAGAGTAAGTTTTCAAAAGGGCATAACACACCAAAATATGCTGAGAAATTTAGTACATGACAAGGATTATGTCATATTCATTAAGTTATAAAATAAGGGAATAAGCAAAAGTCTGTCCAAAAAACAAAAAAAAAAAATTGACAAAATAACTCAAAACAATTTTATTGTGAAAGCAAATTAGTGTTTACAAACCTGATATCAAATAAAATCAAAATTGTATGACAATGGTGAGTTTATTAAGCAATGTATTGAAATTGGGGAAGGTATAATTTGTTTGATTAAAAAAGAAGTTTTTTTCTACCTGTTTATCTAAGATCTTGTAATTGCCTCCTCAGATTTACTTTTAAAGAAATATTACTGTATAGTTCACTAAAAGATTTTATGTCCAAAAACTTAAAAGATGAATAATGTAATGTAGACTGCAATCAAAACTGTAAATTTCTTAAAATTGTAATCATGAATCTTTCCAAAGATAAAACCTACTGATCCTTACAATATTTCAAACTATAACAATATGTAAGATGAGGCTGTAATAATCTCAAATGAAAGCGAACAATTTTATGTATTAGATGTACAAGTTAAATGTAACACTGGGAACAGGAATTTTGGAAAATGCTGAATATCTACTCTCAGCAGATTCCAAAATTATTTGCTCCTCAATTAATGGAATATGTTGCCACAACAACTAGTAAGAGTGTTAATTTAAAAACAGTTTAAAGAAATCTCCAATATACCTTATTTTTTTACCAATAAGAATACTTATAATACTTTTGGGAATGATGAATGTGGTAAAATTAGGCTGAACAGATAAAAATTGAAACTCATTATATAATTCATATGCTGTAATGGAGGAGGAGTCATAATTTGGTCTGCTGCTAATGTTGGAAAGTTAATTTTCATTGAAGGTACAATGAATCACTTAAAATACTTGAAAGATAGTGCATCTGTTGAAGTTGACAGCTTTGAAGTCTGTAGACCTTTCAGCATGATATAATAATATCAAATGCAGCTGTAAATATTGTGAAACAAGGTTCCTTTATGAAGTACCTGCACAGTTCCATAACCCTTATCAGTTATCGATTTGAATCCCATTGAACATGTATAGGATAAACTTGACAGAATTAAAAAATGTATCTGTGAGAGCAAAAGAGTCCTAAAGTATACATTGTTGCAAGTGTGGTCTGAATTAACACCAAATACTACAAAATTCTTATTACCTAAATGCCTAGGAGATTGCAAGTTGTCATTGATTTACAAAGTTACATGATATTAAATTACTTTCTATTGCATAAATTATACTAATTTTTCGTTTTCTTGGTGTGTGTTCACTTTCATATTATGGGGTTATTAAAGGAATTTAACAGCTTAAATTTCTTTCTTTTTTTTAACATAAATATATGTGAATGTAATTTGTATTTCAATATAAAAGTATTTCAACTTTTAAGTTTTTATAATTATTTATAAAAGAATGCCATTTTTGTGGATATATATTGATTTTTATGACTTATTATATATTGTAAAAGCCTGACTGTTGGTAATTCTGAATGAGACAAAACTTTTCAGAGCTGGCTTTTATAACTTTTTCCCCCTCTTCAATTTAGTTTGATCTATCAATACTCAATTTGAATAATATATTATTTATATATAAAGTGAGTCCTTTCAAAAAAAATTTCACTTGCTGTTTAATTTACCATGATTTTCAAAACTTTTCGTGTACGATACAAAACGAGGAAAAGGACTATAATAACATTTAAATTAAATAGACAGTTAAATTCTCAGTAGTTTCTATGTTAATTGATCTACATGCTTATGTAATTAAGGCATGTTAATATTTTATTAGTTGATAGAATGGCTTTTTAATACTTATTTAAATGGGCTACTTGAAAAAAAAATAATTTTTAAAGAAAATTATAGGTTTCATAAACTATAATTTTCTCTTCTATCATTAGTTATAAAAATAGCTAATTGTATTGAAATGAAAATTGAGTCTTCATATATGCATTTCATTGGCTTACATGGTTAAATTATTAAATTTAAATATTCTGTTTAATTTTCAATTTGTTTATTAAATTCATTAAGAAAACCGTATAATTTTCTTCTTAATTTTATGTTTTAATATATAACTTATACTATAATTTTGTAATAACTGATAAACTATATATGAATTACTTTAAAAATATATACAATCTATAAATTGTTAAATAATAAGTTAATAGTACAACTTACATCTAGATAATTCAATTCCAGTTGATGGAACTGATCCAGACTTTGTATGGGAGGATTATCTTGAAGATACTCAATCAGAACCTGCACCACCAACTGCTTTTTCTCATGTGAGTAATGCATGCTCATTTTTTCTGGATTCTTTTTTCTAATCTCTTTTGTTTAGCTTTATGTTTAAAATGGTTATTTTATTTACAATCTAGAGAAATAGCAGGTGTTTCGAAGTTTTTATTAAGTAAAAAAACTGGTAATTTTTTTGTAACATTAAATTGATCACATATGTATTATATGTGTCGTAAGATTTGATTCCTTTATCTGAAAAATTATTTTTCAAAAATATAAAAAAAAGCATATTAAAATTTAATCTTTATTTTATAAAATCAAATTGATGTTTGTTAATGCATTTACAGAATATTAGAGGAAATGAAATTGTTATAAACATAAAAATAAAATGAAAATATAAAAAAGATTCAAAAGCTTAAAAATAAAATTATTGATTTTCTCATGCAGTTTTTAAAATATCCATAAAAATTGTTAAGATTTTCTGAAGGCTAGATTTTTTAAGTATATGTTTCAGAAGTAATAGACTGTTTCTAATTCATTATGAAAATTAGTGGTACATATATAAAAACTCTTCACTTGTGGATGTATGCATCCATCAAAAATTAAAAGAAAGCCTCCATAAAACCATAACTAAATTATATTAACATTTAATCAACAAAGCACTTAATGTGTTACATTATGAAGTTGAATGAATAAATGCGAAAAATGGTACTGCAGTTATTTTAAATTATGATCACTCTATTTCAATATCCATCAATAGGCATTGTACCTGTGACTTTGATGATATGTTATTAACCACTTGGATGGAAACAGACATATCTGCTGCAAGCCTGATATTGTTGGCCATATCTGCTAGCTTATCCAAGTTGTCATTGGAAATTGCAATGATATGTTGCACTTGGGAAGGTAGCCTTTGCAGAAATGGTGATTTTAGTAGACCATTACTAATTTGAGCAGCCCCATTGCTCCACGTTTCTAGCAGTAACCAAGATGGTTTCTAATCACTAAGTCACATACTAGATATCAACTCTTTCAATCTCTGCACTTCTGTGTATTATTTACAAAGGCGAGTTTTCAGTTCTGCCTACTGCTTTTTGTCCGATGGCTGGTAGATGAGATCTCCAATAATCAATAGCTCCTTTTGCTGTAGTACTGAAACCACATGGTGGAGATGGTCCATTTCCACCATGTGGTTTCAGTACTACGCTTCAAAGTGCAAATTGATTCTCTTCTTGCTAACCATATTTTGGACAATCCTCACTGAAATAGGAGTACTTTTACCACAATTCTATTTATTAATTCAGAATCAGATTGCATGGTTCAATTTGTAAGCAATAGGATTTTCTGTGAGCATAAAAATAATTGGAAGTAGAGAAGAATTAGCAATACAGTTATTAGTCATTAATTGTACAATGGAGATTTGGTGTGTGTGTTTGATTTTTGAATCATACATATAAAAGTGATGTAGGATTGTGACATCTTCATTTATGGGGTCACCAATGGGGATGTGTATGCACCAATAAAAAATTAATAAGTTGACTCCAGAAAACAATTACTAAACTATATTGACATTTAATTAACAAAACACTAAATACCATGTACTATAAAGCTGAATGAATATATGTGAGAAGTCAGTATTCCTGTTATTTTAAATTTACTCCATTTCAATTACGTAATGTTCTCTTCCTTTCAATTACATAACCACTCTTATATAATTTCTTGTGCTGTACAGACCAGTAGACTAAACATTGTATTCTCCTGCACTGCTATGAAGATGAGTTTGGTTCACTATACACTGATGAAATTTGAAGAAATTCCAGCTGAACTTACACCAATAATTTATAATCCAGTTATATCCAATCATCATTTGTGATGTTTTTTTTAATTTGCTGAAAATGGTCGACTGTATCTGATAAATGTACCATATTATATATAATCACTTGCTCAAATGTAAAAAAGTCTTTTGTAATATTGACTAGTTAATAGTCTCTTTTTTAAAGTATATGTAATACAAAAATCATGTTTAATATTTGTGCATAAAAACTGTTAACTTTTATACTTGAGTATTTTATTGCTTATACCATTCTGTACAATTTTTATCGGTGAATTTTTGTAGGATAAAGAGTTAATTTACATCAGATTTCATTAAATGTTATTTAAAAGAATTCGATAATAATAATTGTCAATCAATTAAAAATTATCTGTTATTCAATTAACTGAAATGTTGAATCATGTCATCTAATAACATTGATCTGTTAATGACAAATGTACTAAAAACATTTTTCCATTATTTCACCTGAGTAACAAAAATTTAACCATTTCAGTAGAATTTTTATAATCGTTTTGACTAATGTATGATTGAGAATAATGATAATAACATATTTTGTATATAATTAGTATTTGTCTGCAAAAAAAATAATCAGATAAAAATAGAATATCTTTAATAACTGGTATTCTCATCACAACTCGATGAATTTGACATTGCTAAAACAAAATTGTTACTCTGAATCATTACAAAAACTATTGGTAGCAAAAACCCTTTTTGTAAAAGATGTATACTCAAATTTATTAAGCTTTAATGTAAAAATTATCATTCAAATTTAAGCAATTCTTCATTTTTGTTTTTTAGTGTAATACATTTTGCAATGTGAATTTTATTTTTCTTGTAAGTATTGTATGTAAGTGAGTGTAATAATACTGCTTTAGACCTTTCAGAAGCAGAGTAAAAGGTGTATTCTCAATTTTTGGAACCACTACATATATTTAACACAACAGATAAACAGAATATTAAAATTAAGAATTAATTGCTCATGCATTTCATGTGTAATTGTTATATATATCTATGTTCAGGTACACCTTTTTTTTTCTTTTTTTACATTAATGTAATAAACATTACTTGATTTATTGAAACTAATAAGATAGTTTTCATTTTTCACGTTCCTTAAAGTAAATTTTATTGCTCTAATTTTATGCAAAAGTTATTTCCAAAATTTTTTAAATATTTTTTTAATAAAAATCTATTGTTTTGCTCTCTCGTGTGTGTTCGCTTTTTGGACACTGCTTGATAGATTATTAATTAATAGAGTTGATCCATCTCTCAAGGGATAGTTAATTATTAATTCCAGTATCAAAACTTATTTCATTAATATTTCCTAACTTTTAAAAGTAATGGCATAATATTTTGGATTTAGAACTTGGAGAATCTAAATATACATAAATGAAATTTCGTATAGTGCTATTCATTATTTTTTAGATCTGATTTAACTATTCATGTTTTCAACATATTTTATTATTGTTATTAGAAAAGAATTTATAGAAAAATAGGTATAAACTTTTCAAAAAAAATACTTGAAAACTCTCATTTAACTTTTGAGAACTTTTTTAACTCCTTATAATTTAAAAGTTTTTAATAGAATATAAAAATTAAAATTTATTTTCTTTATTAAGAGAAATTAGCAAAAGATAACATTGGATATGATAAAATAATTTCAAAAGTTAACTAACTATATGTATTAATTAATGCATGAGAATTTATCCTCTTTTAAGCCATTAAAAATTATGTAATTTTAACTATGATAAGAATAATGGAAATTATTAAGGGTGTTTTCCAACCTCTGGTTATTATTGTTTATTTTTATCCCTACTTATTTCTGTTTTGAAATTTAAAAAAAAAAAAAAAAAAAAAAAAAAAAAAGGTTTGAATTCTTGAACTACTAGAGATTATTTTTTTTAACTATTGGGATAAAATTTTTACCCTTAAAAATTTCTGTGACTTGATATGTAACCTGATATTTACTGAAATTTTTTTGACCATCTTTATTTATTCCTTCTGCTTAGGGATGTATAAAACTCAGAGCAAAATTCTTCAATTAAAAAAATAATTGTCATTTTAAATTCAAAATTCTGCATCTATTAGTAACATCACTTCATCCATTCCTTAAAATTTAGACTGCATAAATCATGCAATTATATTTAACCTTTCCAAAATCAATTGTTTTACCTCTTGCATTAATTTCTATGGATTAATACAATAACAATAAATATGATAAAAGTGTATTGACTTAAACATTGTCTTGACCACATTTTTCTATAATTGAAAAGGTGGAGTTCAGCTTAGAGAGTGGATTTAAGGTTGGAATGAAATTGGAAGTTCCAAATCCTGATGATAGAACAACATATTGGCCCGCCTCTGTGAAAATGACTTGTGGAGATTTGCTGTCATTAAGATATATAGGCTACGGTGATGATAGATCTGCTGATTTCTGGTTCAATATTAAATCTGGAGAATTTCATCCAATTGGTTGGTGCTTAGCTAATTCTAAAAAATTATATCCACCAAAAGGTAATTTTATTTGGTTTTATTTTGTTGTTTAATTTATTTTTATTTGATTATTATTGAGATTTACAAATTTTGTACTAATCAGTATTTATTGAAAACAATTTTTATTAAATTTTGAAAAATGTCTGAAGAAATAAATTTTCACTAAAGCTTTTGATGCCTTATTACATTTTCATGCAATATATATCTGTGTGTGTTTGTGTGTGTATTCATTGTTATCTGTCAATTTCTAATTCAAAATATTTTTTATCTTTTATTGATCAACCAATCATGTAGTCAATTGTCCAATATTTTGTTCATATATTCCACTAGCACTATATATATATATATATATCGTAATATACATATTAACATGTATATAAATTCATTTTAAATTACAAATTATCGTTAAAACAAAAAAAAACAAAAATTAATAAAAATCAAAACCATCGAAAATTTCAATGATTGCAAAATTAGTATAAACATATAGTAAACAAAACATTTGATTATAAAAATAGATTATTTAAAATTTAAAGAATTTAAAAAATTGTAATTTAAAAAAAGTCTTTAAACTGCCAAAAAATTAAAATTTAAAAATATTCAAGAATACATATTGTGAGATCCACTTTATAAATTTCAGTTTATTATGTTAAAAGCAAAACAGTTATTTAAATTTATTATTTTGTTTACGTGAATTTATTTATCATTGTTTAATTAACAATATTGCGTGAAAAAAAATTGTTATATAACTAGGTGAGTCTTGGACTCTAGTTGGCATGTTAATTTGTGAAATAAATGAGATTTTGCAGTATTAATAGTTTGGAGTATTAATTTTCAATACAAGAAACTTTTTTATTTTTATGACACATATTAAATATGTGAATAATTTTAAGAACTGGTAATTTAAAAAATTTCTTCAAAATTCAAATTATCTGAAACCTTTCCAAGACCTACAGAGCTTAAATACAGAAAAAAGAACTATAAGAAAGTAAAGTCAAAAAAGAAGATGAAGTAATATTAAATGTTGTCTCAGGCTTGGAACTTTGTATAGTGTGTTCATACTAGTAATTATGGAACCAACCTTCACATTTTCAGCAAATTACTTTATAATAAAATGGTAGTAAATCAAATACAAGTAAGTCCATTTACAAAAAGTAATAATACTAACGATACATACAAAAGTAATAATACCAACGATACATACAAAAGTAATAATACCAACGATACATACACAAGTAATAATACTAATACACTTTTTAAAATCATTAAACAGGAATGAATTATTGATTTCATGGAAAAAATTATATATATATATGTGTGTTGTGTGTGCACACATGCCTGTGTAATAGTATTTAAATATGATGAGTATTTTGTCCTTACTATTTTCAGGATATGTAGAATCAAAACTTGTTTTACCTCAGAGACCATTTCAAATTTTAATTGATGCCAAAATATTTCAAATAAAAATATAAACATGAAAAATGAAGATTTATCCTATATTTTGCGTATACTCTTTAAATGTTGAAAGAAGGAGAAAAGCACAATTTTAAGTGTGGAGTTGTTTGATTTTGTTTGAAGGGATTATTTGTTTGTAATTGATTACAGAATTTCTAACAATCCTTAAAACATTCTTAAAGGAAAAGGAAGGGTAGTGTATTTGTATCAATGATACTCAGCAGTTATACGAGTCATAGTTAGAAGAGGGTTTGTGCAAATTTCAATATCAAAGTTAAATGTTATTTTATGGGATTTCAATAGACCCCTGATATTTCATATAAAAAGCATAAAGTAAAAATATCTTCTCAAATTATTTTTTAAGTATGTTCTTTATTCTCAGGATGCTTAAACTCTGTGATTTGGGTAGTGCATTGGTGAATATTTTACTTTTTTTTTTTTTTTTTTTTTTTTGTCTTGTTCCAGATGAATTTGAAATTCTATTATGTCTCATTTCCCCCACCCCTTATTTTCTTTCTAGAGTACAAAGGAGTTGATTTTTGGGATTCAATTTAAACTTACCTTTATCTACAACTATAAGAATTTATTACATGACTTGATCATTTATTTGCTCATAAGTTGAGTTTATTTAGAGTATAAGCTCTTTAAATATTTTTGTGAAGAATCAAGCAATGTAGATGTATCACTAATTATAAACTTTTCATCATCATTTATGAGAAAATTAAAATATTGTATGATTTAACTTCAGCTCTTAAGTAACATCTATCATCACAAAAAATAAGAGAAATTGTTGATGTAAAATTGTCCAATTGATTTCTTTGAGATATAGTTACCTTAACTGAAAATGTATATTAAACAGTTTCTGATACTCAAAAGCTTTATTTCAATAAGTGCCCTTTCAATTTTTTTTCTAGATTTGAATCACTCTGTAATAGCTCTTGAATTTGAAAGTATATATAGATTATCTGTAATGTTTAATTGTATCCTAATCTCACATGTAAATTTACTGTATTCTAATTAAAACCATGGGCATTGTTTTATTGCATTTATTTGATGAGGTTCTCTTTCATTCTATGAAATTAATGCCATGTGTGTAATATTCCAAATAAAATGTAATAAATTCACTTGGATACAGTTTTGGTAAATATGTATGTATTAATTTCTCCTATTCTGAATACACGTATGAAATATTTTGTTTTAAAACATCTGCATTTAATAGATTCCTGAAAAATTTTCCTCGTTGCAGCAGTATGTTTAGTTAATAATGAATTGCTTTTTCAATTAAATTTCTTGTTTTTTATCACATTTTTCAGGTCTACTTAATAAGTGTGCAAATGTAAATGCCATATTATTGGAAGAATTGAAAAACTGTGAGAGTATATCCATAGCTCTTTCTGAAAATGTAAGTCGCTTATTGTATATTGCTCTAGGTAATTCTTTTGAGTAATGAATTTCATTTTAATTGTGAGTGTTGCCTTAAAATTTTACTTTGATATGTTGCAGATATTAACTTATGTCATTTCAGCTTACATTTTATTTGTTTTAGTTTAATGTCATATCTTTTTATTACACAAATCAATCTCTTTCTGGTTGGATTTTTTTTCTCCATTTTTATTTCATTCTTGAATTTTTAAAAAATGGAAATGAGATCTTATATTGTTTTAATTTGTAAATTACATATTGCTCTTGAAATTAATTTATTTGCATCTGAAAACTCCTAATTTTTCACTTCATGGAGAAAACTTATTTGTAATATTTTAAGAAAAAACAGGTAAACTGAAATATAATCCAGTTTGTGAAAAATGGTCAAGTATATTATTGCGAATTGAGTTAAATATGATATTCAATTAATATAGCCTTTATAAAATTAATAGAAATTATTACATTGTGTTAAAACTTTTAATCTTGGCTTATTGTTAAAAAACAATCTTTTAAATAAAAATGTAGAATTTTTAAAAGTTAATATTTTTAAAAATTCAAATAAAATTAAAAATTTCTATTTTTTATAGATTGATACTGGATTTATTCCAATTGATCAAATTAAATGTGGTATGAAGTTAGAATTAGCAGATGAAAATAATGCTAAAAATGTATGGATTGTGACGGTATGTTAATTTAGATAGTTATTAAATTCATTGTAATTATACACTAAAGTATTATGTGTTGTGATCATCCTAAATGTTGCTTGTCAAAACATTTTTAAAATTGTGTAAATATGTATGTATGATTTTAAAGTTAGAAAAATCTTATTGTTGTTAATTTTAAAAAAAGCCACTCTTAATATTGTTTTATTTAACATTTATTATACAATATAATATTCTATGAAAATCCTGTTTATATTTTTAAAATTCATGAATTCTAAATTACGCCAACGTTTTAATTTAATCTGTAATCTTGCCATAATATTGTGTAAAACATTTCATGATAGTTTAAAAAATGTAATTTTTATTTTACGTGTATTTGTTATTAGATAACGCAAAACATTGGTGGACGTCTATTATTAACTTATGATGGATGTGAAGAATCTTCAAATTTTAATGTTTGGCTTTTTTATCTTTCTGATCGGTTGAATCCAGTAGGTTATGCAAAGTCAAATAATTTGCAATATTCCCCTCCAGAAGGTAATATGCTCTAATACATTTACTTATTAACTGTCTATATGTAACAAGCTTTGATGCAATAAAGACTCTGATCTTTTTAATTATCTGAATGGATCTATAAACAGTCTAGTTAATTAATTATATGAGTTAGCTAACCTAGTAACTTTGATTTCTCTTTTAACATTTTCCCTTGTATTTCTAGAAGTTAAATGCAAACATACTGAGGAGGAGTGGAAAATTATTTTAAATAATTCTTTTGAAGAAGCTGGAAAACTACCTTTTCCTACTCATATTTTTGAAGTAAATATTCATTATATATGTGTGTAATTTATTTAATGTTCTTTTTCAATACATTATCGTAAAGACATTTAAATTTTTTTTTTCTCCACTATAGCCTAAAATTCCATTAGAAAAACAAGTTTTTAAACTTGGTATGAAACTTGAAGCTGTTAATCCTCAGAATTGTGCTGAGTTATGTCCTGCAACTGTCACTGAAATTGTGAATGAATATTACTTCTTTGTAACCATAGATGAATATCCAGTTGAGCTAGAAACAAAGTGTTTTATATGCAATTCAAATACTCCATTTATCTTTCCTATTAAATGGGCCGAAGAACATGAATTGGAATTGAAAACTCCGAAAGGTAAATCTGTAGTTATGAATGAAAAAAGTTAGCATTCTTTTCCCCTCCTTTCTATCCTTGTATACTTATTTTTAAAATGTGACTACTGATCTGCAAATGAAGATTTTTTGAAATGATTATGAAAAACTTGGAATTATAAAGTCTAGATTTAAAAATGCTCTTAAACATTTTAAAATATCGCTTTTATTAAACAATTGTATATTATGCATTCGAATTACTTCGAGTAAATTTAACTGTGAAATTCTAATTCTATTTATTTCTTATTTCATTGCAGATTGTTTAAATCATATAAAAGATTATGAAAAAGAGTTACCTCAACTGCATTTAGAAAATAACGAATTTACTATCAAAATTTTTTATGATTCATTAAAAAGTTTTTTCATATGCACTATTAACTTAATACATCTATATGTCTATTATAAATTAATATATTATATTATGATTTAATTTGCATGTGTGTGCATTCAAAGTATTTTTTTACAAGCTAAAGTTTTAATTTTATATTGAATGTGGAATTCATATATAAGAAATTTGGTCTTAGCTGGAATGCTACTTTAAATTTAAAAAAATACAATTGAAATAATTTAAGTTAATCTTCAATACAAGGTTTTCAATACTCTGGTTCTCATATTTTTAAAGATAGCAAACATTTTTTTAATTAAACAGTGAATTATTAGTGAAATAAATATAATTTTTTAAATCAGAATTATATCTATAGACAATTTTTATGAACTTTCATCTTTTTTTCTTTCAGATAATATAAAAATATAGTCAAAAAAATTATTCTTATAAACAAATTCTCAGTTTTAAAGGTGGCCGTGGTAGCCTAGTGGTCATGGTTTCGGATTTATGGCCGACGGTTTTCGTTCGACTGTGGGTTCAAGCCTTGGCCACCAAAGACCCTCCATATAGCCAGGGCTGATGCACATTAAATCTTTCGGGGTCCAGAGTCCTCCTGTTGGCATGGTGTGGAAGTTAGGAGAGGGGTGCAAACTTAGGTGCCATCCTCGTCACTTGATCGAGGTTCAAAATTATGAGGTCCGGCGCCAATAGCCCTCATGTTGCTTCTAGTGGGACATTAATAAAAACTAAACTAAAAAACTCAGTTATAAGGACAGTGCAGTTTTTCATCATCCTTTACAGTTATTCTTTGAGATAATATTTTAAGGAGCCTCTTTTCATAGTGAGACAATAAGTCATTCTGCAGACTTATAAGTTTTTTCAAATATTCAGAATCAGTTTAATCTCGTATTGCATAGACTTTATCCTGAAGCTCTACAAACAAATTATACTGCTTCCTATTTGCATTCTAACAAGATAAGCCCAAACATTTACTATATTGTTCAGCTCTGGGGAATTTGTTGCCACTTTAAAATGTTGATATTTCTTGGTTCAAAGATTTTTTGTTGTTCTAGAAATGTGGCAAGAATTCCATCTCTTTAAGAAATAAAATTATTATTACCTAAAGAAAACAATATGCTATGAATTGTACATCTTACATTTGTAGATACTTTGCATTGTTCATATTAGTATACAGAAATTTTAAAACTGTTTTGCCATTAGCTAAAGCTGCTTCCCAGAACATCAAAGACTAAAATTTCTAAATGCCTGCTCTATCGGATGTTTTTTTCTTTCCTCAGATCATGCCAAAAATAGTTGACTATCTGGTTCATCAAGATAAGTGTTTTGCATCCAAAAATATGACATTTTTTTAGTCCATGTTTTCTGTAATTCACTTTAGCATAATTTCTCTTTGTATCAATCATTTTATGTTTATCAGTTAATTCTTGGTTTATATATATATATATATTAATACAAAAATTCTATTGTGTGTGGGTGTATGTACAAATAAAATCAGTTCAACTCTGTAGATAATGGCAAATGATCCATTATTCATATATATTCTGGACAAGACGAATGTTGGTAGCAAAGCTTTGACAAAGTAACAGCACAAATAGGAAACATAGATTAGTGGCACAAATACAAGACAGATTGTTCAAATTAGCAACATATACAAGACAGATTGTTCAAATTAGCAACATATACAAGAACAAAAACAGCACTTGTAATGACAGTCACAGTTATATGAACAATGTTTAGTTCCCCAGCTTACTAGTTCTCTCTAAAGACAAATCTCTGCAGTAATACTCAACACTTCCAAAGCAGACTTTGACTGTTCCCTGTAGTTTCCATGGCAGATACAGGCAGCTTCCACAAATTCACTCAGCTGCACTATTGACAGTTCCTTTTCAAATCCACTTGGTCAATGTTGACTCATCCAAGTGGTGGAAGTAATCAAAACTGGTTTTTTTATAATAAACAATACACAGGAATGGTTTTCCTCAATATTCAGAAAGCTTTTGACCAAGTTTGGCACACCCACCTTCTCTATAAATTAATTAAATTTACCCCCTACCTAGTTAAATTAATAAATTAATCTAAAAAGTTCTACTGTTTAAATAACTCTTATTTAAACAGTAGAACTTTTTTGGTCACGATTAACGAAACATATTCAAATCCAGCATATATAGAAGTGGGAGTCCTGCAAGGCATAATTTTGTATCTGACTTTATTCGACTATTACATGAACGACATCCCATTACACCACAACACAACTTTCTACATGTATGTAGCTGTCACTGTGATACTAACACAAAATAATAGCCCAAAGGCTATAGGCCACTCACTAAACAGACACCTCACGGAATTAAAAGAATAGTACTCCACTTGGAAAATTGTCCTGAATATTTCCAAGACAAAAGCCATCTTCTTTTTTAGAAACAACAATAAGATAAAGCCAGATATTTATCTGGCAAATAATAAACTCCCCTGGTCCTGGTCCAGAAAAAACTTTGGTGTAACATTGGGTAAAAAACTCACTTTTAAAAACAAAAATTACACAAATTAAAAAACGGTATAAATCTGTAGTACATGATATGTTTCCCCTTATCTCACATAAGTCTACATTAAGTAGACGTAATAACTGCTTATCTATACTCTGATAATTAGATATATCCTGACTTATGCTTGTCCAGTCTGGTCACACTGTGCAGATACCACCCTCGATCTTCTAAAAAAATCACAAACTTTAGCCCTATGTACAATAGTAAAAGCCAACTGGTACATGAGAAACACTGATATCAGAAGATCAATAAAATACCCTTCCCTCAAAACCTTCATTAAGAAGCTATCCCGAAATTTTTTTCACTATATAGATACATCTACTAACAAGGGCAATTTCAAGTCATGACCCCCCCCCCTCAGAAATAACCAACAACTTCATAGACCTCATGAAATTTTACTAGATTAATTCCCCCCCCCTTCAATAAATTTCAACTTCATCAAGCTGCATTCAAAAAATCACAGAAACTACAAAATTCCACCCATCACAGATAACAACCATCTATACTGACCAATAGGAATTCACCCTCTCGACAACACAAGAGAATCTTCTGATCTTATGAAACTACCAGACTGGACAAACAAGCAGGGTATTTTTCAATGCAACCTTTAAATTTAATAACTTTCAAAATAAATAATTTCATTTATTAATTTATCCTTTAAAAGTTTTTTTTCACACAACTAAAATATTTTATTATTTTTAAATCAGGACTATACAAACTAGTAAATTTCATGACAACAAATTTATTTTGATCATTAAGAATCACAAAATCTAAATACCACAATTAATAATCAATCTTTTTATTTTAAATTTATTTATTTTTTTAATTGTCAATTAAATTTGAGTAATTTTATTTAATAATAATTTTGTCAATATCACTTGTGAACCTCCATTTAAAAATTCTTTTATCATCCACTTATAATTTTTCTTAACTAATAACCAATGTTCTGGCTCATCTATAATAATAATAAATTCAGGGGATTAAAGCCTGAGAGGGTTAGGCACCCCAATAGCTTGAAATCCGCATCTGCCAACTGCTTCCAATCGATATTCCGACTGATCTTTTCCTGGTTTCTTCTGTCCCTTCAAGACCACTGTGGCTAGGTGTGACATCTCAGAGAAAATTTAGGAAAAGTTTGCAACTTTCCTCCTAGTTGAGATTTTGACTAGATTCCTGTATTTTCTAGAAACATCCTTTTGTCACTAATTTCTCACCAAAAGGCCAAATTTATGGCTGCAGATAAAGGGTCATTTCTTACACTTTCTTGTCTATCTGAGGAAATATCTGCAAATGTATCTTTACCCTCATAAGGGAAGTGTCGCAAGGAAACATTATTTTGTGTTTGTAACTTTATTCATTTTGAATATTTTGTGAAATTGCAAAGATTCACACACACACTAATTTTACTATCAAAATTGCAGGCAATTTCAGCTGCAGATATTTTTCATGAATCAACAAGATGGATAATGCATCTTTAGTCTCTGATACAGCTATAATTTTATGCCAGATCCTTTTGTACTGAAACATCCTTTCCATGTTTGATCACATTTTTTGCATAAGTCTTAGGCCTACAAATTTCTTTATCAGTATGGGGGATTGACATTCCACTTTAACTTAAAATCCATGTTTTTCCCACTTCAATTCCTGTAACTTCTTTTCCTCAAAACATTTTAACTACTGTCAATTCAACAGAATTTCAGAACTTATTTGGGAATTAGGTTAGAACCCTTCAGCTAAAAAATTTGCTTATCCAGCTGTAATAATATGCTCTTAGTTAAATAAAATAAAAACCATTATTGTACTTATAATTTAGAACATCTAAAATTGTAGTAAAAGATTATGTATGTTTCTTTTTTTATATATATACTTTTAAAAAGTAATGATTTAGGTGAATAAGAGAGATTTTTTAAGTGTATTTTACATACTCTCATTCACAAGTACTTTTAACTCTGGGTTTTTTTTTTTTTTTTTTTTTTTCAAAAACATTGACTGTCTTTATAAATATGAGCAGGAGTATACTATTACATTGTTGTGTTATACTATATATTGTTTATAATGGCATATTTTGATTCTTTAATATGGATGTTCTTTATTTTTAATATGAAAGAGCACCACACATACAAAAGTGATAGAGTTATATTTGCATATTGTAGTTACAACTTATGTTGTGTGTGATGAAACGGGAGTTTTATTCTTTCACATAGAGATTTCCTTATATACTTCTTATTAGATTTTAATTTTCTGTTGTATTTTCTCCCCTTCTATTTTGTATATTGCTCATAAAATTGGTCTTAAGGCACTTTAATTAGAATTGTATCCATATAAATCAAATATTTTGACTAATGTACTGATAGCTCATAATAAATTTGAATTATCTATTGTTTTACTGTTATATTTTTTGTCTTGTGTTTGTATATTTTAAATTTTTCTAGATTAAAACTTTTTCAGAAATATTTATGAATTATGATCCCAGATTTATAAATATTGCATTAAAAGGTAAAATTTTTTGGCATACTTATTAAAATTGGGTAATCACTAGAACTATACTGTACAAGCAATTTAAACATATTTAATTTATGGATATCCTTAGAATATATATCTACTTGAAAGAAAATTATGGTGGTGTAATATCTTAAAGATAAAAAATGCTTAGATATTTATGAAGACGTTGATGTAATTTGGTCAACTTTAAAAAATATCTGGTCAGTAAACATGTCATTTTCCAATGATTGCATACTTATTTCAATGATGTGATGCCATGTATTGTTCATTAATTCATATTTTAGTTGGAGAAGCTTTTATAATAAGATAGGAGCTAAAGTTAACCAGTATACACTATCCTTTGAAATGAATAATTTCTATTTACCTAGTTCATATATGTTTTATTGGGACAAATGTTAATTTTCAATTTTTATAGGATATGAAGTGAAAAATTTTAAATTTTCATGGGATGACTATTTACAATATTGCAATGCAAAGGCAGCTCCTGCAGAATTTTTTCCATTGGTTAGTTCTCCTTCCTCTTCTTAAATCCTTTTAATTGGTAGTTCTTGAATTTTCTTTTAATATAAAATTTATTTTCCCCTGTAGTGTTTTATGAACATGGGTTTTGAAACCAGTATGAAACTTGAAGCTGCTGATCCCTTCAATCCAAATGATGTGAGTACATTTGTGTTCACAATTTGTGGGGCTTATTTAAATTTATCTTAATGTAAACATTTTTATCATTATGGCTGTAAAATTATAGCTGTAATGATTAAAGTTGGTATATGTGAAAAAGTTTGGTTACTGAAATACAAAATTTTGAATCTTAAATAAGTTGTTACTCAATGGACCATATAACAGGTATTCTGAGTTTCATAAATATTAACTGTGGTTCAGCAACGTGATAATTAAAATTGCAAGTTTTACAACTGATAGAATTCAAATTGAGTCCTTGATTTCAATCCTGGCTTTACCAACAGACCATTGCATTAAATAATATAGGTTTCTGCACCTTAAATCAAACTGGTCTCCCAAATCTTATGGCATAATTTGAAAGCTCAATGAGTGAAATTTATTTTTGCATCATCATTATATGAATATTGTTTGAAATTAGACCATTATCACTAATCTGTTATGTTGTTGTAATGTGTGATGTGATTACAAAATGAAGGACAGATGTTGCCTTCTTGAAGATGTTTGTTTGTTTTTTATTGAGATATAGTCAATGTATCAGTTAATCTGATTATACTTTATTCTGTTCATTTGAAGATGCATTTGATATAATTAATTCAAGGTGCACTAATAAGGCAACTGGATAGCTTCTTATAAATAAGAAAAGGATTACTAACCTTTAAATAAATTCATCTCCTTCAAAATAATCTCGAGAGGGGTCTATACATTTTTTCCTACATTTCTTCAGGTCATCAAAACACTGTTTATGGACATTGGAATTAACTGGTTACAAAATATACATAACATTTGATTAAATATCCGAGATGTTTTCAAATCTTTGTCCTTTCATGACTAGCTTTGGATGAAGAAAAAAATTCAGCCTGCAATAAGTCAGGAGAATATAGTGAATGAGTTATCATTGCAATTGAATGCTTAGAAAGATATTGTGATACAGACAATACTGTATGGTGCTTAGCATTATCATGTAAATGAAACCTTTGTCCAGGATTGAAAAGTTATTTCCTAACCTACCTTATCCTGTTTCTTAATCAAAAAGTATCTCCTTGTATAAATAGTTAATTTATTGATTTTTGGGGTTCATGGTTCAATTAGTCCTTTGTTATCAAAAAGATGTGATCAGCATCACCTTAATGTTTGATTTTTGATGTTCCGTTTTTTTTTTTTTTTTGTTGTTGGGGAGGGGGGAGAAATGGGCCTTTTTCCATTGTGCAGGTCATATTGAATGAAGATATCTTCTTCCACTGTAATAAACTTTTAAAAAATTGTCCTGTCTCGCAGTAGACAGAAAATCTTCATAGCAAACTTTTCTGTCTTCTTTTTGTTGTTCAGTCAAAACCCAAGGTACAAATTGAGCCAAAACATTTTCATTTAGAATTAACTTACAGCCTTTTTTGTTTATCCCATGCAAGTATGAAAGTTGGAAAGTTGTTAAATGTGTATCAGTTTGATAAAAACAAAAAACAAATTTTCCTTATTCTTTGATGTTGATTAGCATCCTATCTTGGACACCTTTTCTTTGATTAATCTTAAGTGCTTTTGTGCCTACATTTAAGACCACTCATACACTTGTGTTCTTGATAACGTTATATCTTCATGCAATGTTATAATGTTGTTCGAAGCAAATTGTTTTTGAATATTTTCTTCTCGGTAAATTGAAATGGCTCCAATGTTATGATATGAAAATGTCAAACTAACCATTTTAAACTAGTTTCTACAAGAATTAAGATGTCACTCTTTCTAAATATATATTTATTCTTTAAATTTTTTATCATTTAGTTTTTTTAATTTGTCCAATTATTTTATAACTTTACCTCTTACATTACTGTTAACAGTCATGCAAACAAAGCACAGAAATACACACAGTCCATTTTCTTTTGCAACTTGAGTTTTTAATATTACTTAACACAGTAGTGGCGTAGGATGTTAAGAAAAATCAATTTTCAAAATTTAAAGTTTCAGGTTATAATTAGTTGGAAGTCAGTGATGAAATGAGAGCAGAAAAAAAATCTTGCTTAATATGTTTCTATTTAGGTCTCCTACACAAATTCTTAACTGTTAGAATTTTTTTTTAAAGCGGCATATTTTAAGACTTCTTTTTTTCAGTGTTTTAAAGTTTTCAAATAGATAAAACTTATAATTCAGAGTCAAATAATGGAAGAAATAAATAACTGTATGCATTAATATTTTTTGAAAAAAAGTTTTAAAAATAGCTTATTTTTATGAATTTTAAAAAATTTTGTGGTATGAAATTGCTTCAGACTTTCATTTATACATGAAAGTCAGAAAATAATTGCAGCATTAAATTTACAAGATTCAAGTCCCTTACAAATTTTATTCATTTTTGAATAAATTTCAGATTTTAGAACTGTTAATTTTTTTATTTAAAACATTTGTTTACACTCTTCACAAATGTTCAAAAAATTATGTAATACCATACCTTCAAAAGAAAGATAAAAATAAAGGAGAATTACAGTTCTTAAATCAAATTATGTATAAAGGGCTTATTTGTTTTAGCTATAATTGATATCTTTTTATTGAACTGGTGAGGTTTCTAGGTCCTACAGTATTGGATGTAACTGTCTTGTTTCTCTTCTCCAAAAACATTATTAGAATTTTCTGCTTTTAACAACACAATTTACTTCATGAGTGTAAACTGGAAGCATGAACTTTTCTTCATGATCACACCTGTCTTAACAATTTCATTTAACACTTCTATTTTTATATTTGAAATGAGTGGTGGCTACACCACAGTGGTCAACTGCTAATCAAAGACATATATTTAATCTGAAGCCTTAATAATGACTTTTTGTAATATAAATGTTCTTAGATCACTGTTATTGGCAGATTTTCTTGCTTTTAATATTCTTTTCAGAGTAAGCAATGAAAGTTTTTCCTTTGATCAAACAACATTCCTAATAGGATAATTTCAGAGTGGGCCATGCAAACATTTGTTTATATAAAGGGAATAAATATTACTAATGGATATCATTTTTTTCTCAAAAAACAGATGGAGCATATACTCTCACAACAAATTCAGTTAACTAGCAAGGATGGTGGTTGGAATTATTAATGGCAACATATAAATGAAGAACTGTGTTTGCTAAATGAGACATCTTATATACAACCAATTTCCTAATTCCTTCATTTTTCTATTGAATAAGAGTTAAACATAATAGCAAGATATATGTCTCACAAATATTTATGGTCTGTTCTTAAATCATTAATATCAACATCTGAAAAGGTACTGCTATATGTGTGTGTGCTTTTGATGAACCTTCTGTCAAATGTTTACAATTTGATGCCTTAGAAAATTAGACCACTAAAATTTAGATAATTCTACTTGGCAAGGTCAGCTAATAAGATATGAAAATTTAATGGAGGATTTAAGTTTGTTCCACTTTAAAAGCAAATGTCTGAATATTTTTAAAAGAATATATTATGTAGAGGACTTGAATGTTGAAGTATAAAACTGCATTTGTTTTTAAGGTTTCATTTATAGGAATGATTTCCTAACTTAAAATTTTTTAACCAAGTCGTAAAAATAAGCTATTATTAAAATTTGTCCAAAAAGTACTGAAAGTCTAAGGTTTATGTGGTACACCTAATATTAACCATTGAGGTTGAATATTTTTCTGCTGTTATTTGACTCTTAAGGAAAACTGTTTATCAATTTGAAATTTTTAAAAGTATTGAAATATAATCGATAAAAAAAAAAAGTTAATTTTTTTTTTTTTTTAATAAATATTTCTTGTGTGGGAGACTTAAATAAGAATATATTAGTCTAAGACTTTTCTGCTTTCATTTGACCATCATCTACTACTAATTATTAACTTAAAATGTTAATTTTCCAAAAATTGATTTTTTTTTTCAATATCCCCTACTGTGCAGTATATGACTAATATTATTACTCTTTGATTCGAGTGTTTTTGGTGTTTCATTTCTTTTAAAGAAAAAAATCCTCTTATTCTGCTTCATCAACCCTTATTTAAATATTAGAATTTTCTGCTTTTTAGATTTCAATATGATCTTTATAATTATAAAAAAAATTACATATTAAATTTTGCAGTTAATTAAACATTCTTTAAATCGTAATTTTATTATACTGATTTAATTCTTATCTCTTTTTTTTTTTAAAGATTCATGTTGCGACAATTACAAAAATTGTTGAGCCTTTAATGTGGCTGATGTTTGATGATAATGTAACAGTTACAAAGAGTTTAATATATTCCATAAATTCATTTGATATTTATCCTGTTGGTTGGTGTGCCAGTAATAGCTATCCCTTGCATACACCAGCTGTTTACAAATCAAAGATAAAATCAAATCCTCATCTTGAAGCTCCTCAAATTGTAGAAAAGTAAGTGTTATTACTTCAATATATATTTTTAAATAGATGAATTTTGTAATCAAATTTTTTATTATTTTTTATTAGTAATTATTCTAGTATATAAAGTTTAACAGTTATAAAGATCAGTGTAATATCTTTAAAAAAAGATAACTTTTTATGGATCATTTTTTGAATCAGAATAACTATAGTAAATTTGTATGTGGACAAGCATTTGTAAGCAGTATTTGTTTTTGTTTCTTAATTTTAACACTTTTTTTCATTAATGTTGATATCGTTTTGTTTATTAATAATACTGCTAAGTATTTTAAAATGTTTCAATCTTAAAGTTAATTTCAAATACATAACATTTATAATACAATTTTATTAATTTTAGGATTGTTCCAGATGTTCCAATTTTATCCATAAATGGTAATTTTATGTCATCTCAATTTTATTATGATTAATTAGTTGTATTTTTTCCAAATAGTTTTTTTTTTTTTTTTTTTTATGAGGTACTAAATTTTATAAGATTAATTCTAAAAAATCTACTCTTTACAGAAGAACTTCCTTTTCATAAACATACTTTCTCTAAAGGATGCAGAGTTAAGACACGGACCTTTTACATCAATGTGTCAAACTTTAGAAAATATTACGATTCCAATATATATGTATTTTTTATATCATTAGTCTCAATTATTTATTAATAATTTGCATAAAAATAAGACTTCATTGGAAGTGTTTTTAAAATTTTGTGGAAAAATATAAAAGATTACCTTGCTCTGAATAATCACTTTTATGAAAACAACAAAATATTTTTAGACTTTAATTAGTACAATATATGAATAAAAATAGAATCAACTAAGAATATTCACTCAAAATATTAAAAAAATGCAACTGCTTATATTTGTCCATTTATAAAATTGGGCTTATATTACTTGTCCCTTTGAATATTTTAACAACCAAGAAATAAAATAGCTAGGTAGATAGTTTCAATAAATTTGAGGTCAACTTTATTAAGACATAATTGATTCAAATGTATTGTACAAAGAACCCATCCATCTTATGTGGATTTGGGGGGGGAGCAATTAAATAATCTGACTTTAAGTGTATAATCTCCCCTTCCCTATATATATATATAATTATCTGTCTCCATTTGTTTGAACATTTGTATCACTAATTTTCTATTATAGAAAATGCATTTCTTAGAGTATTATAATTTTAAAGTGAGGTTTTATGAGATTTGGGAAGTTTAATATATTCAATAGATATGCTTATTTCGTAATAGATTATCAGATGGAATATTTTGCTATTCATTTTTTCTACTAAGCAACTATCCATAATTTAATTATTTGTAGTAAATTTTTGAAAATGAATTTTTATAAAATTCACAGAGATTCACAGTATTTAATATGAAACAATAAAATCATTATTAAGTCTTTTAGAAAAACAAGGAAAACAAAGTTTGTGAAGTAATAGATTTTTCATAATATAACATTGAAATATTTTCTACAGAATTTTTATTAATTTCACATGGACAGTTAGAGCCCAATTTGTATCTTTTTGTTGATTTTCTGGTGGTCTGTATACTTCTGATCTATTTAAAGTCTAGGAATCCTGAGTTATTTCTAATTTAGATAAAATTTTAGAAAGGTTTAATGCTAATTTCAGCTTTGAATGTGCTTAAAATATTGATTTCATGTTTTCAATTTTTTTTTTTTTTTTTAATTGCTAGATTTATTTAGTTGGCCTTCTTCACAATTTAGCTTGAAAATGAATTGGGAAAAGTCAGGATATGCTGATATATAAAGTAATTAAAATCTGTGAGATAAATTATATGAAAATTTATGATTTATTTTAATTATAAATGTTTAAAACATAACTTTCTTTTTTTCCTAATTCTCATATAACATACAAAGAATGTAGAGCCTGTATCATTCCCAATTACCATATTATTTTTATAATGAAATGTCATTTTTTTAGATGTGTTCTTAAAACATATTTTTGTATCATAAACTTATGATTTAGAAAAGGAAGTATAAAAATTGAAAAAGGATGTTGTTAGAGTTGATTTTGTGAGAATGCTTTTGATGTGTTTTGCTCATATTACTATGGATATTATTGAAATTATTTGTTGCAAACATTGAAATTAAAGAATATTTCAAAATTTAAAATTTTTAACCTTTATTTATCTCAGGGCAACACTGCAAGTCATGGTGTCCTCAAATCTATTTTAATCACCGTTGTTTTACTGGACCATTACTCAGTAAAAGCCGTTTAGCTGAACTTCCACAAGCTATTGGACCAGGGCCTCTCAATCTAGTGATTCATGATGTTATTCATAGGGTAGTAAATATTGCTTATAAATCTAGTCGTGTTCTTCAAATACTCCAAGTTAATGGAAAACCTTCTCCAGGAATGGAGCAACAAGTAATTAAAGCAAAGTAAATATAAACTTTAAATTATTTATTGTGAATATTTTTTTCTCTTAACTACTTTTATTTTTTAGTTTATTACTTATGAAAAAATTTTGCTTTATTTCCCATGCCTTTTTAACTACAAACACATTATTTGAACTACCCTTCAATTTTTTATTATTGATTTGTTGTTAAAAGAGCTTAAAATTTGTGCAGATCAAGATTTGAGTGCAAAAAATTTCATGTGTATTGTTTTTATGAAAAAGTGACTTAAGTTGATTTTATTTATTTTTTAATATTTAATTATATATATATATATATTGTTGGGTGTATTTAATGAAGTTTTAATTTTTTTCTTATCCAAAATTTCTGTAAAACTAGCTATCTGGGATTTATAAGCTAGTTCTTTTTGTTGATAGTTATTTTATAATACAAATTTTATGTAACATTTTAATTTGAATATGAATATTTCATCTATATTTTTCAATAGTTTCATATTTCCAATATGTATGTATATATATAATTACTATTTGGATTTTAATATATAATTTAAATCCTTTTTAATATGTATATATGTGCGTGTGTACACTGCCTCAGTTAATAAACAATCTGGCTTACAAATAGAGTGTTTATGGAAAATCTTGCTTTGTCTTACGAACTGGACTTCTGTTCCTGAAAAGTTCAGTTGTACTTTCTCTACCTCAGTTTGAAATTTTCTTTTTAATTTATATTTTAAAATAATTTATAATATTAAATTTATATTTTAAAATACACCATCAGGAATTTCCAGCATATTGTTAATTTTATATGGTTTCCTACTTTCTTTCTTCAAACTAGATTGCTTTTAATTGCATGGAATTGCATACATTTGAAAAAATGAAAAAAAATTCTACATGACTGCTCTTTTTCATGATTTTTGTTAGTTTTTTTTTATATAATTATTAGGTATCTAAAAGTTCATGCATAGTACAATAAAATGATCATCAAAATAATTTCAATAAACAGAAAAATAAGTAATGATTGAAAACTCTTCCTTTTTTTTTTTTAATGCTCTTTCAAATGTATATTCTGTAAAAGTTTAAAATTAATTTTGATGCACGTGGTTTTTGAAAAAATAGCACTGCAAATTAAGAAGAGGTAAAAACAAAAAACTCCTTCTTTTTACTGATGAATACATGTTATTACCCCTGTTTTCTATTGGTAAATTACTCCACTACAAATCTAAAATGCAATACTGAATAATTATCATATGTTTATCTTTGTTTTAGTTCTTCATAATAAAGCTCTGTTCATTTATTTCTTTGCGTGAAACAAGATAAATATAACTTGCTTCTTGGGCTTGAACAGAATTATTCTATTTACAAATAATAATTTCTTGGTTTCGCTAATGTTTTGACTTGTGAATTCAGTCTCAGAACACATTAATTTTGTGAAATGAGGTATGATTGTATTTATATGTATACAACATATTAAATTTTGTATAGAGATACTTAAAATTGACATTTTTCTATCCATTTGAAATATTGACATAAAATATACAATGAAGAAAAGGACTGTATACAGTAAAATGGCTGTAATTTACCACCTGAAAGATTAGAGCAAATTTGTTAATGACTAAAAATTAACTTGCATCAATTCATTAAAGCATTTTACTTATCCGTGTTATTTTAGAAAATATGCAAATTATACTTACTATACATACAGGAAAATTGTGTACATAGTATCATTCAAAATCAAATGCATTTACTATTTTCTTTTGGCTTAAACATCCTTCCCATAACAGATGACGTAAAATCATTTATATTGTGTTGTTTTTATAACAAATGCTGTAAAAGCTGTGTCTCAACTCTGACTGTAATGCTCAATGTAACTAGAAGTTTTCTCAAAGAAATTGACTATATATTATCTGACTTGAAAAATTCAAATCCCATTTTAATTTTCAACATTAGTCTTAGAGAGTCTTATATAATTTGAGGCTCACTTTTTAACTTTATTTAGTTTCGCTAACTATAGAATAGGTTTACAATTTCTAAATATTGTGGAAAATAATATATTTAACTTTATGATATGTGTCAATACCATACTACATACATAATAAAATAATAAAACTAAAAAGCAAAATCTGCTCAATCTTCTGACCCTCTTTAAAAAGTAGACCTGGTTAGGTAAATAATTTAAAATTGATACTGTGTATCATTTATTGCCGAATTGAACCATTTAAAACAGACAGTGGGTGTCAAAACAGAATGATTGGAAATTAATTGAATATAATGTATTATTTGTCAGAAATATTAAGTCTGACATTAGCAACTGGTTAACTTTTGAGTTTATTATATTTTCAAATGACTTTCCTAATTTATAAGTTTATATATACTTAACATTTAGGATTTTTATATTAGATTTTAATTATATGTTATTCTTCTTACTTGTATTATTTAAACTTTTTTCAACTTTAACCTTTTCATTATTATTATTTTTCATAAGATTATTAGGTATTATTATTATTTCATTATTTACTTTTCAAAAAATAGTCTGTGAAAAATTGAAAACATTATTAAGTAAAAAAAATATGTGTATTTTTATTCCCAAATATAACTAAACATGTGTATTTATCATTTTATCCTTATGTATCTATTTATATAATTTCTACAGATATAAAGGCAAGACTAATCGAGCTACTATAGAAGTTATTAGTAATAGTGAACAAGTTGAAGAATTTTGTAAAAATATTTGCAAAAAACTTGAATGCTGTCCATATTTATTTGGTCCTAAACATGTTGGAGAAATTTGTCCTAGTAATTGTCATACACAAACAAAGACCAAGTTTGGTATGCATTCTTTATATTATGGCTTTTTGTTGTTTAATACAGTCACTTTTTATAATGTTTTATATCTGTATACTTTCAGTTATGTTATTGGTTTTTCTCCTCGTCTCTTTGTCTCTTTAAAATGTTGAATATATTAAAGGATAATTATATTTTCTTGACTTTTAAATGGCCAACTCATATCTGTACCTACTCTATATATTTCTTGTTCTAAAGGTTTTTATCTCATTTTTTAAGGAATGGTTTTATTATTCTGTTAATTCTTGTAAATATCTGAATGCAAAATTTCATTATTTTCCTCATTTTATTCCCAAGTTGATTGTGTGTGTTTGTGACAGTGTATTTAAAAATCATTAAACATTTGAGAAAAATACTGTGTACTTTTATTACTTCAAAAGATTATATAAAATTAAATATAATTTGCTAAACATTACATATTTTTATTTGAAGAAAAAAAAGCACATACTGATATATTACTAATAATAGGATTTAAAATGTAATTCTGATTACTTTTAATGAATTAAAATTAGTGGATAAAAAAATCTTCTTTTTACTACAGAAGTAAATTTTGAAAAGTTCCTTCTTTACTTTCTTCCTCTTGTAATTTATTTTGCTACTATTTTACATGCTGTTTGCTTTTATTTGCTATTTATTTTAAAATACTTATTGATTTTACAGGCTATAATTTTGTTAAGAAGCATAAGAAAATAGGAAGACCACCTTCAAATCCTAATGCTGCTTCAACAGAAAATGGAGAAGTAATAAAAAGAGGTCCTGGTAGGAAAAAAAAACGAAAGCACTGGACACATCTGCTCAGTGAAAACAGATCAGAAGAAAATCGGCCACCAGAGAAAATGGCTAAATCTAGAGACTCTAGTGAAACTGATGAAGGTTCAAAATGTGATATCAAGGAAAAATCTCCTCAAGTCAACAAAATTCCACTTATGGGAAAGAAAAAGCTTAAGCACACTCCAAGCTCAAGTATTGTAACACGAGGGGCGAAACTACCTAATTTTGGACTTTGGCATCATGTATCTTCATTTCATTCCCGTAGGGGAAGACCTAGAACAAGACCTATCAGGCCATTTCCACCAAGAAAAGTTGGCAGGCCTGTTGGCAGTACTAAAAAGGCTATTGCTGCTCAAATGAAAAATAAGAGAATGATCGAAGATTCTAACTTACAATCTGATAGTATATTAAAATCTGAGGTAAGTTTTGTCAGTCAATCAAGCCTTATTTATGCAAAAAATTCTTACATAATTATTATATTCAACATTATTATCTCTTGGGCTTAGTTTTGTTGAAGGCTTTCATGTAAAATTATGGTAATTTGTATTCTAAATAGTTGAGAGTCTTAATATGATATATTATAGAAGTAATATATATAGTTTTAGTATGACTATTTTCATGTGATAGTGCTTAAGGGCAAGAATGGAGAACTTTGTTAGGGGAAAGACATAATTAGGTTATTTATTATCTAATTAAAGAGAGCACTAATTTATCTATAGTCTAATAAAACAATATTTAAAAAACTTTAGTGAAATGTAATTTTTTTTTTTAAATTTTCATCTTTGTGTCCAAGGTACTTTTATCATATAAATCTGAGAAAAGATACATTGCTCTCCAGTTAAACAGATATAGATAGAATGATTTGCTGATGATTCAAATATTAATAAAAGGAATTGTGCACATGAGTGTGTTTAGAGGACGTAACACAAAATTGGAATGGCACAAAATCTGGTTCTTTGAATCTGTTGATAATGAGGAGGTACTCCTCAATGATATTTTTTGAAATATTCTTTAGATTTTTTTTTTAATTCATTGTGAAAGATTTTATTAAAAAAGATTTGATCTCCACTGGAGACACTCAATTCTGGTGCATTGTAAGTCACATGATATCATAATCTGTTGTTTCTTCTGGCTATTTATATTTTTCATGGGCTTTTTTTTTTTTTTTTTTTTATTCATTTTTCTTTATAGCAGGGAAATTTTTTTTAAAGATTGTAATTTTATCCATCTGTTTGTTCTTTGTAGTAGAAACATGATTCTTTTTCAAATGAATCATTTATGACCTACTGAATTTCTTACTTTTAAACAATATTTTCAAAAAGATGCTCAAAAGTTTACGACAGTGTATTTGATATATATTATTCTTTTGTTGAAAATATTGGTACTTATTCTTCCTCAAATCCGAAGATTAAATGTTCTCGAAATATTTGTGTAAATTTTTATATTGCATAGCTCTTGTTTTTACTCCTCTTTTGTAAATTGTATTCAGTATAGTTGTTTAACCAACTGCCTTTTAACTTCCTGTCCTTGATTTAATTCCTGACTTCACATTTCTTTCATAAAATTTTCCTTTTTTAATTTTTCTAAAATCTTTCTCAATTAATGATGTTGGTGCGAATTTTTGTTTACTTTATGACCTAGCTTTCAAACAAAATGTAACAAAATTGTGATTTTTTCACTATCCAAGATATCCAAGTTTTTTTTAAAGAAAACTGGATTTGTTTTGCTTGTTAATTAATTTGCCAAAGTTTTGAAAATAGCATTGAAAAGAGTCAATTTCAGATTTTTCTTATCTTTTCATTCAGAATTCTGTTAATCCAAACATTATAGTATTCATACAGTAAACAGAATGAATATTTTACTCTCTTTTGTAAAAAGAAGTGGGATTAATTAGTGATTTTTATAAATTTTTAACTCCACTCCATTGAGTAAGTTTTGCTTTTCTCACTCTGCTTTCACTAAGATTTTCACTCTCTTGTATAATCCTAGTGTATAGCATCACCCTTTCTGTGCATCAGACAATTTATTATTCTTCATTGACTCTTTTGGAAATTGTCAATATATTTATTTGTTTGTTCCTCATTAAAAGTTTTATAAAGTTTTTATTCAATTTCCTGCTAAAAATTCTCCTGTATAAAGAGAAGATACTGCAGCTTGAAAAAATAAATTAATAATCATTGTAAAAATATATTACTTCAGCAAAACTTGTTCTTAAGGTCACCCATTTCCCTTTTCTTTTGAAGTGTTGTGATATGTTAATAAAAAAAAAAAAAATAATTGAGCAAATTTAAATTATAATTGCTGCAACAATGTATAGTGATGTCATATTCTTATATGAGAAAAATTTACCCAACCAAATTTGAATTTTTTTTTTTTTTTTAAATATATCTGAAAAATATTGTATTTAACTACAAAGTGAGATGTTTTAATTTTTAAACATCATAATCTTCAACTGCTACATTAATGAAGTTTGTTTCCTTATAGAAGTCTCATTAATTGAACTTTGAAATTCTAAGTTTTATTTTAAAAATACATTGAGTTACAAAATTTGTTGTTCAAATTAATAATAAATAAAAATGTAATTTTGCCTTTTTTTATGGATCTGTTGTGGTGGTTCCTGTAAACTGACTTCCTCATATTGCTGGACTTGAATTTTTTTTTTTTTTTCTCCTTCTATCCTTACTTCTTGAGTAAGAGGTAAAAGAATTTGTTTCTTAGCTATCCGTTCAACTTTTGTTGGTTCACGCAAATTATTTTTCCTTCTTATTATGAATATCTGGTGGAGATGCAAGCTGATCCACTCCACTTTCCAGATAAAAGATATTGATGATCAAAATCAAATCAAGATAGACATAGGAGACCCTAAGAATTCTCAAAAGTGACAAGTTGTTCATAATAAGAGCCAGAATTAAGAAAATTACAAACATCGCCATATTGAGAATAAGCAAAACTCATCTCATATCCCTAAACCAAATTCGGGGGCTTTTTTTTTTCTTTTGGTCAAAATAAAAGGTTAGATTTCCAGACATGCTAACATGTCATTTACTCATAAATGATGAAATAAAGTTTCAAATTTTACACCTCTGACTGTTTGTGCTGTTCAAATTTTGGCATTGGATCAAATTTTAAATGTATCGGCTGAAGCCTGTTATTAATACGGGAAGGATTCATATTCTGATTCCTTCTTTACAAAGTACCAACAAACGTAACTATTATGGATTTAATAATTAAATTACAGAACATAGATTATATTGAAATACAGTAATATAAGTCTCAATGAGGGATACCCGTCAGAGCAGATATTTTGTCCCTTAAAATAGAGGTGTTCTTTCTTCAGTGGGTACATATTAAAAAATGTAAAGTAGTTAAAAATGCAGGTTGTGCAAAGTTTAAATAAATGATATATAAATAAATAACATAGTCACAAGTATTTATTTGAATTTGTAATTAGTAAAAATTGAAAATTCTTAATTGAAAAAGTTTAATTATTGCAAAAATATATGAAAGGATATATATAATTTTAAACTCGCATAAATTTTTCAAAAGTAATCTGTTACATGGGTTTGTTTAAAAGTCTGTACACTACAAGCATTTTTTTTCCAAATGGATATGAAAGTCCCTAAGGATTTAAATCATTCAATGTCACCAATGGTTTTCATGAATTTTTTTAATTGAAAAGTGCATTTTAAGGCTTCATTATATAATTTTTTTTTTTTTTTTTGGCACACTTTTCGTCTTGCTCTTTTTCATCTTCCTTGCTGCTTTCCAAGCTATTTTTGTTAAAGGTCACATCGTCAACTACAGTTGAAATTAAAGATTTTACGTCCTCATTGGTGTCTTCAGCACAATAAGGTTTCACTGATTTCTAAACATCCTTGCATTTTAGCACTGCCACTGATTTTACAAGTTCATTTTCATTAGTATTTTCACTGTGGGCACTCAAAACTTGAATTTCAAAGCCTGCTTCCCATTGGTTCATGTCTTGGATTGCCTTACAGCTTGCTAACATTGTTTTCTTATCCCTACTGAGAATTGAAGGAAGAATAACTGCATTTTTAATTCTATGGATGGAAAATATCATTTTGATTCCACCGCAACTTGCTTTTTACCTGTAGATTGTTCCCTTGTCACAAAAATAAATTTCACCAAGCACAAATACTTGCCATTAAAACCTCAATAGATTATTAACAAATAGTATTTCTTTTTTTATTTATTTCTCTATCACTATCTTATTTTGAAACATTTTTCGAAGTCCCTTAATAAGAGGTAAATACACTAAGGTCCCTATTCAAAGAAACCAGGATCGACAGAATTTTTGCTTAAATAGAGTCATCCCTTACAGGAGATACTACTGTATTTGAAATGAGACTCTTCATGAAATCTCTCTCCAGCAGTTGTCAAACATGATATATTTCCCCAGTTTTAATTAACTTTCTCATTATAAATTTGCCTGAAAGCACTAAACTTGTTTATCAACCACCATATTCAAAATTTCAAATACACATCTGATCAATATTTTAATTTCTTTCATTTCTCTGGATTCTGCTAGAACCCTGCAATTTGTATTAATTTTGGAGTATCCGTCACTGGACAGTGTACAAATGTTTTAAACTACATTAATTTTTAAGGAGACCATCTAATTGATTCCTCTTTCTATTCTGTATATATTAAAAGAGGGATGAAGGAAACTGAAATTTAAATGTACACATCATTTATAACTTTGGGAAAGGGAGGTACTGAAGGCAAAAGCACCAAGTCCTAACATGCAAGAAATATGTTAAAAAAATTTCCGATAGCCTTAGAAAAGCAAACAGTGGTCATTATGGAAAAAGTTCAAAAGATTATGGAAACAATGTTTTCATAATTGTGCAGTATTTTAGATATAGGAAAATAATCTTGCTTCACCTAGTTGAAAAAAGAAAAGTCAGTTCAATACTTAAAAAATGTGTTCCAATTACATATTGCATCTAACATACATGCTGCATCAGATAATATTGACATAGAATGATAATGGGGGGGGAATGTCTTTATTAATATTTTTTACATTGCTTTTTAATTTTTATATGTGAATTTTTTTCTTGAGGAGATGATAGAAATTTTTGCATTTTTTCATTGTCTTACATTTGATTTTTCTTTAATGGAATTGAAGAAGCATTAAAAAATCAATTTGATTCTATGCCCCTCCTTTTATGCAAAACAAATGGATTTATCAGAAAACTTTTTTAAACCAGATGATGTATCACATTTTTTCTGGAAATATTATTTCAAGACAAGACAGACTTAACTGAAAAGGGAGAGGACTGTTAATAGCAGTACCGACCATCATCTCTGCCTATTAAATTTATACTCAGATAATACAATTGTCAGATATAGAAATTCTAGTTGTCCAAATTAATATGAATAATAGTTCATCAATAGCAGGCATTACACAAAATGCTAATGCCCTAAATCCAGTCAGTTTCATTTTCACGACTGAAGTGAAGGCTATTTGCCAAGCTTATCTGCTTTTCAAAATCCCATTTATTAGCCTTTAAGATATTCATACAATCCTATTATAATACGCTATTGGCGTTTCTTTGGATTCTGAGATGCTCTAACATATTTTGAAATGAACAAGTGGATAAAATCTCAAGATTGGTTGCGGAATTTAATATAAATATCGACTGGGTAGTCTCAAAAGATACCCATGCATCCAAGTCTGTATTATAGGTGCAGACAGGAAAAAATTAATGGAAACCTTTACTCCAGCAAATGCTTTCAGGAACATTAAAAATAATGCACTGAGAAGGAAGGGAGCTACAATCGCGAATTTTTGCAGAGTAGTTGAATGAAGTCCAATATGAAAATGATAAAAGTTTAGTGCCAATCCGCATAACCACTTACCTTGCAATAGTACTGCAATCAGGAAGTGGGTCCTTTATAAGCAGGTACATAGTGGAAGATTTATAAGCGTAACGATAACATTAAAACTCTTGGAGGTCTTTAGTAAGCGAAGGTAAACGTGTGAGAAGACATTTACAGTAGTGCCAAGTCAGAGCGACGTGGAATGCTACAAGTTGGCTAAATGTGGTGTTTAGTGTTGATTCCCGGTTGGTTTTGGAGACCGATGATAATGCGTATGAGTATGGAGGTGCCGTGGTGAACAGAATAATTCTACCCACGCTGTCGCACCACACACACATTGCCTATACTGCAGGCATAATGGTCGGAGAGAGGGGCATAGCTTATGATAGCTGGTCCACTCTAATTGTGGTACGTGGAACCGTAACATGTCAGCTTCATGTTGACATTTTTCAACTCCTCGTGGGACCTTCCCTAAATGGTCCTTCCAATGGAAATTTTTCAACAAGATGATGCTCGCTCCCTTGCAACTCATGTAGCTCAAGACCATCTACGTCATGTTCAGATTCTTCCGAGGCCTGCCCGCTCACATGACTTGCCCCTTATAGAGCATTTGTGGGACTAACTGAAATGCTAGATGTCGCCGTGTCACTCTCTACATGATTTGGAGGTGGCTATTCAAGATTTGTGGACCCATCTGCATTTGGACAACACCTGACTTCTATTCAACTAAATGCCAGACTGTGTTGTAGCAAAAGGCGGTTCGACGTGCTATTGAAGTTGCACTGTGTTGGTCTAATTGTACACTCTGTATTTGTTAAATCGTCTTGATTTTTTTGATCGAGTGAAGTTCCCATTTTGGTGTGCTATTTTTAATGTTCTTGAGTCGTTTTGAAATTTCAGGGAATATACCAATGACTGATGTATTTCTAACTGGACAACAAATAAAAGAAATTCTAGGTGTCCAAATTTTTAGCATAATTATTATCCCTGGCCTTTTATACAAATTCAATTGATAGTTTGTAATGTGAGGGAGGAAGTATTTTGAAAAAAGAGTAATATGAGGTGTGACTATTAAATAACGAGACTAACACTGTGAAATATTTATTTTGATTTCATGCATATTTACTTATCATCACCTTCAATATACACCTTTCATCTATCCCTACAACACTCCATGCGAATTTTCCATTGTTCGAAACAATGCTGGAAGTCTTCTGTCAGCTCCGTCAGGATGTGTGCCACTTTCACTTTTGCAGCTTCAACTGACTCAAATCTTGTTCTTTTTAATGCAGATTTCACCTTAGAAACAGATAGAAGTCGCATGGCGCGAGTAAGGCGAATGGCCTAACCCTGGATGCTGTACTTGGCTAAAAACTTCTTGACAGAAAATGACTTATCCTTCCACAATTCGGGTCGATTCCCCCCCCTTTCTTATTCTTTTATGGAATTAAGCAAGAATGTGTTGGTAGGTATGCTGATATATAGTTCGATCTTCAGAAACCTAGTGAAGATACACAATCCCATGAATATCGAAAAAAATATCATTATCATCGCTTTGAATTTTGATTTCCTAATTCGAGCTCTTTTTTTTTTTTTTTTTGCTCACTATAAAGATGGAGTCTTCCAATGCATGGATTTGCGCTTCGTTTCAGGCTCATATATAAAAAAAAAACCATGATTCCTCACACATTATTGTCTTTTCCAATAAATGTGGGTCACTTTCAATGGCATTCAAGCTGTCAGTACAAAAAATTTTAGAGGTTCAAATGTGAGAATTTCAGGCACCATTTTGGCACATATTTTTTGCATGTTAAAATTGTTGAATAAAATTTGCCTTACGAATTCTTTGTCAATTCCTACTGTCTTAGTAACAGCACGAATACTTAACCGATGATCAGATCGAACCAGATTACCGAATTTTTTTACGTTATCATCCGTTTTTGACGTGAGAGGGCGACCCGGACGTGAATCCTCTTCACTGTCTTCTCGATCATCTTGAAAAATCCTTCAACCACTCAAAATCATGTGCATGCAATAAACATTCATTGTCATACACTTCTTTCAATAAATAAAATTTTCAGTTAGCAGTTTTTTCAAGTTTCATGTGAAATTTCACAATTCGTTGCTCTATTGAAACACTTTTCGTTTTTCCAGTGGAACAAAAAAATTACTAATGCGAACGAAGGCTACAGCTATACGGATTAGTTTATAGAAGCTATGGGCTATGCATTCAAAAGAGAAGGCTTCACGCTAAACTGCTGTTGGCGGTTGGTGCATGTGTATTTCTTCTGTGCCAGCATCAATCTTGTTATTTAATACACTCCTCGTAACCTTTTTTTGCTACTTCATATCCCTATAATCTAATCAATGAATCAATAATTTTTCTATTACAGGATATGAAAGAGTTTGTGATAATATTTTTGTCTTGATTTCACACCAAATGTAAAGGAGTGATCAAAGATTTTACTGAAGAAAAGTATCTGTTTTATAATAATTTTCATCGTTTCTTCAGTAAATACATAATTATTCATTGTAAACAAAGCATTATTAAGAATTGTTTTCTAATTTGAATGTGTTTGGAAATAAAAACAGAAATTGAATTCAAAATCTTTTTTTAAAAAATGGTGGGGAAAATATAAAAAAAATAATATTTGATGGTTTATTAGATCATTTGAGTAATATAAAATACATAGAAATTATATTGCTTTCTTTCATTAATTCAAAACTTGTATTTTTATTTATAAACTTTTATAGTCTTTGACAATGTTATATTATATAAATTATTTTTGAAATAATTTCAGATACCTCCAAATCGTCCCAAACCAACTTTTTTAGACAGCAATCCTTTAGAATGGTCAGTAGAAGATGTTGTTCAATATTTACAAAAAACAGATTATGCACCATTAGCTCCCCTATTAAAAGAACAGGTAAGTTTGCATTTTATTATTTTTTTTTTCAAGCAAGAAAACGTTTTCACAGAATAATTTTTTAAAATGGAATTTTTTCATGATCAAAATGAGTAATGTCACTTTATTATTGTCCTAATTATTATCAAAAAAAGGGAGGAACTAGAGTTCTGATATTTGTTTTATAATTAAAAAGAAATAAAAAGAATTGAGTGTGCATCCTGCTAAAAATCAGTCACAGTTGGGAGGACTTTCTATTTTTTTATGTGACATGTCTGTTCATCACATATATGGGAGGGTGTATTTTGAAAATGACAAAACCCAATTTACTTTAGAAAGTTGGTTTTTGAGCTCTTACAGAGACCATACATCCAACATCATTGTAGTTTTATGTAGTATTTATTACATTCGAGTTTTCGTTTCTTTTCATGATTATTTCAAATTTCGTACAATGCATCATAAAAATTTTAAGAAAAATTCAAATTGTACATAACATAGTTTTATGATCCAGTTTTAAATTTTTTGTTTATGTATATATTTTTAAAATATATCTTTAAAAGAATGCTTACACAGGGGCTTTCGATTGCGAAAACAAGTGATGAAAAAAATATCACTACAGTCTAGGCAATAAAAAATATGCCTTATTTTAAATAAAACTGAATATGTATTTTTGTTTATTAAGCTTATATAGTTTTATTATTTTTCTGAAAATTATGTATTTATAAAAGAAGTTATACATAAATTAATTGACATATATTTGCACAAATCATCATTCTCTTAGAAATAAAAATACAATATTATAAAAGTCTAATCTTTTCAAAAGTGTTTTGTAATCCTAATATTTAACAAATTAACTAAATTAATAGGAATGTTTTTTAAAGTATTTATTATTTCTTTTAGAAGGATTACAAAACAGTGAGCATACAAATAAGATGTATTACAGGAGCAGTGGTATATAATATACACCAGGTCTTAAAAATCAGGAAATAAATAAATATTTAATTTACCACTTGATATTATGTCCTTTTAACATTATTAATGCAAATCAGGTGAATTTAGCAAAAATTTAATTTTATATATATATATATTCTGCCCCTCAAAGAGTTAAAATATTGCAAATTGCTGCATAAAATATATGTATTTACTTTCCAGGAAATTGATGGTCAAGCATTGTTGATGTTAAATCTTTTTAATGTTCAAGAATATCTGCATTTAAAACCAGAGCCAGCAGAAAAATTCTGTTATTTAATCAAGAACTTAAAAATTGACTTTTTTTCGCATTATGTTGCTTAACTTTAAGTAAAAAATATTTTGCTTTATATTAAAACAAATTTCTTCTCTGTTTTGAAAAATATCAACTTACTTCCTCATTTGTATTAAGATCAATCTTTGTGACTCAATATAATATTTAATTGTATCAGTGATTTTTATGCAACTGTTTTCCTAAATTTTAATAAAAATGCAGAAATTTTTTTCATCCATGAGTTTGTATAGCATTGAAAAATGATTCTTATTTATTGTTGAAATATTTCATTCATTTCACAAAAACATGCTAAAATGAAACTCATGAAATTGCATTTGTATATAAAAATTGCATTTTATTTGTAAGTGGTCCTTAACATTCATCAGTTCCTGAAATGTGTATGAAAGCTGCAGTGTCAAAAAAAAAGGTGTGTTTTTAAATATTTATTTTTAAGAAGGTGTTTTAACAAACAAGTAACACTTTATTTCTGAAGAATTTATATATATTTAGAATCCAACATTTTCCCTATAAATTTAAGAGAAATTAATTGTACTCTTTTGTTTCATGCTAGAGAGTTTTGAAATGTTTTAAAATTGTTAACAAAAATTATGAGTAATATAGCATTAACTTATATTTTATTTCCATTCATGAGTCTAGAATAACAATGTATTGTTATTGTGACTCCTTTACCAATGTGTTATAATTTTTTTAATAAACTCTCTTAGTGTAGCCCCTCTAGTCTTTGACCATTAATCTCCATTTTTTGATTCATTAATCTCTTTATATGCCATTCCAACATGAAGGCAGGTTAAATGTGCATAGACTTTGTTACGCAACAGAGTTTAAGTGGAGTTAGAGGCTCGAACCTGTGACTCGGTAGAAAAGTACCAGCCATTAGTATGCGGCCACGACAACGTGGCTACCGTGACAGCTGGTGAATAAAGAAAATAATATTATTATGCAGTAGTTTTATTTTTGCAATGCATATTTATTTTTTAAAAATCTTAAGTTTTAAATACAATACAAAAGTAAGTGGAATGTATGAAAGTTGGGGACTACCTTATGCTATATTATTCATTTTATTCATTTGATTTCATCATTATTTTTCATTTGTAAATACTTTGTATAATACATTTCAAAGCATTTTATTTCTGTACGGATATGTGTATCTACTTAGAGCAATAAAATGTATTTTCACCTGTTTCTTCAAAATTTCTATTAAATGATGTATAATATACAATCTAACAATTTTTTAGTCTGTGTGAATGATATTGGATCAAATCCAATGAAGAAATTGGGGAAAGGAATAATGATTTGTACTATATTTTGTAATCTTTGTATAGAGATAGTTTCATATATGTTTAAAACAACTGTTTGTGAAATTTATATTTAATAATTGGTATCTTACAATAGTGCAAAATTAACTAAATGTATCATAATTTAATTTTCATGAAATATGTTTTAATAAATTTAGAGATAGTGAAGCCAAGATAATTATAATAAAGTTTAAAGTAATAAATATCTAGAACATCTGAAGTATGAAAGGAAAAACTGATCACTCTCTCTACATTTATTCTCTTACATTGAGCCCAGATTACACCTTTTTGTGTTTAGTATTTGGTATCGGAATTCATTGAATACTGAAAGTTACATGCTTGTAAACATGTTTTGGCCTTGATAATTATTAAAAAACAAAGATAGGAAAGAGAACATTCTACAAGCTTCTTGGTGATTAAAAAGCTATTGTTAAGAGGGAAAGGAAATTCTTGGTTGATTTCTCAATCAACCTTGCCCTTTAAAAGCCTATTCCTTTTGATCGCGAAATTGACAACACATCCTCACTGAATTTAATAACAATTCATTTTATTACATGTCTTAATAAAATTCTGTACAAGTGAAGCGAAAATTGTATGTGTTGATTAGCATGTACTTTAACCCTTAAACTACCATTTTTATTTTTTGTTAGGACTTTTTTTTCTTCATTACTTACACATTGAGTAGGCTTTGTAGAAATTAGTCATGCATGATTATTAATACCCATGCATATCAAAAGGGGGGGGGTGTATATATGTGTCTCAAAAGTCTTGCTGGTGAGACCATATGTTCCATTGGTATTTTAGCTAAAGGGATGGCGGGAGGGGGGGAACAACCAGTAGTGCATATACTTTATTTTGCAAAATAAATACAAATACTGAATGTGAAGAGAAAGTTCATCTAGTTTACATGCCATGGAGCATTAAACATTCTTTGCACAATGGTACATGGTGTATTATATGGAATGGAATTTCCTTTTATAGTAAAAATCTCTATATATTACTACCTCTGTCTCATAATAATAGTAGCAAGTGAATATTTAAATGGATAGGCAAATGCAGCTGCAAGTTATGTTCTAGTGCTAAATTATGGAGTCCTCAATCAAAATCTATGTTTCATGGCATGTTTTTGTTTTCAACACATCTTTCAATTTTTCGGTTCACCTAATTACAAATTATAACTTTTTTTTTCCTCTAATTTCATCCACTGATTGAAATCAATTGTTTTATTTCATTTGAATGTCAACCCATTTTAGAAGTAAGATAAAGAAGAATTTTCAAGCAAAGATCAAGTTACAGTTCTCTAGTTCTAGACGCATCAAAAAAAAAAAAATTAAACGTTATAGAAAGGTGTAATTACATTAGCTCCAAAACAATTTAAGTACAACAAAATGACTATATCAAGAATTTGGAAATAGGCTTAAAAAAATAATTATCAGGATGAATCTTATGCGAACATTGATTCTTTGCAAAAACAAAACTGTGGACATAAATGCAAAGGTTGTGGAGAAACACTTTGACATATTCCTCTTAGCAGAAGATGCATCGTTAGATCAGCAGCTCATGCCTTTGCAGTTCCTAAATCTACATTATTCCGAATTTTGAAAAAAAAATATTCATTAAACGAGATTCAAACACCATTAAACCATTTCATACAGAAAAAAATAAGAAGATCGCGTAGAATTTCGTCTGTCAAAAGAACTTCTTGTTGAAAATTTATGGACTTGGATGTAGTAACGAAATTATTGAAAAATCCAGAAACTATCTGAAAACTTAAAATAAAAATTAGAAATAGTATTTTTAATTTATTATTTAATTTAAACTATTTATAATAAATGTTGAATTCTAAATTTATTTTCTTCTGTTACTATTATTATAGGACAAACTAAATTCTCATCAATTGCTATTATTATCGTGGGGGAGATGGTGTACTACAATAAATTATTCTATCTTAATCGGGTTTTTTTTTTTTTTTTTTTTTTTTTGTAAATAAAAGTTATTTAAAATTCAAACAATCCACTTCTTGTTTATCCAAGCACAACAGATACCTATAGAAGGAATTTGAGCGAGGTCCAGACCGGACCCTAATTGAGGTAAGAGCAAAAAAATATTTTATTTACATTCAAAAATATTTGATTTAATTTATTTGATAATTATAGTTTTAGATATATTTTGGTATTGAAGAAATATCTGAAAAATTATATTAAAATAGAAGTGAAACATGCTTTGAGGACAACAGTTTCTTAAGTTGTTAAAGGGGGGGTGAGGAAAATTTAGTAAAAAAGATAGGGATTATACAAATTATTTAAATTAATATTTGAAAAAAAAATAGCTTAAAAGAGTTGGATGAGGCTGTTCATTCATTAATTGAAATAGAAATTTTAAATGCGGATTAGTTGCTTCAGAGGAATATCAAGAACAATATGTATTATCGAGTGATAAAACAAATTAATCCAGTGTTAGGAGGAGAGGAAATTCATATTCGAAATATACTGAGCAAGGTAGGGTCAAACTGTTAGGTGCTTAGACTTCTGTAAAACTTCTAAAACTTGTATTAGCCAAGCTAATTCTTAGAGAAACCAGCCACTCTCGGATTGAGGTCAGGCTTTCAGTCGGAAATTAAAGAATTGGCACTCCAAACAAAGGGACTTTTCGGTACAATTTGCCCTAATTACTGAGACTCTACCAATGCCTTTGCAAGAAGTGCTCGACTCTTTGGTGACCATTGTCAATTATATAAAATCTAGTACTCTCAATACTCGTCTGTTCAAGGAACTCCAAAGACATGCTCTAATCGCGAAGTTCTACTTTTCTACGCAACTGTTCGTTGGTTATCAAAAGGAAATGTTGTTGGCCGAGTCATTGAATTGAAAAACGAAGTATAATAGTTCTTAGAAATGAAAGGAAAACGTATGGTTTACTTTAATGATTAGACCTGGATCCAAAGGGAAACTTGTTTATCTTGAATCAGCTAAATTTGAAACTGAGGGTAAAGAAACGCACATTATTCCCTTCAGAGATATCAGGACTTTCGTATTAAAACTGTCGAAAATTAAATCTTGGCAACTTTGCAATGTTAGAACTCATATTGAACCCAAGACTGAAGAATCGGAAACGGCAACTCTTGTTAATCTAAGGGGGAGAAAATTAGTAAACACCTTCAAGCCTTTGAATCTGATATTCAATGTAATTTCCAGGAGTTCTTTGAACTAGAAGCCATTTTAATACTAAGTTCATTTCATACATCTTTGTATGTTACCAACGTTCTCGATGAAATGATGGAAGAGCGAAATGATCCTCCCCGCACGTGATTTATTTTAGAAAAAATCGTTAACTCAATTTTTGTGTGTTATGCGTCATTCGTATTCTAAAGTTTTTATGCTTTCTTTTCGAATATTAGTGCTATTTGCTTCTACTTTCCTCTGCGAAAGTAGATTTATAACTCTTCTGCAGATCAAGACAAAAGCCTGGAATAAGCTTGGATGCTCAAGATGGCACGGGATAGGCCTTGACAAGAACTCTACCATAAATTATAACATTTGTTAAGAAGATGCAAACTTAATCATTAATAATTAGCACTTAATATGATTTTAGTACAAAATTACATTGATACCTACCTTAGTTCCAATTTTTCTCCCCTCCCCAACCTCCCCCTCTAAAAAAGCTAAAATAATCAAAAACTTAAACAAAATTAAAGCCCCAGGAGAGGATGGTATTCATAACCAAGCCTTCATTTTTTCCCCCCTTAATGCTGTCTCTCTTCTAACAATTTATTCAACAAATGTTTACTGTGCTCACTTCCCTCAAAAATGGAAACACGCGACAATGATCCTTTTTCCCAAACCCGGACAAAACCATTCTATCTCCTCTACTACCGCCCAATCAGTTAACTTAACTCTTATCTCAAAAATTTTTGAAAGAATTCTAAATAGAATCTTAAATCACATCTCCTCAAATAATATTCTTCCAGGCTCCTAATTCGGATTTCGATCAAATCATAGTACCGTGCACCAATTGCCAACACCATAACAGAAGGGTTTAACTCTAAACAAATTTCTGGGAGCATTTTCCTTGATATACAAAAAGCTTTTGACCGCCTTTGGTACGATGGATTATTGTTTAAATTCTGTCCTGCTTAATTATTATCACTAATGCTGATTTAAAAAATAGAAATTTTCAAGTCTGTCTGAACAATAGTTACTCCAATACCTGCAATATTGAAGCTAGAACCCAAAAGGAGTCATTTATTTTTCCAATAATTTATTCATCATTCTCATATGACTTCCCCCAGAGTCCGTACAATAGTCTCTGTCTCCTTGCAGATGACGCAGTAATCCTTACATAGGAGAAAAAAAAAACCTTAAAGTAATCAAAAACTCCAAACCCGCCTCAACAATATTCAAAACCGGGTGACTTTATGGAGAATTGTTGTAAACAACAAAATAAAACAAAGCTATTATATTTCGTAAATGACATGTCCCACTTCCTGAAACTCATATTTTTCACTCCAATATCTCTTGAGACTCTGAGGTAAAATATCTTGGTGTTAACTTGAACTCAAAACTCACCTTCAGAAAACACATCCAATCCATAATAGACTAAGGGCCGCGGTAGCCTAGTGGTCAAGGTCGTGGACTAGCGGCCGGCGGTTTTCGTTCAGTCGCAAGTTCGATCCTTGGCCGCCAAAGACCCGCCGTGTAGTCGGGGCTGATGCACGTTAAATCTGTTCGGGGCCCAAAGTCCTCCCGTTGGCGTGGTGTGGATGTTAGGAGAGGGGGTTGCCAGCTCAGATGTCGTCCTCGTCACTTGACCGTGATTCAAAATTACGAGGTCCGTCGCCAATAGCCCTCGTGTTGCTTCTAGTGCGACGTTAATAAAAACTAAACTAAAACCGTAATAGACTAAAGTTGGGCTATAATCCACAACTGCATTCTACGAATAGGAAGAAATTCTATACTAACACTCTCTCTAATAAACCTCCCTCTATAAACAAATAATACGACCTATTCTACCTCATGCATCTCCTGTATGGTGGCATGCAGCTTCCACCCACTTAAAAAAAATTCGAACTCGACAAATAAATCGCACCATTTCTCTTAGTAGAACCCAGCTTATTTTTGCACACAATAATGGTACCCATATCCTAACCTATCGATCATGTAACAATTACTTCCACCTTAAGGCTGTTCTCGGCTAATGTTAAAGAATAGGGCTCAAAGTTCGAACACATATTCAGGTAGAAGAAATGCTTCAATACTAATATAAATTAATATGGATATAACAAATATAATTATTCACTAAATAGCGTTCTTAGAATTTTGATTTTTTAAAGAAAACTTGCAATATTTTGCCTTTATGTAAAATGGATATTCAATTTTCTATGTTAAAGTATAGGAGACGAAATGTTCGAACACATTCTCTACAAGAAAAAAATTATTGATTCAATCAGAATTGAATCAGTTAGAAGTATACACTTCTCTCTATCGAATAGCGTAGCCAGAATATAGTTTTATGTCGTTATTAATCTATTTTTTAAGGTTTCAAAGGAATTTTTGTTAATTATTGGCGTACTTCGGACTATCTGCAACAGATGGCGCCAGCATATTTTTTCTGTAGTACATACTCTTGGCGAGGAATGCTTAATTTTGGCTAACATTTGCAGTTACTTTCTGAAATGAAATTATAGCAACATGTAAATTGTGACTAATGGTAAATAATGGAGAAAGCTTTATGATTCACAGAAGTGTACGCGAAGCTTACGAACTAACCACTAATAAACTCTCCAGTTTGGGAATATTTTGTGCATATTCATAAAAATTTATTTGTACGCAATGGTAAATTTGTGTTATTGAAAAGATGTTTAAGATACAAGTTTTGATTTATTGAAGTGAAAATCAGAGAAGAGAGAATCTGAATTAAATAAATCTTGAACATTTCTGAAATCAATTAAAAGTTACTTAAATTTTCTTTAACCTTTAAAAAATATAACAAAATACAAATTATTATTTCGTGAAGCATAAATGTGAAATTTTAATTTAGTCACTAAGATGCACTGAATTAATTTGTTTATTCCAACAAAAGTTAATTTTTTTATTTAACTTAATTTCTTTTATTTATTTATTTATTATATTTTCAAATTAAATTAAGCATCTCACAAAATTTAAGTCTAAAACCACTGAAAAAAATATTAATAAAATACTCTTACTTAAGCTGGATTCCATATAATTTACATTGCATTCCAACTTAAACCCTTGCCCACTAAATTTCCACGCAATAAATATCCCTGCCCGCCAATTTAGAATAAAAAAAAGGGAGGGGACTCAGCTCATCTAACGCATAAACAGATGTTTTCAACACACACCTCAACTGAGGTTTTCCCGATCCCCCTTCTACCACAGCTCAAACTAACAATAGAAACTCATCTAACAACCAAGGTACCTACAAGGTTCATCGCCAATAACCCTCGTATTGCTTCTAGTGCGACGTTAATAAAATCAAACCATTATCACCACCCCTTCTATTTTTCTCTAACCACTCTCAATTTTTTGAATTTTCCAGATTGAAAATATAAACTACCTATCCTATCATTTCCTCTTCAAAAAATAAGGAGATTATATAATCTTAAAAATAAATGCATATTATATAAAAAAAAATATTTAATAAAATCAATTCGTGTGAATTATGCCAAAAGATTTAACCTAAAATTTTCTAAACCTAAAGATTGAAAATCTTTAGGTGGTGTGAGGTGAAGGTGTAAAAAAAAGAAATAAATAAAAACTTATATTCATCTATTTCATAGATATTATGTGTTAGTTAAAAATTAATTTAAAAAAAGCATTATTTCCTTATAGGATTCTGATCTTTTCTATTCTTTCTTTCCTCTCCCTTTTCATTTAATTGAATTGTGTTAATGCACATATGTAACATGCTTATTTTACCTCTAAGAAAATTTCATGGCATAATTCACTCGAAGTAAAGAGTTGGCATTCCTTAAGTGCTTTATTGGTACTGTAATATCATTTTTAAGTCTTAAAATATATTTTTTCAAACCCTTTATTTTTTGTTTTGCTGATCAAGCTGGCCTGTTTTAAGAACTGTGTGATATCTTACAAATCTACCTTCTTTAGTTGCATTTTGTACTCTCTTTTTTACTTCATGATAAGGTTTTTTTTTAATTTTATTTTATAAACAGTGAATAAAAGTAAATAAACATCCATATGTAAAATCTTAAAAATTGGGGATAAAATTTTAAAAAACACATGTGTTGACTCTTCTCTTCCTTTCATTAATTGAGTATTGTGTAATCATTTTAATGTATCACAATATTCGCCAATACCTATACCAAAATAACATTTTTTATTGTAAAAAAGTAGCACCAATTTTTTAAATTCTAACTTTCGACTTAAGTGTTTTTGATTGTTTAAAAAAAATTACTTTTTAAAACGTTTTTCTGAATTTCACTTGATGTGTGTGTGTGTAATTCTTGTCGTCTAGGGTGGTTGGGTTAAACTGCATTCCAACCATTAATTTACCGGATGAATTAATTAATTTTAGTTAGTTTTTACGTTTTTATGAGTTTCACTTGGCGTGTGTCTATCTGTGTGCGTATCAGTGTGTAATCAAATTTTCTATCATTAATTTAACCAACTTCCCATCAAGTTAGAGCTCTGAAATTTTGGGAACCGTTCTTACTTGCCTAACAATGCAATATTTAGATATTTGCGACCAGTTTTAACTAATATTTCAATAATTCTTTTTAATAAACTTTGCCACCATATAAAAACGTTTTTAAAAATGTTGGTTTTTATCTCGAATTATTACAACGTTTTTCTGAATTTTACTTTGTGTGTGTCATCAAATTTTCGATCGTTAATTTAACCAAATTCCCATCAAGCTAGAGCTCTGAAACTTCTTTAATCTTTCTTACTCGCCTAACAATGCAATATTTAGACATTTGTAACAAGTTTTAACTAATATTTCAATAATTTTAATAAGTCAAAATATTCCATCCACTCGACGCTTTTAGGATTGAGGAAAAAATTTCTTTCTCCCTCTGGGAACACCGGGAACTCCTCATACGCTACATGAGGTATCGCAAAACTCACAAAGGGGAGATAGTAAAGGTTTCTGACTTTCAGTCAGTAATCATTCGCAAGAAAGAAAGATTTCAATATTTGCCGCCATGTCATATCACAATAATTTTTTCTGAATTCTGGTTCCCATTTTTAATAGAATGACTTTCAAATGCATGTTTTGATTTTATATTATGAATTTTTTAATACGTTCACAAATATCTCTTTTTAAGTAAATTTTTAAGTTAAAAATTATGTTTTCTGGAATTTAATGTACAGTATTTCAGAAGTACTAAGTAGAATTTAAATTATTGGCATGTAGACTAGAAATCATGAATTAGTAATAATTATTAGATACATAACTTTTATTTGCTCCATTCGTAATTTTTTAGTCCACGCAAATTGCTAAAAATAACTTAATCTGAAAAAGAATTTATAGTATCCATAGCTTAATTATGAGATAGGTTGATGAAGGATGTGGTGCAATATAGGCTAATATCCCTTAAGTATGAGAAAAATATTATAAAAATATTCATAGGGCATTATATAATAAATATTTGTCTGTTAAAATAATTTCAGAATTTTTTTAAAAAATTATTCTTATTTTTGTGCAATGTTTTCATGTTCCTTAAAAAATAATAAAGTTCGTTTGTGTTTTGTTCACGTTTTTGGGTCTAGAAGAGTATGACACATAATACATGTAGATTTAGATCTACACTTAGCCAATCATACTCAAATTAACCTCACCTCCACGCTGTTGGATCTGAAAATCCTAAAATATTTGGAAACTAAGGAGGAAAGGCTTGTACGTGTTGTAAAATGTTTCAGTAAAAAATATACAATAAATGATTGATTAAATTGAAATGATAATTAAATTTTTTCATGTGTTTATCACGTGTTTGTTTGAAATTTAATGTATAATAATTAATATACTTTGTCATTGAATAAAAACGTTGGTGTTTATCTCGAATTATTTACAACGTTTTTCTGTATTTCACTTGGTTTGAGTGTGTGTGTCATCAAATTTTCGATCCTTAATTTAAGCTACTTCCCCACTGAAACTTCTTTAATCATTCTTACTCGCATAACAATGCAATATTTAGACATTTGCGACAAGTTTTAACTAATATTTCAATAATTTTTTTAATAACATAATTTGCGTAATAACCTGGCGTCATCTATAGAAGATATATCGAATTACGCAGAGAGAGTGATCTTAAAGACGAGAGAGAGATGAGGTTTTTTACAAAGTTTTAACTAATATTTCAATAATTTTTTTAATAAACTTTGCCACCATTTAAAAACGTTGTTTTAAAAAACTTGTTTTTGGTTTTGTTTTGTTTTTATCTCGAATTATTATTATAATGATATGGCCGATGGGAAAGGAAGGTCGCGAACATTTTTAAGAATTCGGAAAAGTGTAGCAATTGAAGAAAGTTTGGGAACCATTAGTCTAGCCAGGTGGCCGCGGTAGTCTAGTGGTCATGGTTTCGGATTCGTGGCCGGCGGTTTTCGTTCAGTCGCGGGTTCGAGCCTTGATGCAGCTAAAGACCCACCGTGTAGCCGGGGCTGATGCACGTTAAATCTGTCGGGACCAAAGTCCTCCCATTGGCGTAATGTGGAAGTTAGGAGAAGGGGTGCTAGCTCAGGTGTCGTCCTCGTCACTTGACCGAGGCTCAAAATTACGAGGTCCGTCGCCAATAGCCTTATAAGGAGATCTAGGGCTAGATACCCGCAATTCGTTTTGATTGGAGTGGATGCATCCTATAATGCCGAATCATTAAAATAAACTTTAATTCAGAAGAATGAAGTGTTTAACAATGAAATTTTAAAAATTAATTTTCTAATTGAAGCAAAAAGAGGTATAGATTGAGTTATAACTGTTGATCCCAATTCATACCCCAATATGATTATTTTTCCTCATCTTTACCTTCATTTCGAACGAGTCAGAATTGAACTATTTATAAATGTCATGCGTAGGGTTTGGACATACCAAGAATCATAGCGTAAAAGATCGAATTTGCTTCCAATGCGGATCGGTAGACTCGCATGACAGAACTGCATGCACGGCAAAATGCAATAACTGTTGTGGCAATAATTTGCATTTTGTATCTAGCTACGATGTTAATCACGGATGTAGGGACAAGAATTTTTCCATACTGAAAAACTAAAAATTTTTTATTTTTAGTCATACCGATCTTGGTTTGTAATATATTCTCATGTGTTCTCGCACTGACCTTGGTCATTAGTTGTTTCGCTTTTTGCGCCCTTGGCTGATAAAATCAATATTTTGCAACTGAATGCTAATCACTCGCGGACTGCGCATCTCCAGGCTTTTGTGGTCACTTTGAAACTCGGATCCGATCTTCTGCTGATCCAAGACCCTTATCTTAATTTTAATACCTCCTTAAACTCCCCTCCTGGATCAATTTAATATTTCTCATTCAAAAATAAATGTCTCATTGTTTGTTTTAATAAGTTAATTTACCTCGAATTTTTTAACAAAACCGATCATACAATAGGTGCCTTACTTAAATTTAAAAAAGCTTTCTATTTTATTAATAAATTTATATTTCCCTCCTCACGACGATTTCGATACCATGTTAAAGGAACTTTCTATTTATAAGATTTCGATTCATAGCTGTCTCCTGACGGGGGACTTCAATGCGAAGTCACCCATATGGGGCTATGGTTTTACTGATACCCGAGGGGATTCTCTCATAAATTTTGCGTTGCATCATAATTTAAACTTCTGAAATATTCCAGAATTTGATCCTACTTTTGTGACTCACTTAGGTAAAGGTAACCCAGATATATCTTTGACATCTAACAGCATTATTTATTTGGTGGATAGGTGGGAGGTTTCGAACCTGGAGTCTCTGAGTGATCACCGGTTTGTGGGTGTGCATTTGCGATGTGATTTAAATAATTCCGAATTTTATTTAAAAACAAAATATGGTATCAATTCATTTTTGAAAAATTTTAAGAAATCATATCCAAACAGTTGAATTAATTCGGAATTCAGATCAGCTAGAGGAGTTTGCTAATTTATTGGTTTCAACCGCCCGGTCATCCACTTTCATATCTTTTCGCAAACAACGAGTTCTTGTTACTCCAGTTTTCTCCTGATGGAACAACAATTTAAAAGTTCTTAAAAAGAAATTAAACGCTCTTAAAAGGAAATTAATATATTCAGTTAAAAATAATTTTCCACCTGGAGAAATTGATAATTTACAATTAAAATATAAAAAAGAAAGATCTTTATATAAAAGGAAAATTCTTGCGGCTAAAAATGAGGCCTGGGAGCACTTCTGAAACACCAATAGTGAAGACTTTGGCCTGAAGTTCAGGGTTGCCTTTGGCAAGTCCTTGACCTCTTGAAGTCACGGTTCCTGGCTCATCTGATAACTCCCAAAAGCAAAAATATGAATTTCTAATACGTTCTCTTTTCCCAGGCTTCGGGGAAACTTTTGATTTGAGTTTCGAGGAGTCTGTACCACCTCCGAGGTTTTCCACTGAACAGATATCTCTGGTTTTTAAAAATCTTAGCAGTGGAAAGCCTCCCGGCCTCGATTTCTTGGACTATGGAATTTGGAAGCATATTTTTTCTAATTTCCATAACCTTTTAGTGAAATTTGTGAATTTATGTGTGCAATTTTCCAAATATTTTAAAATACGTTCAATTGAAACTCCTCCTTAAATCTGGTAAGGACCCGTCATCCGTTAAATCGTACAGACCAATCTGTTTGTTACCAACCTTAGGGAAAATTGTTGAGCGTGTTTTGGTCAAAAGATTAAATTTCTGGATTTATCAAAACTATATTCTTCATCCACTTCAATTTGGTTTCAAAGAAAATTTTGGTGTGATGTCACAATTTTCCTCTTGGTTTCGTATATCAAACGCAAAAGATCTACAGAACACGTTGTTGTTACTTTTATCGATATTCAGGGTGCGTTTGACAACATAGATTGGTCTGTTCTATTTAAAACTTTAAGAAATCTTCATTTTCCAATCTGTTTTCAAAAGTTGATATACTCATACTTAATAAATCGACATATTATTTTTTTCTAATAATAATTTTACGATAAAGCATCTAATTACCCAAGGCTGTCCTCAGGGTTCGGTATTTGCACCCGCTCTGTGGAACTTATATTTTAATTCTATTTTGAATATTAATTGCGAAAAACTTTTTAGTTCAAGCTTTCTCGGATAATCTAGCGGTTATTTCCAAAGGAAAATCGAGAAGAGACCTAGAACATAATTCCAATATTTTAATTGGTTGCCTCGGTTGTATTTAGAAGCCGTCAATTCACAACAAGGGAGTTCGTGGTGACAGCTTCTTCAGCTGAGACCCAATTTTTAAGCTAAAGAATTCTTTCATAAAACTTTGAAAATTTTATAAATATTTAAGTATTCTAATTGACTACCGGCTCTCCTGGAGTCTCCACATTAATTATCTTAAAGAAAAAATTTATAATCTCTCATTAAATATGAATAGAGTATCCTTCAATGATTTCAATTTTAAAAATTATAAAATGTGGTACTTATGTGTAATAGAACTTATTATTGTCTATGGTGCTAGGTTTTGGGGGGGTGATCTAAACTCCTCGCAAATTATTAAGCTAAACTCTATTCAGAGAATTTACCTTTTAAAAATTACCAAGACCTATAGGACGTCTCCCACTGCTGCTTTGCAGGTGATTGCTGGGGCTCCCCCTGTTCATCTTACCTTAAAATTTCATTTTCTTAAGTAAATTTGGAAGCGACATAATTCTAACTTTTTTCACCTGATTAATAATATCCCATTCGACTCAAATATCTCACTGAGAACTGTTCGTCCTGAAAAAAAAAAACTCTTTTCCTTAACAAATTTTCGGGACCATCCGAGGGGAAGATTTACACTGACGGATCGGGTCCGAAACTGGGTTCACCGTGCGTATCTTCCACCGGGGTGTCCTAAACAGAGTCTGCATGTTCTAACTGAATTTTTATAATTCAGCTTTCTAGGCCGAGCTTTGAGCAATAGGATTTACCATTTTGTGGGCCGTCTCTCATAACTTTAAAGTTTCTGTTTTCTCCGTCAATTTATCATCTATATTGCTACTGCAGAGTACCAGAAATAAATCGGCTTTTATTAATACCATTAAAGAAAAATTAGTAACTTCTTCTGATTTTTACAACTTACACTGGGTTCGGGCCCAAGTCGGAGATTATTTTAACGAAATCGCTGATTTCTTTGCAAAGCTCGCTGTCACTTATGGTGAGAGAATGAATGTCCCTGCCCTCGATCCCATATAGTTATGACTTTGAAAAATAAGCTTCTTTCTGACTGTGAGGTCTGGCGGATCGGGTATTCGGGTTCAGTCCTATATTCTTAGACTAAATCTGAGTTTTTATATGAATTCTGGTTTTATTACATGCTTCTTAACTAGTCATGGATCCTTCATTTCTTATTTAAATCGTTTTAATTTAAAAAATATAAATTTATGGCTCTGTAAGAGATGCTGACCACTACGTTTTCTCTTGCCCTTTTACCAAAGATTTTCATTTAAAATGCCCTGTTGTTGAAGCGAAACTTATTTAGCTGAGGTCCGTGTGTGAAAATCCCTATTTGCATACTAAGCTTAAATCCTGTATTCTTACGGCTCGAAAAATTATCCAACAAATTTTTTAATTGTTTCAAATTTTCATTACATTTCTCAATATTTTAATCATCCCTTACTGTGTAGCTATAATTGTATACCTTGTATACATGTCCATATCTTTGCCAACGCTTCATTTTTGTTTACGAGTTTGTTGAAGTTTTTGTATTGCGTCATTTAACCTGTCGTGCATCTTATTTCTGGAAGAAGATTCCAACTGTTATTTTTCTTGTGTTTCTGTCATGTATATTTTTTGTTGTGCAAATACCTTGCACATTTTATTTAACCTTTATTTCAAAATTATGTAAATCTTATGTTATTTTGTCAATAAATGCTGAGTGTGGGAGTGATTGTTTCCCAGGGTGGCGGTTTGCAGCTCTAAATCCTTTGGATGTGCTCGGTCCCTTTGGGTATTCTGCCAATAGCCCTCGTGTTGCTTCTAGTGTGAAGTTGATAAAAATTAAAACTAATCTAGTCTAGCCAGACACTCACGGAAAATAGGAAGTCTGCTAACTATAGAAAAAGAGGGATATATATACAAGACAACGGAAGAAATCTGAAAACAGATTAGTAGTTGGCCCCCCAAAACTTCAGAAGTTGATATTCTTAAAGGGATATGAATTACTCACGCTTGGCTTTATTTAATCATAATCGAAAGAGTTCTCGTTGATGATGATCATTTCCTCCTTCACCAAGCTATAATAAAGAATTCAAGTTCAACCACAAAACTAAGGCCAGTATTCGATGCTTCTACTAAAGACAATAGAGGAAACAGTCTCAATTCTTGTCTGGTAAAAGGATCTTATCTTGATGATTCAGTTTTTTTATGCAGTTCAGGAATCATGCAACTGGGTTACGGCAACGGCTAACAATTACGAGGTTCCTATTTAATTAAATTTACCCTCTCATCATAAAGTTAAATTAAAAGAGTAGAATTAGTTGTGTTTTCATAATTAATTAAATTTCGATCAAAACTTAGGATCGAGACAGAAAAATTCTGGGATATCAGCAGAAAGAGGGCTGCTGATTGTTTGAGAACTAAAAAAGATGAGAGACCGAATTACGATTGGACTCCACGGAAGCGAGCTAACGAATGCCAACCGCATTGGTCTAGAAGTTAAACGAACCATGACTTTAGATCGGAGACGAAAACGACTCCGATTTAGCCTGTTATCCGTGGGATTTTGAGAGGTGTTTTAAGATAGAAAAATTTTTACAAATTAAATTAAATAACTTTTAAGTGCCATGCTCGATGCCAAATTTTTGAGATTAAAAGGCCAAAACCGCAATTTGGGTTATAGATGGCATCAAAAAAAGCATATCTGTACATCAGTTTATCAGCAAAGATAGAAATTTTTTTGGAGGAAAAACAAGAAAAAAAAATGTGTATGAACAGTGCCGTGTAGCTGGGATTGATGCACATTAAATCTGCCGAGGCTCAATGTCTTCTCGTGGCGTGGTGTGGAAGTTACGAAAGAAAAGTGCCAACTCAGTAACAGTCCTCGTCACTTGACAGAGGCTCAAAATTACGAGGTCCGTCGTCAATAGTCCTCGTAGCCAATTGCTTCTAGTGCGACGTTAATAAAACCGATCAATCAGTTAACAAGGCCGTGTAGTTACTGGAATATTCTCAAATCCGTTTCTTTTCACATCAACTGAATAATGTTGAAGAATCACCAGAATTAATAGATGCAAAACAGAAATAGAAGAAAACTTTCGATGTTGACAAGTACGCAATCGGTCTTGAATGAAAGGAGGAAGTCAAGAAGGGGTCACGGATCCTTAATGTCTTCAATTCAATTCGAAATTAGTTGCTAGACAATAGCACCATTCGGAGAAAAGGATTCCATACCTGAGAAGAAAATGTTTCTGTGTCAGGGATTTCTTGAGACATAGAGACAAATGAACTCTTTTGCATGGTAAATAAATTTACTTTTCCTCAGAAGACTGTTAAAGCGCATAATGTTCTCAATTTCACAGCAGATCTTTGATCCATCTAGACATAAGAGCCTTGCATTTTTAGTTCTTAAGTTGATCAGAAGACCTGAAAAATGAAAATTAAATAAGACGAAGCTCTTACTCCAAACTTAGAAAGAAAAGAAAAAGAAAAGAGTTTCAAGGAACGTTTGAAGTATGCACATATAAATAGTGACTGCAAACTTCCAAGGAGATTATTTACAGGACCATTCAGCAATACCGTTATTAGTCTGCACTGCTGTAGCGATACCGAGGAAACATCATTTGCAGCATGTGTTTTTCCGTTTAGCATCATATGAAGGCAACACATCAGTGTCACTGATCCAGAGAAAGTTAAGGGTTGCTTCTTCAGAAGAATTTACCAATTTTTCATTAGAACTATTCTGAGTAGTAATATTAACTCGCTGGTACAGCCAAGTCATTAAAGCTCTAAACTTGTAAATTTGGGATGCCTTTTATGGAGGGACTCTAGTGTTGCTCTAACATGGATAAAGAGAGAATCTACATGGAAACATTTGTTGGAAATTGTGTGGCAGAAATCAGAAAACTAATACATCCAGAAGACTAGCATTTTGTACATGGAGCAAAGAACCCCACAGACATTTGTATCGGAGGTTGCAACGCCCAAACCTTGATCCAAAACTGATGGTTGGAGACCCAGGTCAGTTGAATCATATGTGTTAACCAGATTCATCACCCTTTGTTAAATCTTTAATTGTAGATGAATTTATCAACTCAGAAAAAATGACAGTTGTTTAATATTTCTTGCTCCCTAACAAACTTCATTGAAGATTTAACTTACTTTTCAAGTTACCAGAAAACCTCAAAATATTAGCTTGGATTCTAATATTTATCTTCAACAATTGTCAGAAGGACTCAAGAAGATATAACTTGACCATTGAAGAAACAAATGCAGCTGAAATCAAATTGTTAACATTGCTTGTAGGAAAACTTTTGAGCGGTGAGAAGAAAATCTTCGAGAAGACCCTACATTTCACGATAATAATAAAATTCATTTCTTCACCCTGAAGCTTAAGATTTAGATAATATTGACAACAATGGACTGAATCGTCGTTTATCTTATCTACGAAGATAGAATTAATTTATAAAGTAATACATTTCACGATATTTAGAATTTGGACAAAGCTGATTTTTGATGAAGAAAGTGTGAGTTTTAAATGTTTTTCAACATTGTTTGAAAAACAACAAACATTGTGTAATTTGTTTTTAACGTTTTTCAACAATCAAGAAACGTAAGAGGAAACTCAACCTACCGTCTGCATCCCGGTGAGGTGGATTCTGGGAGTGCCTTACCCTAATGACGATTATTAAAAAGAGTTTTGGGTCAGCGATTAATAAATTTTGTGGAATTAGAAATCATCTTATGCGATTTTGAAGCAACCATGAATTCAAGACCACTTACCTACTTGAAAGATAAATTCAACTGCGTTGAAAGTACGTATATCCCCCTGCCTGTTTCATTAAATCATTTCTTCACACTGAAGCTTAAGATTTAGATAATATTAACAACGATGGACTGAATCGTCGTTTATGCTATCTACCAAAGCTGAATCAAAAATGAATATTTATCTACCCTTATCCGTCGAGATTATGCGGTCTCGGACTCTCGGTCGGTGGTTTTCTTTGAGTCGTAGGTTCGAGCCTTGATGCTACAATAAACCCACCTTGTAGCCGGAGCTGATGCACGTTTAATCTGTCGAGGCTCAAAGTCCTCCTGGGATGTTAGCTCAGGAGTTGTCCTTGTCACTTGATCGAGGTTCAAAATTACGAGGTATGACGCCAATAGCCCTCGTGTTGCTTCTAGTGCGATGTTAATAAAACCAAACCAAACCGTCGAGAAAGTCGAAGAGGAGATACTTTGCAAGCGTATGCATGTGTTAGTTTACACAGCTAGAAAGAGAATCAATTGGACGTTATGTCTCTTTATTTAGGTTTATTCGGGGGTTGATGGACATATTAGAATAGCAAAAATTAGGACTATTGATAATGATAAGATCAGGCATGTGAAAAATTTTTATTCTCTGGAAATATCCCAGCCAAGAGAAATTGTAATCGAGGATTAAAATGACAGTGTTAAAATTTCAGAAGTTAGTCCCCAAAAACAAAAAAGATCTCACTATTGCAATGATTACCGGATGAAACTTGAGATCTTCAAACAAGAAGAGGACGTTTTTAATTTATGTTCTTTTAAAGCATATTCTACTTCCAGGGTCAAAAATTGCTACAACTATTATATTCACCTCTCGAGTCACGGAAACGACTAACCTCCCGAACCCCTTTAGAGAAATCAACAACATTCTGCAATAAATAAAATGAAATTATGTTTTATTGAATTAAATGCATTTGTGCGAAATATAATTTTAAAAACCGTCCTGTAGTTACAACACAATGCCGGTGCTAAATTATTAGAGATCAAAAGAACCGAGTAGTTATTCTGTTAGGAACATATACCCTTCTGGGATGAATATATTAGGCGTGCTGCAGTCAGATTGGCTGTTGTTATTTCGCATGATCTCCGCGTCTAGTAATGCACAAACGCTCTCTTCTGTAAGTTTGCTGGCTAAGTATACATTACGCATCACCCAATCACGGAAGATGGCCCACGCACTTTTAAAAAACGGACCTAACTTTGCAATTGTTTCTGATCAAGGATATAGAACAAAAATTGTAATGATAGTTGAGTCAATGAACTGAAATATTCCTATAGTAATGGGCTTTCATGGTGGAATGATCTTTGGTACTTTTATGTACAACTAAAATTTAAATTTTTGTTCAGATTATCCTGCTTCGTGGAACACATGATGAAACCGGGTGGGTCACATGCGGACAGGGGCGCGGGTTGGCCAGACCTAAGTTTGATGATCCATGGAGAAAACTCTCTGCGTTGTTTTATACTATTTATTTCTTGACGTTCTGCATATCTCCAGGAGATAACGATGTAATTTAGACTCTGCTGTCTATTCTCCACTCAGAAATAACACACTACTACATAGACCACGAGAAATTTTGATTGATTAATAAATTTTTTATCTAAATTTATTCTTTTTCATAACTTATCACAAATAAAATAGCATAGCACACACTGCATCTGTACCCATACTGAAAGACCTAATGCTTCCTATCCCTTCCCGAAGCGATAGGGTACCACTGTCTTTTTAAGCTTTTTTGCTGTAAAAAGTAGAAAGTGGCTTTTTCACTGCTTCAATAAATAACTATTCTTCCCTTTTTTTTTTTTTTTTTTTCTACTCTTCTTTTTTCCTTTCTCCTAATCTTAAAGAATCCGTTTGTATTTCACGAAATATTCTGAATTTTGTACAGATATTAATTTCATAAAAATATAAATTTTAATGAAAACTGAATTCGCTCAGAACAAATTGCTATGATGTGCACAAATATACGATTACCTCAATTAAAATAATTATTGGAATTTTGTTGGAAGTTTGGAGCCCAATTCTTATTAAAAGAAAAGTAAATATAGAAAAAATTTATATCGAGGCAGGAGCATTTATTGGGAGATGAATTTTTTTTAACTATAAGACATAATATATATATATATATATATATATATATATATATATATATATATATAATTATATATATCTTGTGTATGAGTGTGTGAGAGAGAGTAGGATATTCCAGCTAAAATAGAATTTTAAAACTAGGTCATCATTTACTTGATAGATGGCATCATGAGATGCACTCATGCAGCGCCCTCTTTTTTGTAGCAAAAAGGGAAACACGCCAACGCGCTTTTGAACGTCCGTCGCGAAACATGGTAAACTTATTCATTCTATCTTCTAAAGAGGACCTGAAATAAAAATAACAACTTATTTGTAATTAGCCCTTCCCCCCCCCCATGGAAATTTTCTCTCTATCCTTTCATAATAAAAGTATTAGTTCTATCAAAAGTCTCCTTTATGGATTTAGAAAGATATTTAAATTCCAGTTATGGAACCCAACAAAAAATACCCTAGACACAACCAGCCCTTTCATTTTAAATATATCATAACCATTTCCGTGGAGCTCCCTCTTGAACCTCATAGAAGTAATTTTGGAAGATCGGCCGTCATTAATACGGTCTTACTAGTTCTTTTATTATTTTCAAATTTTGGATATTTTCTTTCATTTTAATCGTATTAAACTTCCACCGCTGATGGAATATTTGATAACTATGGCGCATATCTTTTTTCAAGTTACAGTGATACCCGTCTACGGTTTCAGAAGAGGTCATCGCCAATTGTTCCTATGATGCTCCTCTGTAAAGCCAGCCGAGTGTTTATTTTCATCATACGTGTTTTCTCTCATTGGGACGGCAACAAATAAGACCTTATTGAGTATGATTTCATATATTTTAAAATTTACAAATTTGATATATTGATAACTTAAGTTTTGTGATTTCGTACGTTTTAAATTTTAAAAATTGATTAATTTTAACAAAAGTGAATCCACATATATATTTTCCCATTTGTAATGCTTGAGTTCAAAACCTAAGATTATGCTATTTTATTTGAGATATGATGTGCATTTCACCCCAGACAGTCTATGAATTCCCAGACGTCTACTCAAACATCCATGACTAAGTGATTAATAATCTTTTTCCTCTCTTTGCAAGAATATGCTTATCGATGTTCGCATAAAAATGTCTATTATTAAAGTGAGCAATTTTTTACAAGGAAAAGGATGATGAAAAAATTTAAGACATAACGTAAATAAATGAAACATTTCAATAATTCCAATAAAAATACACAAATTATGCTCACATCCTTTTCAATTGTTTAATTAAGCGAGTATTGTTCCATTGAATGAATATTTTTTTGTCACTATATCATTTTCTAACAATATATTGGAAATTTCGGAGCAAGAAATATCCTTCATATTGAATTTTACGGTAAGTGCTTCAGCTACAGTATTAACATTCAATCTTGATTTCTCTCTTGTCCAAAAATCATTACCAATTGGAAAAACTCTTTCAGCTGTTGCATTAGCTCCAGGGCAGCACAACGTAAATTCAACAGAAGAATAATTAAATTTTCATATGGAATGTGTTTGTTTTTGGAATTTCCACCCATCTTTTTATCAATTTCAATATGTTTGTTTTCTCATTGTTCTAATTTATCAAAATTTAAATATACATTCAGTTCTTCTAATTTCTTCAAACAGATAACTGTCATCGATTTTAATATCAGGTATATCTTTCAATAAAAACTCAACGCAACTTCCAATATTTGTCTAATTTACTTACGATGAAGTCAAAAAACACCATTGGAAACTGTTATTTCCAGTGATATTTGTTTTAGATCATTCTTCGACATATTGAAAACTTGTTTTGTAAAAATTTTGCTCTTCTTTGGTAAATTTTCCGTTATCTCCGGATTTGATTTCTAGAAGTTTGACAAATTTCTTTTTATGATTAAAGGAATAAATTTTTCTTCAAATCCTGATTTATATTGAAGGACAAAATCGTTCAAAACAAGACTAACTTCCCTAACTGAAATATGTTCGCCTTCAATCTTTTGAATCTTTTTTGTTAAAAATAGATGTCTGATTGTGTACAAAATACATTAATATCTCCGATAATTCATAATTGAAAAAATAGATCCCAGAATTTTTTATATTAGTCTTAATTTAAAAAATATGAACGATGAGGCTCAAATAATTGTAAGACACGCTCTATAGCAGGTATTGGAGCGAGCCAACTAACCTTTGAATATTCTAAAAGTTTGTTTGTATCTAACATTTGCAAACTGTTTTAAACTAGTCACACAAAAAGTAAAACGACTAAAATATAAATAAAATGTCATTATTAATTTTTACATAATTCCCACGCCATTATGCCGTCCTTATGCCAGAGGACGCTGCTTGTGCATGGCGAGCTCAAAAAGGGCGTTGCTTGTAAACGAAGAGCTCAGTGGCAGGGGAGGAGCCAAAGTTTATGTTGTGGAAGGCGGAGATAGCCTAATAATATATCGCTTTTTGATTTGCTATTTTGTTTAAAATAAACTTAAGTTTTATGGAAGCTCTTATTGCACCTATAATACACTTGAACCACCATCTGCAATATTATTACTTCTGCATCAATTGGCATGGTACATGACGCTGTGTTAATTACATTTGACAAAACATATGCATTACAACTTATTCCTGGTATTTCTTTCAGAGTAAATCTTGTAATTTTCAGTAGACATTATTCACTCCTTTGTGTCTTCGTCCACCAAAATTTCTGTTTGTATTATCAGCTGTTAGTGCTGCAATTTTAAATTTCAAATTGTTTTCATTTATTACTCAGTATAAGTGGGGTTTGACAAAATTTCAGCCGTTTCACCCTCAATGAATTATAAATTTAAAATTTTTACTTGAATGACCTTAGTAACATTATATCTTACTAGTATTGCTTACAATTTCGTTTCATTATGATTTGATGCATAAGATAGAATCGTTACAAATGCTACATTTTTCAAGTGTTGTATCACAGTAATTTTTAAAAACTGATTTAATAATAGCCACACATTTTATCCTGGCGCATGAAAATTTAGCAATGTAAAACTTTTTCATTAATTTAGTTGTACAATCTATACTACGAAAACTTTGATTGTAAATTATGGTATAAAATGCAAATATTTCTTTCATTACAATTAACTGATTTTCATCTGCAGAATAATTAAAAGTTCGGAGAAATAAAAAGTTACTTAATTATTGGAAGCTGATGCGTCTAACGATTGTTAACGTTTATTGGTGTTCAAATATCGTTATAACTGTTCTTCCTCAAACTACAATACAAAATTCTCCTCTGAAAATATTGCAGAAAATAAATTAGTTAAGCTAAGTTCACTATACCCTCATGCTCTATACTCAGCATGTCTTACCAAAATCACTTGCCATTATTATTACACGAAAATGATTAAAGTGTACATTTTCAAATTAATAAATTCTAGGTAACTGTTCACATATTAATTTCAAAATGTCGAGAAGATATGTTTATCCTCGCAAAAGAGCTAGATCTAAAACCTGACTCTACAATGACAGTTAAAAAACTCAGGGACTTAATCACTAAAGACACAGACTATGACGAGGAATTTACTAGAGATTTGTAAGCGGGCATAATAGAGCAGAGAGAAGCGAAATAATTGGAAGAAAAATTGCCATCAAATTAGCGGAGAAATTAGAAGAATATGAAAATATCAAGAAAATTCTGAATCAAAAGCCAAGTGGTGCATATTTTAAGAGAAAACGAGATTTTATAGGATCAGAAAAATTTCAACAATTTGATTCATCGAGAAAATTTGAATATGACACATAAGGCAGGAAGGTTGCCGCGCCAACAAGTTATAATCGACATCACAAAGCTCAGTCTTCCAGTCATGGAAGTAATCAAGTTAGCCATGACAAGTTATATCGACGGAACCACAATCGAAATTACGGGAGAGAAAAATATGCGAATTCTAAAGCTCCTAATTACGTACAAACAAACTACTCCAAATTTCGAAGATTCCAAGATTCTGTGAAAGAACCAAAAGCAAGCGAGACAAAGAGAACGACGAACTTTGCGAAAGGAGCAACAAGTTTACGGAAACATGTGCCACAATCAAACAAGAAAATCTGTGCACCAAAGAAATAATGTTTGGAAATAAGAAAATTACTGCACTTATCGACATTGGTAGTAGTCAGTCTACTTCGAGAAAATATCAGAAGAATAATCGATCCAACGAAACTAAAGAAAAACACAATTCTTTTAACCGGCATAGGTGCAGAGCCGCTTTTCCGCTTAGACAAGCTAGGCAAATGCCAAGGGAGCAAAAGGTCTTAGGGCGAAAAAAACTGGAAGGCGAAAAAAGAGAAAAAATTAAAATTACAGCAAACTTACCTCCCCCTAGCGAGCCATGTATGCGCTGTGTTTGTGCGAAAGAGTGGGAAGCTCAGTTTACCTGACTGATGATGAGTCAACGGTTTTGTTTGCGGGAGCAAAGACAAGACACTGAAACTTTGGGCGTTGTGTTTGTGTGTGTACGATAAAATTAAAAATTAAATATAGATCAGCTACTTGGAATTAAAATTAAGTAAATGATAAATCATGAATTGAATATTATACCAGCTACATGAAATTAATATTTAAGCAAACGATAAATTATTAAATTGAATATTATACCAGTCACATGTAATTAAAATTAAAGAAAACGATAGACAGGAAGAGTGGGAAGCTCAGTTCCCTTGACTGATGATGAATCAACTTTTTTGTTCGTGGGCACAGAGACAAGATACTAACACAGTACTCTGGTTTCCCCTCCCACCCCCTTAACAGCAGATACTCACTTCTCCCTATTACCCGTACGCTCGGAAACTCCTAGCCTGAGTGAACTACGGCTTGTTGTTGTTTTTTTACGTACATTCGTTTATTTAATGGTAAGCTTCAAACATTAACCTCGTCACTGACTATCGTGTTAGTTAATTATAATATTTTTTAAAGCAAACTGACCTACTATGTATTTCTATTAACTTTCTAAGTGTTTTCTTTTTAGTGTAAAGCTGTTCCTAAAATGGTCTACTTAAGCACAGCTAACGGTCGTGAAAAAATTTCTCTTCCCCCCCCCAGCATCTTCGAAAAAGCCAGATACTTTTATTCCTTCCCTTTTTTAAGACGCAGGTGGTAGTTAACATCCCCATGGAGAGGACATTTTTATTACTGAAGGTGATGCCTTTGTCTCTTAGAGGAAACTGAGTGATTGCTCTCTCACAATAGTTAAGTGGTCTTACGCGTGAAGGGCAGTTGCGTCGTTTGGGGTACAAGCGCTCACTTAAAAATTGTTCTCCTGATCCAATGAATATCAGAAAAAGCTGCAAAGAAATAATGGGTAAAAAGTAATGCTTGAAAAAATTGGCGTGTTAAATATTGAAAAATATTTGTTTACTTCAAACCAAAGAAAATTTCTTTTTTTTCAGTCATTTTTTAAAAACTTAATCACGATTTGAGATAGGAAATACACCTTGCATTCATGTTAAATATGAGACCAAGAAAACACAAACACATTTGCATGCTTTAAAAAAAAATAATGCTCAGTACATTGTCAGCTTCTCTAGACTCATACAATCTGTCTCTAATACTTAAAGAAGTATTTACTAAAGCTTAAGTTAAAGCTTAGGATTTACCTACGGCTGTGATTAGTGATATTGTAAGGTGACCAACATTTTTTTTTACAAAAAGAGTACGAATGGCGTATCATTATATACGATAATTAGATTTAGGAAATAAGAACTGAGTTTTCTTTATTCAATTACATTTTAAATTTAAAATAACATAAATAGGGATTTTCATATTTTTAATTGATATAAATTTTAATCCTTAAGATTATAGTTTTCTGTTGAATGAAATTTTTTGGTCAAGTCTAAATTTTAATTGCATAGCGCACTAACTTCAGAATAATTTAGACTAAGCGAAAATGCCCTATTTGTATTAGCATTTGTGCCAAGGCAACATAGTGCACATTCAATCAGTAGTTTTAAATTTTAATGTGGGATAAATCCGTTTTCAAAAAATACGAAAATATTTCTAACCACCTTCTGTTCTTATTTAATGTTTCATCTTTTCGCTTATTTAGTGTTTTATCCTTTGAATACATATTCGCATTTGTCTTTAAGCGAAAAATTGTCATTGATAACTGCATCTTTCAATTCAGTCAATACAAATTCGACTGTGAGAGAATATTTGTACCATTTTAATTTGTTTTTTAAAATAGTACATTTAAAACAATTTACTTCAGTGAAGTTGAAGTGAGCTTGATCTCCTTAGTGCTACTAAGGAGTTACAGATGTTATCTTTGTTTTTACTGAAAAAAGATCCAACTTTGATTATTACGAGGCAAGAGCATTGCAACTAACTAACGTGTCTGAGCCCAGATATGAAAAAATCAGAAAAAAGTTTTTTTTCAGATGAGAAAATGTACTCAGATTTTGAGAAAATGATTCCAAGACAGGGATTTCAAGCTGAAATTTTTTTACAAATTATAGACAAACTTGTAACACAAGCAAACAAAAGAAGAGATTATTATGAAACTCTCAACACAAGATTTCATATATTCAGAAATCTTCATGAAAAAGAGCAAGAAGATGTGACAAAACAAGCGAAATACTTGGCTCAAAGCTACCTCAAAGACATCGATGAAGAACAGTTTGTGCAAGAGTGTCAGCATTTCAAAATGAATATGAAGGTGCAAAAAATAACAACAAGCATAATCTCCTCCTTCATCAAGAAAAGTTGGAAAGTACTTTCCCAAATTTAGAAGTCGCGATGAGAATTTACTTGACTCTTCCTGTCACAAACAGAACAGCAAAGAGGAGATTTTCCACCCTTAAGACAGTAAAGACTAAAATGAGATCTACTATGGAAAATGAAAAATGTAACAGTTTGATGTTACTATGCACTCAAAATGATATTACAATGGGAATTGATTACAATGATGTCATTAATGATTTTGTAATGATCAAAGCTTGAAGAAACCCTTTGTTGTACAAGCACAATGTCAGAGATTCAACAAAGAATAAGAATGCGTAAAAGTAAAAGACATTAAAGCGATGAAAAAGAGGATAATTAACAAGTTTAAAATAGTTCATACAATAATGTACACTCTATACTGTAATTGCAAACGATTTCATTAATTTACTGTTCTAATTTACAAAAGGGTGAGTGGTCCATGATGCCGTAAGGTAATGAATGAACAAGAGTGGCCAAACCAGGCCACTATCCTTTCCTTACAGCTGCTGGTTGCCATTCCGGGACACGGTGGGTCCGTAGGTGGAGGATAAGGGAAAGACTCTCCAAAGAACAAAAACAGAGAAAGAGAAAAGAATAAGAGAGTTAAGGGAAAATCCCTCCCGAACCAAAACTGACAAGGTAAGAAAGGAAGGAGCGAGTTGCTCTAGAAATAGTGGGAATGGGAGGGGGTGTAACAATTTTAAGTGCCTAGGGTGCCGGGAAGGTTAAAAACAGCCCAGCATAGATGAAGCTCAAGTCACTACGATAGGATATTTCGAACAAAAATTTCAGATGGATGATTAAAATTATTCATTAACTTGGCATGTGGTACTTGTAACAAAACTTGAAGTTCAATGCAGTAATAGGCTCAGATATTTTAGAACAAGCATCAATCAACTTCACAAAGAATGGTGTAAAATTTGTCAAATATAAGAATCAAGCATTCCTAATGCAAATATCAACAGAAAATGTTAAAGAAGTAGAATTGAATCATATTGTATATCTCGAAGTCAAAAAAGAGCTTAAAAAGATAATAGAAAACTACAAGCCAGAAAAGATGGCAAGCACTGACGCCACCAGGCTAATTATTCTGATGGATGATTAACCAGTTTGTCAATCACCACGTCGATTAGCATTTACAGAGAGAAAAGTAAACAAACAGATAGACGAATGGCTTAAAGAAGGCGACAAAAAGAAGCGTTTGAAAAAGTGAAGAAAATACTGTCTGAAGGCCCAGTTTTACTTTTTTACAAATATGGAAGAAGAACGTAATTACATGCGGACGCAATCAAACTAGGTTACGGCGCGGTATTGTTACAAGAAGCCGAAGACGGAAAGCTATATCCAATTTACTATATGTCAAAGAAGGCAAGTCCGACTGAAGAGAAATACGACGAGAAGGGTTGGAAATTCTCGCAATAATTACAGCATTGAAGAAATTTCGAATGTACCTCTTGGGTCAACACTTCAAGATAGCCACGGATTGTACTGCATTTCAAAAGACTGTGTATATAAAGGATTTAATTGCACGTATAGCCAGATGGGCTCTTCAACTAGAAGAATTTAATTATATATAGAATATAGAATTGGATCTAGAATGTAGCACAGTGGTTCCCAAACTGTTTTGACACATGGACCCCTTTTTATAGTCAAAACTTGCCCACGGACCCTTGAGTGAAAAAGCTACATAAATGCATAGTATGAAAATTACAAATTTAAAAAAAAAACACTTTGTTGAAGAAGTATTTATGTAAATTATAACTTTTGTTTATAAAATAAAAATTTTAAAAAAGAATTAATGACTTGGATGAACTTCATGTCGAATGTATTTATGTCAGGTTCAACTAATTTTTAATCGTTTGTGTGTGTGATGAGGTTCATAACGGCACTGAAACCACGTTCTACCAAAAAGGAAGACAGGAAAGCAGTCAACAACTTCTGTATAACAACCCATAATGCAGGATATAAAATTGGGTTCTGTTTTTGTTACCAAAATTTGTGGTATCCTTGTTCCAACATTGGTTTAAGTTCTTCATTTGTGGATATTTCAATAAGTTGCTCCTGTATTAGTATAGATTCATCCGTATTTGGGATTTGAGTTTGTCCACGAGCAAAAGGGTTATCCGAGTGAAGAATTTCTTCAAATCTTTGGTTCAGGTCTGCAGGAAGAACCATTAGGTGTTGAAAGTAAGGAAGCAAATCTTCATCTCTATTTTGAAATTTCGGAAGGTTTGGAAATTGTGAACATTCTCCTCTTCCCAAGTTTTGTTTGTACAGAAAGGTTTTGCAACAAATGCAGATATTTTGCTTTTAGTTTTGATTAAATTTAATTGTAGTTTCAAATTAGTTTCGTTAAATTTGGCAAATAAATAAGTCATATAGGCTATGTCATTCTTTGAGTAATTGATGTAACATGTAATTAATATCACAAAAGTAAGTATGCAGGCAAAACAGGAAAAGGGGGAAAAGATTATTTTTACAAGTTTCTTTTGCAAAAATTAGTAATTAGTAGGGTAGCCTTTGGTTTTTAAAACTGCTTTCAATCTCGAAGACATTAAGTTTGTAAATGACAGAAGATGGTATTTTCTACCACTCCTCCGAAAGTAGTCTTCTGAGATCATTCTTATTTTTTATCTCTTGTTTCGAAATTTGACTATCAATGTAATCCCACAAGTGCTCAATGGGGTTAATATCAAGTGACTGAAGAGGTTTTTTGAACTGTTTTTGAAAATTGTAGAACAGCCATTCTTGCGCAGTTCGAGCTGCATGTTTTGGATTATTATCATGCTGAAAGATAATGATTTCTGAAGTCCTAATTTTGCAGCTCTTTGACGTAGATTATCTTTCAAAATGTTCAGATAAATGAATTGATTCCTTATTCAATCAATTATTTCTAAATTACCTACATCAACCGCTGACATGCAGCCCCAAACCATAATTGAACCACCATCGAACAGAAAAATTAAAAAATTAGTAGTTACTATTTTTTTAATTTTACCCTACTAATTACTAAGCTTTAATTTTTAAAGAACTTTCCTGTCCTTTGGTTCGAGCTCTGCATTTGCTTTTCTCCCCACTTTTTGATGTCCGTCTAATCTATAGATGTTGAATTTACTCTCATCTGAAAAAATTACAGAACTCCAGAAAATTTAGTCATGCTTTAGATTTTCTTTTGCAAAGTCTCTTTTAAGGATTAACTTTGCTTACGAGTGGTTTTCTTCACATGTTACGACCATGGTATCCTGCCTTTCGTAGCACGCGGCGAAATGTTTCAGGATTGCAAGATTTACCTAAATGGTTTTCTACATCAGAATTTGATTTTGGAGCACTAATATTTGTGGATTTTTCTTAATTTTTCTAACAATATCCCGACTTTTTCTATCATAGTGTATATGAGTGGTTAATCAGTTCTAACCTTATTTCTAGTACTGCCCTCAGTCCGAAATGTTTCAATAACTTTTTGTACTGTAGCAGGACTTTTTCCGATGATCTTAGAGATTTCCCGTTAAGACTTGCTTTCCTTGCGCAGTTTTATTAATTAAATCTTGCACATCGTGTAGTAGGTCCTTTCCTCATGGAGCCATTAGTAAATTATATAATTATTTAGTGTCAAACTTAGAAAATTGCAGGAAAACCTTCAGAACTATCCGTAACATACAATACAGAATTGTAACATACAATACAGAATTGTAATCATACAGAACTGTAACTAGACTTTTAAATGACTTACAACCTTTAAATTTCCAGATTACTTTTAATTTTATTTATTACATACTTTTTGATGTAAGTTTTTACTGGTAGATAAGAAAATGATCTTTGAAATTGTTAAGTAAATTAAGGCAAAATTCATTTTCCATTTTCTTGAAGAGTGCTTGAAGAGTCCCGTATCTTGCTGGGAACTGCGATGTAGGCCTGATATGGTTGAAATTTTGCTGGAATAGGTCTAACTGCTTGCACTTACTTCTTCAGAGGCGAGGTGGGTGGGGAGCCAATAAGATCGTTTGAATTCAGCTTGGAGTGGAGGGTGGGTGGCTGGGTGAAAATTTTCTTCTGTTGATGGAAACTTTTGGAGGTAGATGAGTGAGTGCTTTGCTATTGGTTGTCCTGGAGATCGGCTATTTCAATGGGGGCGGGGCATGCTCGGTGTTGGGGTCTGAATTTAGATATTGAAATAGGAATGAGAGATTAGGTTGAAAGTAATAAAAATTAAAATGAAATAAATTACGGTGGTTCATAGGAATCAAGTAAGATTTGTCTAGGTCTTTTTATTTTAGGGTGTAGAATATAATTTTCAAGGTTCTGGATATTTGGATTGCTTATGTTATTTAATGAAGTAAAAAAGTTTTTAGAAAGGTCTTGAATATGTTTCCTGAAAGTTTTGATTTTTAAGGCTTTTCTTATTTCTGTATTCCTCATGAACCTCCTAGCTTTTGATATCATTCTTAAGGTAGAATTTTGTGCAGTTTCGAGCATTTTGATATTGGTTTTACTAGAAAAACCCCAAACCGGGCATGCATATGTTATTACGGGACGCATCACGGAGGTGTAGAGAAGCTTTTTGTTTTCTATTGACATTTCAGAATTCCGTCCAATTAGGGGGTATAAAGCTCTTGTGAGTTTACGGAATTTTTCACGTGTTTGTATGAAGTGTTGTTTAAAAGTGAGTCGCTTATCGAATGTTATTCCTAAGGATTTGGTAGACTCAGACCAGGGAGTTTCTGTATTGTACATGATGGGTGGGGGAGGAAGGATTCTCTTTTTGGTGAAAATCACTGCTGCAGACTTTTCTACATTTATTTTTATCTTCCATGTGTTGTAATAATTTTCGAGAATTTTTAAGTGAAGATTGAATGCTTTTGTAATGGTTTTGGGGGTTTTATATTTGGCCTGTACAATAAAAAAAATATTCTCTCTCCGTAATAATACAAAAAATGCAACTATACCGAAACTAACGTTAATGGATTACTGTATTGTTAGTACTATAACTAATCCCTTAACGTTAGTAACTATATTGAAAAATGTGATACATAATTTTTTCAAAAGAGATCAATTTTATTCAAATATACTTACGTAGCAGAAGTACACTATCTGCGTAACAATATAAAAAATGCAATATACCAAAACTACCAACTAATACAAAACTTCTTTTTGTCTAATACTGGGAAAATTTGTTCATACACTTTGTATCAGCACAACATAGAATTAAATTGTTGATTAGATGTACGATGTACGACTCTTTTATAGTTTATATTGTAGACAAGTTAGTGCATGTAGCGGCGTCATTGCGTTCCCGTATAAACCTATTTTCGGCCGTCTGTCTTGCACCGTGCGATGCTTATTATTAACTTAAGTAGCTGGCGCTATCTAGAACTATTAAATCATTGGCGAATGTCAGTGGGATTTTTATTTATATTCGTTTTTGAGGGATTAACTCAATTTTTTATTGTTATTTGTTATTATTTTGTTGTTAGCGTGTTGAAGGCAATTAAAAGCTTAAATTTATCGAAGCAAACTGAATAATAACTAAGTTTTAGTAATAACATTAAAATAAGTTATACGCACCATTGTTACTACAAGTGAAAAATCAGTGGAAATAAGTTTTGTAACTGTTAATTCGCAAAAGGTATTACATAACGCTCAGTACTTAAATAACAAACTGTGCTTTAAACACCCACCTATATTTTACTCAGAACAAAAAAATCGCTATTATTTTATTTATTGTTATTTATTTAAATTTTCATAATAATAAAAATGGATCTCAATTTTATTATTTTATATTAAACCTTGCATGCCACCTGACGTTGTTCAGGGACCCCCAAATGAATTTTAGTTTTCCACGAACCTCCTGAATGATATCAGGAACTCCTGTGGGCCCATAGGGACCACTTTGGGAACCACTGATGTAGCACATAGATTCTCTGAGTAGATACGCAGTCATGATAATCAGCAATGATACACTAACAGAATTATTACGAATAGAGCATCGGCCTTTACTTCGAAAACATTTAGTGATTATTGTACTGAAGAAGGTATACAGGATATACAAATAACTACGGATGTACTACGGGGAAATAGTCAAGTCGAAAGAATTCATCGCACACTTATTCCAGTCATAACCAACCTTGGACGACTCTACTAAATGGTAGAAATACACTAATAGACTAAAAAGAATCCTAAATTGCACTGACTGTCGAAGTACCAAATGATCGGCATTCGAACTTTTGATTGACAATAAAACGAGGAATAAAGAAGATGTATGAATTAAAGACTTACTCCTCGAGGAAATGATTGAAGAGCTGCAGAAACAACGTGAGTTGCTTAGAAAGGATGCGAAAAGGAGTATAGAGAAGGTACAATCGGAAAACATACAAGAGAAGTAACAAAGCTCCAGTATACAAGGAATGTGATCTAGTAGCTATATAAATAACTCAGTTTGGAACAGGACTAAAACCAAGACCCAAATTCCTAGGTCCCTATAAAGTCACCAAAGTGAATCCTTGCGATAGATACGAAGTAGAAAAGGTTGGTCATCACGAAGGACCGAACGTTACAACCACATCCGCCGACTTAACGAAACCTTTTTCTACCGATGCAATTTAAATATCGATTGTTGATAGATATTTTACGGTGAAGTTCGTTTAACATCATATGTTAAATGTATTTACTGTATTTGTTAACATACACTTCACATTGTTTATATTCGTATTGTTTGTCATTCAACACATAATTAAGTATTTTGAAATTGATTACATATTTTGTTCCATGTTCAATATCGTAAAATTTTAGAATGCGCTGTTCCATCCAGTATTATTTGTTATTATTCTTTTTTTCGTAATCACCATTGTTGTAGTTTAATTGGTAAATAGTAGCTTGGTGTTATTTAAAAGAAGTATAAAATATAATTAATGAAGATTAGCGGAACTCCAGTATAGCTGAAGACCAGCTCTATTAGGAGTGTTTGAAGTCTGTAGGATATTCTAACTAATTTCCATTATCATTTTAAATAGAATTGTAAGACTTGGTCATCATTTACTCGATAGATGCCATCCCAAGTCGGCACCATGAGATGCACTCATGCAGCGCCCTCTTTTTGATGATGTGTTCGAGTCCTGTTTCCACTCCCTTTATCTAAGATTGGTTCAGGATTACGAAGTTCGTCGCCAAAACGCTTGTTACATTAAAAGTAATTTTTGAAACACATATGATAATGTCTTTAGGGTATCCAACTACGTTCGGAACCATGATTTTAAAAAAACGTATTAATGAATAATTTTTTTTAAAATATTTAGTATCGTCTCAATTAGAATGTATATAAAAAAAAGCATTTCAAAAGTTTTATTACAATGAAAAATTTTAAAATGCAATTTTTGAGCATAAAATAAGAAAAAATAGCACAATTTCAAAATATTCTCCTTTCATGAAAAATCTTTCTATAAAATTGTTATTCAGCATATGTATTAATATGACACGTATACAAAGCCAAAACTAGGATTTTTTAATAATTCGCATTATTTGCAGAGTCGAAAAAACAACGCGTTTTTTTTTTTTTTTTAATCCTCCACTTTTATGCATTAAAATGTAAATAAATCCACTTCTATATCATACATTACAAAAATCCTAGTTCAGGATCTTAAGCATTATATGAAAAACATTTCTACCAAATTCTATCAATATATAGGAAAAAAACATTCGAGTTATCACCTTTCAAAAATCGTAAACATACAAGAAATTATATTCTTCAGAAAATGGATTTAGAGTTAAAACTTTTCAGAAAACAAAGGAAATGTCTAATATTAAAATACTTATAACTTGATTTCTATGTACCGTAGCTACAAATGGAAGGTAGCTTTAGAAAGAGAAGGATTTCAAATATTTTAATGGATAAATAAAAAAAATTGGTATTTTCTCCGAAATTCGAGTTTTTAACGTAGTCGAATACCTTAAAATATCTAAATTTCTTGAAACATTTACGATATCCCTTTTTTAAAAATATCCAAATAATGAAAATTATTAACTGTGAATTAAAAAAAATCTCAAATAAACTTATCAGCTGCATTATGTTTATCAAATGCTACAAAGAACATATTCAAATATTGCACATGTTTAACATCAGTTTGTAATTAATATTTTCTTAGAAAATCATGTGTACAGTTTTCCCTACTCTACTAACAATATAAATGAAGTGCTTTTTTTTTTTTTTTTTTTTTTTAGTTAAATATTTAGAATAAACCATATTTGTTGCTTTTATAAATTGTTTTTGAGTGGAAAACTAAACGTCATTAAAAAAATTTTACAGTCGAAATATTTTGATTTTTGTTAAACATGTGACGTTGGGCTATTCGCGGTTTTCTATTCATTAACCTTGGGGACTTTTAATTACGATTGAATGCTTTTTCTAAACAACTTTTTCCCAACGAAAAATAAGACGTATTTAAATTACGGGTAGGTAGAAAGAAAGTGAAGCGAGGGAGATAGGAAATACATAAACTAAGCTTGAGACACGCGATAGAGGTGGAGTGACTTTAGCGTTTAACTATTGTTCTTAGTCGAAGACAGGGTCGAGAATTGCTACGAATTATCGGCGGTATAGTGTAGCTTAGAAGTCGAGACAGCCTCAATTCAGCTACGTTGGTAAGACTCCGTTAGTTTGATGTTATTGAAACAGATTAATATACTTTAAGGCGATATTTTGAGGAGAGTCAGTATACATTTATTGTAATAGTAGTAAGTTGTCCAATAAATATAGTGTGTGAAGCCTGTCTAACGTCTTCTTGAACGACTTATTGACTGTTAGTGCTAGTATATTGAGTTTAGCTATGGCACAAGAGGCTAATAGGAATAATATGTCATCACAAACATAACTTATAGTATTTCATTGAATAAAACAATGAAGGTTGGAGTGTAAGTCATTGTGTATTATTGGCAAAAAAAAATTTAAAGCATAGAAGATCTGAGAATAGATGGTTAAACTCATATAGGTGTATGTGCATTCATATGTGTTTCTGAATCAAAAGTATTTTTTAATTAATAATTAAAAGTGTTTTTAAAATATGATCTTTAATATGGCCTTTACTTATTTTGAAATGGATGAAGATTTTAAAGGTACTGTAAAAGCCCTTTTTAAAGGTAATGTGAAAGCCCCTTTCGAAATACGTCAGTCGCTCTTCATGCGACCGTATTCTCTAGCAGCACAAGTAACACTGACTCGTTTTACGTTTCGCCACCGGAGGACTATTCACAATGAATGGCTGGTCGGAACATACTGCCCGCCTTGACAAATTGTTGTCAACACACATACACAAAATATAAAATTTCACAGTTCAATACACTGAAAGCCTCCACATAAATAATATACAAATGGGAAAAAAAACACAAAATTCAAATATTACTCATTACTAGGTAACAAACAAATTTTTGTAATTGGGCGTTTACATTCGCCAAATGAAATCTTGACTATTACCACTCTAACCCTATCATCTTTTCCCCGTATAGTATCGATTATTTTAATTAGTGGCCATTTGTAAGGAGGCAAATTATCTTCCTTAAGAACAACTATATTTCCTATTTTGACCTCTTTCTTTTGAAATTTCCACTTAGTTCTTTGCTGCATGTTGTTTAAATAGTCAAGGCTCCATTTTTTCCAGATTAACTGAGCATACCTTGCGATTTTTTGCCATAATTTAAACCCATTTTCCTTTAAACTAGTTAAATCAGGCTCAACAGTTGAATTAAGCTGCCTACCAATAAGGAAGTGAGCAGGAGTAAGAACTTCCACTTCATCCGTGTCTTTCGACAAAGTAACAAGAGGTCTTGAACTGAGCATTCCTTCAATTTGAATAATAACAGTTAAGAATTCTTCATAAGATAATTTTAAATTTCCAACAACTCTTTTTAAGTAAAATTTAAAAGATTTTACTCCAGCCTCCCGAAACCCACCGAAATGTGGCACACGGGGAGGAATGAAGTGCCAACTCATTCCTTCACTAATTAGAAAATTTGAAAATTGCTCATCTTGTTCTTTAATTAACTTTATAAATCTCCTTAACTCTTTATTTGCTGAATTAAAGTTTTTTTCCATTATCCGAATAAATTCTGGCGGCTTTACCTCTTCTGGCAAAAAATCGCTTCAGTGTAGCAATAAGTGCATCACTAGTTAAATCACTTACAATTTCAAGATGTATTGCTTTCGTAACAATACAAATGAAAATGCATATAAAAATTTTGTTTAAAGTATGTTTACGCTGATATTTACACTTTATAAAAAAAATGAGCCAAAAAAGTCTACCCTACAAACATTAAATGGATAATTTTTACTCACTGTATTTGCAGGAAGATTTCCCATTAACTGAGTAAGAGATCTTGGTTTAGCTGTAAAGCAAACAACACATGAATTCACAATTTTTCTACACAATGATCTATCTTGTATTACCCAAAATTTCTGCCGAATTTGGTATAACAATTGCTGTGGGCCTGCATCAAAATTTTTTTTATGAAAACAGTTTACAATTAAATTAGACAATTTATGGGCCTTAGGAAGCAATATTGGATACTTTCTGTCAAATGGTAAATTACTATATGTTAATCTACCACCAACTCTAATAATACCAACAGAATCAATGAAAGGATATGAATTCTTTACCTGGATGTCAGCATTTACTTCCCCTATAGCTTTTAGAGCAATAAACTCCTTAGAAAATTCACTTGTTTGAACAAATTTTACCAATATTTTCTCAGCAGAATCAATTTCTGTTCCAGTCAGATGCTCAGAACGTTTCTCATTACCAGGTTTATAATTATGCACAAACCTAAGAATAAAACTCAAAATATGCAATATTTTAAAATACTTATTACTACAGTTGAGGATATCATTAAAAAATGAATAATTAAATGAAGAGTTCAGTTCACAATTCACTTTTTTGAGTTCACATTGCACATCTTCCTTTATTACATCATCAGGAATTTCTCTTTGAGGATATTCACTATTTGTTAAAAAAGCAGGGCCTACCTACCAGAAGTGACTCTCAAACATTTTTGAAGGATTCACACCTCGACTGATAAGATCAGCATTGATCCCTTAACATTGGCGACAAATGAAAAGTTCACGAAAGTGCTGGAATCGAGTTAATATCTTCACGGGGAAGAAAGTTATATACTTTTCCTGAATTTTCTCATGTGATGTCATACATGGTCGGAAGAAGTATAAATACGCCGAGAGTCTGAAAGACAAGGAGTTTGCCGTTGGATTCTTCTGAAGAGATCGATTGGAAACGGTCGGCATTGGATTTGCCGAGGAACTGCCGATAGTGTACCGCGTGAATATGAAGAGAAACGGCATGTATTTGCCAGGAATTATTGGAGCCTGCCTTGGATGAGCCAAAATATTACTGCCGAGATTAGTCCGTAGTGTGAACTAGTAAGCTGGTGGGCTGAACGTAGCTGATACAAGAGTGACTGTCATTATAAGTGTTGTTTTTGCCCCTGTATCTGTGTCGCTAATCTGTATAAGTATTGCGTTTCTGTTTGTGCTGCTACTGTCTAAGTTCTGCTATCTGTGTCATCTTGTCCAGAACTTGTAAATGAAGTGCCAATTGTATCCTCTGTGTGTTGGACTGTTTTCACTCTCAATCACCCAGAAATTTTTGTAACAATAATTTTTTTTTGTGTGGTCAGTTGCAAATAAAGAACTTTGTAACTATCAAATATTTCATTTATACTGCTTCAAATTGTTAAAGAATTTTCAAAGGAATAGAAAATATTTTAATTTTTCTTCGAGATTTTTATTTCTTTATTATAGAAATATTTTTCTCTCTTTATTATATATTATTATAAACGAGTTATGATTAATGCATATCTTTCTATTGTAATCTAACACTTTTAAGAGAGACTTTATTATATAAAACTAAACTTGAAAAACTCGCACAAATTTTTTTGTTGTATATTATTACAATTAAGAGGGTAATATGTTTTTTTGAAAAATGACTTTTCAAGCTATCGGTTTAAAAATGTAGCTTTTGTCCGTTATTATTTGTGGCCCTTTCCCATAATTCAATTAAACATTTTAAGCTTTAAGAGACAGAAAAACAATTTATAAGAAAACTCGAGACTAAATAAGTAAAATTATTTATCAATCTAAACGCTCTCTTCAACTTTCCGCCCAAGCTAACAGTTCTAATTAAAAATGGAAAAAAATATTCTCTTTCCGAGATCTTTGCTCTTACCGTCTGAACAGTCTTTGATAGTGTAACCACATCCAATCCTAAGACAGTCACAATACCCCGGTTATCAGTCCATGGCCTCAATCACTCAGGTTTCTTACCTTATAGGCTCTATCTCTCTTCACTTGGATGTTATTCGAGCACATAGGCCACTCTATATCTCTTTGCATTTTCTTCAAGATGAAATATCCTTATATCTGAATCACTTCACTTTATTTCTACCTGCATCTTATTAACATAAGACATTTCATTTTGGTTGGGAAGAAATTATTTTATGCAACCATGCTCAATAGAAGTCCACGAGGTTAGCGAAGAGAAAATCGCGAAAAGCCCAACGTCCCAAAAGAACACTGTATAAAATCTAATCTTTATAATTACATGTGTTAATATTAAAAAATACATATATAATTTTTACATTGTTATCATTCTGTGAAATACTAATATTAGTTATAACAATGCAAATTTGCAAAATTTACATAACAGAGTCAATAGTTTAATTGCAACTTTGAGTCTTTCTTTCAATTCATTTTAACTCAAAGAAAATACTTAAGGAAAAAAATATTTTAATCCAAAAAAATAAAAAATATTTTGAGCTTTTTAAAGAAATTTGGATAATTTTACCTCTATACAAAATTTTCCTTTAAGAATATGTTGTAAATACTTTCTAATACTAATTCAAAATTTCGAAAAACCATTATTATAATATAATTAAGTATGTAATAATTATTCGAATATAGAGTGATGTCATATGATAAAGTTTCATTAACAACGCTATCAAGCAAACTTCTACGGCTTCACACTTCTATAAATAATAAAGCATTTTTAAAATTAATTTTCAATCTGCATCAAATGTTTTATCTCTTAATGCATTATAAATTTAATTTTTTATCATTTAATTGTGTTATAAATTTTTAATGCATTATAAATTAAATTTTTTTATTATTTTAATTGAAATCGTTTCAAATATAAACTATCGCAGAATTTTATATTGATAAAATATTTTGTTTACTATAAACGTTTTAAAGATATTATAGCATGTTTTTGAAATTCTATGCAGAGCATAGATCAATGGTTCTTAACCGATATTCCGCGGAACACTACTGCTCAGGGAATTTAGGTGATCGCAGTAGCCTAGTAGTCATGGTCGAAGACTCACGCTGGCATTTTTCGTCGAGTCGTGGGTTCAAGCCTTGATGCCACAAAAGACCCTATGTGTAGCTGGGATTGATGTACTTCAAATCTGCGGAGGCTCAATGTCCTCTCGTTTTCATGGTGTGAAAATTAAGCGAAAGAGAAGCCAGGTCAAGTGTCGTCTTCGTCACTTGACCGAGGCTCAAAATTACGAGTTCCATCGTCAATAGCCCTCGTGTTGCTACTAGTGTGACGCTAAGGAAACCAATAAATCAGACAATCCGTGAACTTAGAGAAAGTGTTTCGCTAAAAAGTGAAAATTAAAAAAAAAACGTTTAATTATTTATTGTTTGCAATAAATATACGAACTGTTTTATTTCATGACTGTAATGATCTCGTAAAATTTCAAGTGATCAGTTATTGTGAAAAAATTGAGAACGTCTGGCATAGATTTTTGTGTAATTAACTAACAAGTTCCTATCTATCACAATATTTAATATTTTCAAAAAGTAGCAATAACAATTTCTAAATTATCACAAAATACGTAAAAAAATGCTTTCTATTTGTCTGTCTTTGGCATCGTAACTCCCAAACAAATAAGCCGATTTTAATGCGGTTTTTGTTTGAAAGAAATCGAGAGGGTTTTTAGCTATATTTGATGATATTCAATTCCTACATCTTAAGCGCTCACCCAACAAGTGTAAATCAAGATTAATAAAATTCCTCGAAATTTCATATTGTTTTCAAATAACTGGAACTGGTGGGTTTTTTTTTTTTTTTTTGAAAGATATCTGTCAGTTTGCACTACAGTAGCAACTTTGATGCTCATCATAGCTCACAGCAAGTAACCGATAGTAATGAAAAGTGTTGAAAATGATATATATGTGGTTTCGATTGTTCGATTAACTTTATCAAAGATTGTCTAGTAGTCACGCAAATAAGCCTTGGAAAATAATAAAAAAAAACCCACTTAAATAATGTACCTTAGAAATGTGTGTGTGATCTACAGATTTCCAATTATATACAATGGAATTTCTCAAAGTCTATGAAATCCTGGTAAGAAGGACTTAAAACGCTTAAAAATTTTCACTATTTATTCTATAAAAATAAAAAATTCATCATAAAAAAATTAGGGTTCTGCTTGATCAACATAAAACACAAGCTATTCAATACAGTTCGAAAAAATTTAATTCAAACATTGTTTACCATTTAGATTGAAACATAAATTACATCTGAAAGCCAGAAATTAAATTCTACTTCATTTTAGTATAAAATAAATATTTTATTTTATATTTATTAGAACAGAATTAAACGATTGAATCCAATAAATCTGTTTTTGCCTTTCTTGTAGCTGATTTATTGCTTCAAAACAAGATGTGACGTGATAACGACTTTTTTTCCATATTTTTTCTGGGACTGTATTGAGTGTGTGTGTATTTGTGTCGAAGTAAAAAATTGTTGTGTTTTGTTGGAATATATATTTCCAATAATTTTTCATTCATAAAAGGACTAATCTTTCGTTTGAAAATTCTTACTTAATTTTTTTAGATGTGATTCTTTTACAACAAACAGTTTATTTTTAATTAAACGCAAATTATCTGTAATCTATCAATTTAAAAACTAAAAGTAAACATTTTAAATATATTTTAACAATTAAAAAATGATTAAAGTCATTAATTATAATAAGAAAAGTGTTCAGAAAACATATGCATGAATCTAAATTTTATGTGTTATTTCCGAAAAAAAGTTTTAAAATTTTCAGAATTATTCCTGAAATTTCAATTTGAAAGAAAATCCTAATTTTGAAAACAGTAGAAACTGTATTTGCTTACAAATATTGCTACATTTAGTCAACAACTGGTTTCAACTGGCATTAATTCATATTGTCTGATTCTGAGCCTGTTGACATTTGGAAGTTATATACCAACTCAGATAAAGCCCTTCTTATGAAACAGTATATACAGATTATACACTCATGGACAAAAAAATTAGCACACCAAGAAATAATTGCGGGATCGTAACGAAACTTGACATGAAGGTACATGTCGGGGTACATGCAAACGATTAGATGCAGCGTGATTGCGCATTACGTATAGCCGGTAGAGGGCGTTTAACGTCGTTCTCCGTGAAGTATAAAACAGATAACCAAAGCTTGTTTGAATGTGCTGAATCGTTTACAAAGGAAGAGCTGAGGTAGACATGCCATTACACCGTTTTCGAAGACAATTTGAGCAGCTGTCGCAGTTTGAGAGGGGGAGAATCATCGGCATGATGGACTCCTCGACTAAGCTAGGCGAGTAGCTCGTCAATTAGGCCGCTCTAATTATGTTGCGAGGAGGTGTTGGGACCAGTGGATCCGAGCGATGTCATTTACATGAAGACCAGGCTCAGGACGCCCTCGACAGACCAGTCGTCGAGAAGACCGCCATATCGTAAGAAATGCACGCGCACAGAGTTGAGTCAGTGATTTTTTTAAGCTTCTACTTGGATGCAGTAATTTGTCAAATTTAGGAGGGAGACCTCGAAGGCACAAACTTCTATGTAGATACTTCGTCGTAATGATCTTTATCCAGCGCATCCACTCCAAAACCTTTATAATAAAGTTTTCCTTAATTCTCAGATTTTTTTTCCGCCCTTCTATTTTTTCGTTAATTTCGAATGAATTAAAAGCTTTCCTCTTAAATGTATTTTTTTAAAATTAATAATTGTTTATTTGTAATAATTTTTCTTTTTTATCTTCAAAAATGTTTCTTAATTAATCAATATTTAGTTAAAAATATTTTTGTTAGGGGAAAGGGGATATCGAGTACAATCTTCTCTACGTTTTTATTCCTTTGTATACGAACTAAAAATATTATCTTTAAAAAGGTCTTCACAACCAGTGTTCGATATTCAAGTCGCACAATACACTTGAATAAAGTGAGCGACTACTCATTTGATTTGATATAAAATATAATGAGATACTAATCAACAAAATTATAGATAATTACTTAACATTATTTGTTTTATATTCTTATGCTCGTTTTTACGACACGCTCGAATATGTCTATTCCCAGAAGGAACTGCTACCAGTCAGCTTACACATGAAATAGGACCAATCGTCCATGCCAAACAGTCTGGTGTGAGTTTCCGTCCAAAAATGATATTTTCTTGCAATCTCCACGCATATTTCAAAAAACTGAAAAAAACAATTTATAAATATAAACATTTTATAAGGGCATTCAATACACGAACTACGTAGCTCCTTCATTGTGTTACATTTAAGGTAATTGACGCAATGTTTAATGAGGTTATTCTGCTAAGTTTTGAAGCTTTCGCGGCATGTGTAGGCTGCTCTCGTTTTAAATGACGCCATATTTAGTGTGACTAATCTTGTGGGCTAAAACTAGCTACCCAATGGTAAGGCGAAACCCGGAGGTGTTCGATCTTATCCTCCTACAGCCCGGTATTAGGAAGTTCAGGGAGACAAACCTCCACCAACTCCTGAATCAGACATTTCCTGTCTTAGCAGCAGTGAATCTTCATTCCTGTTCTCTCCAACGGATATCCGGTCTCTCCCGAAATGAGGATTCTTCACACATTTTGACTTCATCCCTGTACAAATCCAAATCTAAAATAACCATCGGCCAAAGAAAGAAAACCCCAACAAAAGAAAGTAGAACTTGAAACAAAATTAAAGCGAAGACAGCTTAAGTCAGGAAGAAACACAAATGGATTACAAGGTTGTGATTGTTTATTAATGTCGAACTGAAAAGCAATAAGAGGGCTATTGGCGACAGACTTCGTAATTTTGAACCTCGATCAAGTAACAAGGACATCTGAGCAGGCCTCCTCTCTCCTAATTTCTATACCACGCCAATGGGAGGACTTTGAGCACTGACAGATTTTACGTGCATCATTGGGCTTTAACGGCATCGACTCGAACTCACGACTCGCCGAAAACTGCCGGCCGCGGCTACATTCTTTCTCGGAGACAATTGACTGAAAATTATTATACATCATGGGTTCATACTAAAATCAGTTATTTTACATTTTTGGTTACAACACTGAACTCTCTTTCTACTAATAAACAATATTTTCAGCGAAATGCTCAGAATTTTTCTACAGCATCCGATATTGATAATCCTTCTATTCAAATCATCCCTAATTATTCACCATATCCCAAAATTAAAAGTCGACAAAATATTCTTTAAAATGCGTAGCTCACATCACTTTTCCGTAACAAGTCATTTTCGCAAAGATGATCTAGATCAAAGTTCCATATCTTCTCTTTCATCTATTTTCCCACTAATTTTGATTTACTTCAAAACTTTTTTTCCTTCAAATTTTAAATTAAAAATAATTTTTTTTTCATGTGTTTTAAAACATTTCTTAATAATATTGAAGTTTTTTTTTTTTTTTTTAATACTTCAACGCCCCAGCTTTTGAACTAAACGTTACAAAATATAGATTCTCGCACCAACTGGGAGATTAAAGTCTATATTTGTTTCTCAAGTATATAAATTCACTGAATTTTTGAAAATAATGCTGAAATGCATCAATTTTTGATTTTTTTAAAATCCTTCCGCCCAGAAATTTATAGATTCAAACGATGCAGTATATGGAATAAACACCACCCTTCTTCTTTAAAAAAAAAAAAAAAAAGAACAGTGGAGGGGAAAGGGACATCAATTAATGGATTTTACATAAATTGTTAATAGAACGAGTTTGGCATTTTCGCCTTCTCCAACTTTTCAGCTCCAGCACATTTTACATCAGTCTTTGCATATGATAATTATTATACTTTATGTAATTTTTTGAAGACCCTTATGTTTATTCATTAATGTGTGTTTGTTCCTCATTAAAAATTTTTATACTAAAATACTTTTATTAAATGTTTCATTTTTGAAATTCCCACATATGATGAACAGGCATTCCTGCTAGTTAATAATATAAATTGTTGGAAGATGCCGTTGATTTTTTATTTGGTTTATATTGAACACTTAATGTATCTTAAATGTAATGCATGTTGTATCTTTTTACTTTTAAGTGACATAAACAATGCAATGGTAGGAAATAAATTTAATTATTTTTGTTTTCTGTACTTTACCACTACTAATTGTTAATATTTATATAAATATTTTCTAAGCATGTTCTATAGAATGTAAATATCTTTTAAACATGTTCTATCCAGACCATACACAGCTAATACTCTCTTCAAAGAAATCAGCCATCTGTTTTGTGACCTTGCATTATCATCCCTAAAAAAGAAGTCCATGCCTGCAGCACCAGTGACACTAACCACATCAAAGATGTGTAGTGGTGTACAACAGCATAAAATGCTGCTGCCCCAGACAAGAATTCATCTGCCACCAAATTAATCAATTTCCCCTACACAGCAAGGATGATAATGAGCTCCACATTCTCCCCAGATAAAAACTATGAGAATCGCTTGTGTGCTGAAAATCTACTCCATCAGTGAAAAGAACACTTCTCTTCCTATTCTTGATTTGTTCAGTTTCACAACAGGCTCTCCTGTATGATACATTCAGAGGGAAATACATCACTGGACATAAGGCATAAAGGACCTTCTTTACTAAGTGCCAGTATAATGTTTGTCCGGGAAATTAGTGTTACAGACACAGCAGCAAAGTAACAAGAAAGCTATGTTACCTTGAACTTTCTGTTGTTTGCCTATGTCATAATACACTTAATGCTAAGTTGCGATCTGCTGCAAGGGTTGTTATTCTTGGGTGGCTATCCTGGTGATGCTATCATTTTTTTTAGAATTATCCTCCAACCTGGATACCACTTTTGGCACCTCTTGTGACTATTGAACCACCTCTGCTTCAGATTGTTCAGTTTCAAGTCTGTCAACAGCTCTCCATCTGATAGAATCTTCCAAGTGATTATGAAGATTTGTTCCGACTGTAACCATTCAAACTTGTAGTTTTAACACAATATTCACTATACAGCAGACAAAACTCCCAGATGCATAAACAGTCAAATTTCAAGTGCTTCAAAACTAACACTAAACACAATTTATTTACAAATTGCATGCTAATATTGTACTACCCATCCTTCCATATATATATACTACAAATCTTATCAATTTCACTGGAAGCAGTTTTAAATTGTGAAAGGCATGTTTGTAACCTTAGAGATAGCAATACAAAAAGCAGTTGCAGAATCCTGTTCTCTGGAGTAGGCAGCTAAATAGGAAAAGGGTCCTCCCTTTCTTCATAATCCCCAAGGGTGATTGGAGACAGCTCCACACCATTGCTAAAATTAAAGCTCCCTTTCTTCAATCAAAGCTATTGCATGGCTCCTCAAAATGGATGGTACCCAAGATATTCAGAAATGGATCAAATTTAAGTATCATTCATATTTTAAAGGATGAGAGACATTTAAATACTGTTTTCATGTCAACTAGAACATTTTGGGGAATACATATTAATTCCCTTAGTATGTAATGGTTTTTAATTGAAATTTTCCCCAAGTTGCAATTCTCTGGATATGAAAATATGATAATAAAAACAAAACTAACATTCCACTAAATTAGCTAACCATGTTTTGCACATATATATCAATTAGTGACTCATGGTCTTAATTCAAAAACTTTTTAACTTGGATGAGGTACATGTAACAGAATAATGTTAAATTGAAAAGAAAAGAATTGACTCATGCTCAAATAGAAGAATTTTACATTCAAAACAAAAATGTTAATACTCCATAATTCAGATATCCATATCACAAATTAACAAGAACTAATGTTTTCAGACTGCATTTCAATAAAATGAAAATATGACAATTTATTAAAAAGATAATGACCTTCATTATATAAGAGTATAAATACTCAGATGAGTAAAAAATAGTTTTTTTTTTTTTTAATTAATAAATATTTCAAGTTAAGTAGAGGAATGAAAATAAACAAGGTTTAAGTAAAATTTATTGACACATAGAGTTTTACATCAAATACAGAATAAAAACAAATATTTTTTACCATAGAAATCACAAAACAGACACAAAGACATCTTAATTCACAAGAATATCTACATGATAAATAAACAAAATGGCCATATAAAAGCTGTATAGTAGACATTAGAAGCATTAAAAACAATGCCTACGACTATATATAATCTGAAAGATGAAATCATGAGAAAATATGGTATATTTTTACAAGTTAAATGATCAAAATACAGGTTGAAAATGAGAGTTTTAAAACATCTAGAGGAAGAAGCTTCAAAACTGAAGAGTATTTTTACACATGAAAAGAAAAATGAGCCTACATGTTATCATCCACAGTTGGGACCCAAAAAGCCTGTGGGAGAAAAGTAATAGCATAATGAATAAATACAAAATATTAAACATACATTACAATACCAGATAGTAAAACTTTAAAAGATTTCTGAATTTCCTTTAAAAATTCCATAATTAAGATCTCACACTTTTTTTTAATAAAGTCGAAAGAAAATGGGGGGAGGGAAGAATATATACATTTAAATACTAAAAAAAAAAAAAAAAAAAAAAAGAAATTGAAAGCTTATGGAATTTTAATAAAAAAATTACTGATAGTCCCACATTTTCAGTTATTCAAATTGCAAAATTTATTATATGAATCTCAAAATGTAAAATTAAATTGACATAATTTATATTAAGCTTTTTCAGTCTATTGAAGATCATAACTAAAACTAAAATTATAATTCCACAAAGATTATTAATAAGATTAACTTTACTTTAGATTATAATTACCAAATTATAGGTATTTTCATTCATTACAGTGGACTAAGGCATTAAAAAAATTGCAGTTTAAAGTAATTTTCTCCAACTGAGTTTTGTGTGTTTTTTAATCTCAATTTTTTTTTAATTCAAACAATCCAATTAACTTACATAACATTTCTTTCTGGTTCAAAGCAATATTTTATCAAAATATTGATTCAATTTATTTATGATCATCACTAAGAATTAATAAATATGTAAATAAAATAGAAATAACTGCATTTTAAACTCAAAATAGAATCAATTTTTTTTAAAAAAAGCAATATTTATGTATTACCATATTTGTGCATGCAGATGCAAGTAACATGTATTTTGGGTTGAATTGAACACATTGCACAGGCCCAGTATGATCGCAGAACAATTCTGCAGTTTTTGCACCCGTTTCTGCACTCCACACATGAACACGTCCATCAGTTGAACCTTTAAAAAAAAGCTAGTTAAAAGGAGAAAAAAAATATGCTTATCTTACAAATAGTTCTTAGATTTTTTTTTCCCATTTACATTCCATACATGAGAATAAAATTAGAGTCAGAAGTCTTTAATGGAAAAAATATATATATTAATTTTACAGCGAAGATATTTATTTTAGGAAATTCCAATTCCTTTACATGAACTTGTCAGATCATATATATTGAAAATTAAAATTTGACAAAAGATTGGAAATTATATGAATAAAAATTAAATTTAAAGATAATTAAAGTTAATTTGATGCTGATACATTCAATTTGAGCAGCTTTGCTCAGGTAACAACAACAGAAGCAGGAACTGCTTACAACAGTTAAGACTTATGAGAGAGTACATTCATCCACCAGCTTCGCTAGACTGAGCTGACTTATCTAACTATCAACTAGGTAGGGGGTAAGCCTATTGAAGATTATTATTAATCCAAAGAGGTGTCATAATTAAGAAAATAGCAATATATATACATATATTCCTTTGTTGCACAACATTCTTTCTTTAAATTGGTATATTAGATGATTAAAACAATCTGATTCAAGCATTGATAATCTAGATTATATTTTCCCTTATGTACATTAAATAATTCATATTTAAAATAATATCAATTCATCAATAAATTCACCAATTTGAAAAGATAATTTAGGCACAACATTAAAGATTTTATTATTCAGTTCACATTTTTCAGTAACAATTTTGCAAATATACTAAGTTCAAAGAAACATTACATAAGATTTTTTTTTTTTTTTTTTTGTCAAAACATCTATTAAAAAGACATAAATACTAACCACTGAAGATGAATTGAGAATCTGGACTGAATGATGCTTCTAAAGGCATTCCTTTATTGTTGACATGACCCTGCTAATAAAAATATATATAATAAAACACTGCAATTGTACCTGAATTTAGTTTATAAATTACATAAACATTTTAGACAGCAGTTTAACACAATTTCAACTCATTATAATAGGGGAATAATTTATCTTAATTTTCCTACATAAAACAATATTTCCTTTAAGTTTTGGTTTCTTTATAATCAAAATCAACTACACTTCACTTCTGAAATTAAATTTTTTTAAAAATTTCATTATGAATTTTACTAATGTATTCAGGTCTAATATTTTAGTAGCAAATTTATATAATTTGTTAAAAATAAACAACCAGAAGTTCATTTTTTCTTGAAGTGTTTTCCTTTGAATAAAAATATTTTATTCACATAAAACATTTTCACAATTCAATTATTTGATTAACATCTGAAAAACACAGTATTATACATTAATTTTTACTTGTTCTGTTGGCAGCATTTTTTTTTTCACCTCAAATTTATAAATTTTCACCAAATTCAGCAGTTTCCAAGAATCATTATTCAACAACAACACATTTTTCTTTCATTTATTTTTTAGTGCTTGGAAAAAAGGTTTAAAAAAAAAGAAAGTTCAAACTATTTAATTGACCTCAAAAGCAAACACAATAAATGTTATGAATATTTAAGCATTTTCAAGAATTAAAACTATATATTGTTATTGATAACATATCATTGAAATATTTGATGAAATAAATAGAATTCAAACTTTTAATATTTATTACTATATAAAAAAAAATGTTAAAATTATTGTTGCATTTGTAGTTCACTCTAGGCCTTAATTTTTTTTTTTTTTTTTTTAATTTTAAATAAATTTAAAGATTAGAACTGAAAATGTAAAAAAGAAAGAGGTTGTCAGCTAACTCATAAAAAGGAAAAATTTTGCAATCAAGTATTAAAAATGATGAAAACGAGACTTTCTTGAAATTTATCAGATAAAATTAAGAAAGGGAGAAATGACATCTCACTAACATATTACTTATAATACAGAAAAGTTTAAAAGGTAAAATCTCAAGATTTTAAATTTATAGACACTTCTCTATGCAAGAACTCCATAGAATGAACATTGATCACATTTCAAAGTGACACACCGTAAATTCTTGTAAAGGAGTTCCTTGAAAAGCATCAATGAGATGAATGACTTGTCCATTTGTGGAGATAAGGATTGTCTTGCCATCAGGACTGAATTTTAAGCCTGTCCAGTCACAACCTTTATCTTGAGGCAGTCTGAATGTGTTAAATGGTCCCTATAAAAGAAATACTGTATTTTTAAAATTTGAAAATATGGTAAAAAAATTCCATATATTTATAAATATATATATACACACAAACATACATGGTATGGCTATGAAATAATGAGACTGATTATGTAAAACATTTTATTTTGATGTCAATACATATTTACTTATTATCACCTTCAATATACACCTCTCCTCAACCTCTGCAAAGCCCCATGTGAATCTCCCATTGCTTGAAAGAGTGCTGGGAGTCTTCTGTCAGCTCTCCTTCAGGACGCATGCCGCTTTCTCTTTCACAGATTCAATGGACTCAAATTTTGTTCTTTTAATGCAGATTTCACCTTAGAAAACACATAGAAGTTGCATGGAGCAAAATCCAGTGAATAAGGCGGATGGTCTAACACAGAGATGCTGTATTTGGCCTAGAAACCTTTTGGCACACAAAGCAAAAAAGACAATGCTTGTTCTTCCCCAATTCATGTTGATTTTTCTTTATTCTTTCACCAAGTTCAGCAAGGTTTGGTTTTATTAATGTTGCACTAGAAGCAACATGAGGGCTATTGGCAATGGACCTCGTAATTTTGAACCTCGATCAAGTGACAAGGACAACACCTGAACTGGCACTCCCCTCTCTTAACTTCTACAGCATACCAATGGGAGGACTTTGGGCCCCTGACAGATTTAACGTGCATCATCTCTGGCTACACAATAGGTCTGAAGTGGCATTGAGGCTCGAATCCACGACTCAACAAAAACTGCCAGCTGCGAGTCCGATGCCTTAACCACCAGGCTACCACAGCCACTTTAGTTCAGCGCGAAAGTAGTAATGTTGATAAATATTTTGGCCTTCAGAAACCTAGACAAGTATTTTGACACCTTCAGACCCAATCCCAAGAATATCGGGAGGGGGGAGATCCTTATTGCTTTGAATTTTCATTCTCTCATTTGAGCTTTTTTTAGACTCATCAAATACATGAGATGGTCTTTCATTTCAGGACCATAAGTAAAAAAAAAACTACGATTCGTCACAAATTATTATCCTTTCCATTAAGTTTGGTTCCTTTCCAATGACATTCAAAGTGTCAGTACAAACATTTTTGCAAGCTTCTTGTTGTTCAAACTTAAGAATTGTTAGGCACCCAAATGGTGCCTAAAATTCTCAAGTCCTTCCATTCTAAAATCCTTCACTTTTTGCACGTGAAAATTGTTATGTAAAATTTACTGTACAGATTCTCTGTCAATTCCTACAGTCACAGCAATTACACGAATACTTAACCAATGATCAGATTGAACCAGATTTTCGGCGTTTTTTTATGTTGTCATCGGATTTTGATGTAGGAAAGCGACATGGGCATGAATCCTCTTCAACGACTTCTCAGCCACCTTGAAAATCCTAAACATACTCAAAAACATGCACAGATGATAAATATTCATTGCCAACCACTTCTTTCAATAAATTATAAGCTTAAGTTAGCGGGTTCTAACCTATTTTGCCTGTGGAACTAATAAATCTTAAAAAAATTTCACCATTTTCATGAATTAAATTTCATTCATATCCATAAATCCAGGTCTTCCCAAGTTGCTAGCTATTATCATGCATATAAAACAAATCTTTCTCTCCCTTTTTTTAACAACACTATTCATTTAAGAAAGCACCTTAAAAATTTCAGGGGGGAAAAAGAACGGACATCAAATTAAGATGTTGTGTTATTTTCTTTTTGAGCAAAAGTTTTGAACAGATTTCAGATGCAAGCATTAAGAATACTGCTGATTACTCCTTCCCAAAAGAAAAAAGAAACTTGGAATTTTTTAGCACGCTTACTCTAAAACTGACGTTCCCTAAATGTCTAAGGAAAGAAATTTTGAGTCTGCTATATTTGGTGATTAAACACCAACATTTTTTTATCGCCAAGTTTGTGGGTTGAACAGCATTTCAAATCATAATAGTATTCATGACCATTATTTTATACCAGTTTGTTTATGCATATAAGTATTTCAGTTTGTATCAAATTGACAAATAGGAGCATATGTGTTATTAAATAGCTTTTATGTGTCATTATTCTTTTTTTTTTTTTTTTTTTA